>CP137667.1:28134119-28478096 GCA_037976565.1 Mesocentrotus franciscanus | reverse complement strand
CATCGACTACTACGTGAGACACGTTACCTGATGCTTCAAAAGAGCCCTCATCTTCTCCAGAGCCTGGTTCGCTCTCTGGCTCCGCATCCGTTGCAGGGGAATCACCAGTGGGAGAAGGTGGGTGCACATGTCGGCGCTGTCGCAGACGCAGAAGGTTGCGTTCGTGATGCCGATGAATGTCATATCATCTACATCTGGGTACAGTTCAGCTGGATCATTGGTGGAAAAGTAGGCTTCAACCCTGGACTGCTCTACACACTGGTCTCCCGGCATGATTGGAGGGGAGACGATCTCTACAGGGGCACAAGCACGTTTCTCATCTCTGATTGTCACATTTTGTCCTATTTTATTTTGAATGAATGAGCAATTGGAAAACTGATAATAGTGATGATGATGATGACAATAACAATACTTCAAATAAAATAAAAAATAATGAAAAAATTATAATAACAGTAACCCCAAGCTCTATCATTTAAAGAATATATGTATTTATACATATATATATATATATATATAAATATAAAATACCTTTTTGATGTTCTCTCTTTTTTTTCGCCATTCAAAAGGGGAGTGTTCCCCACGAGCCCCTCTGAATCCACTGATCATATGACAAAAAGTGGCATTTCCTTTTGATAATGAATTACAATAACTTAGGTAAGGTTTCTTTGATTAATGGGACTTGGTAACATTGGCCAGATGAGAGAAAATCTAAGGTAGTGAATTCAATGGTAGATGTACAATTAAAGATTATTTGAAAATTTCATTGAAAACAGACCATTATTAAAGATACAAATGGGAAAAAATGATCTGATCGATTCCGTAATTCTCCCAATTATATTATTACAATTTAATTACATTTTAGGTGAATGTAAATCGTCACAAAGCAATGAATTGGCTCTTTATACCATTCCAGACATTTCAGTGTTGAAAGATTTTTAAAATCCTGTCTTATGTCTTATTTTCATGGAAAAACGGTGGGGAAAATTCAAAAATTGTTGGGAGAATTTACTGTTAGAAGGTGTTGACCAGTGACGCCTTCAAAGAAAACCATCAATATCTTTGTGGTTTGAGAAAATTTTCAGGATTTTTTGCATGTTAGAGGGTTAGTACAGTAGAAGGAATATAATAAGTAATATTATATACCAAAATTACGCATTTTTTTTCATCAACCTTCAACAATGTAATTGGAAAAATTGGGAGTTTGGGTTTCGTTTTCGTTTTTCTCCTCTCGTCTGTTTTTTGTTTTTGTTTTGTTATTGTGTATGTTTTGGCAAACAACACATTGCCTGTAATTCACAAAGGTGGTTTAAACTTAAACCGTGGTCTAAACTATCAATTTAAGATTTTAAAATAAATAGCTGTGTGAGCGTGACTGCAGATTTCTCCAGTATTTTGATACTTTGTTGTGACTTGTTGAGCTTTATGAACTTGTTATGCTAATGGACAGGTTTATCCAGTCTTGAGGATAAATAAAGAGGGCATAAAACATGTAATTTTGTAATCTTTACTGAAAAAATAACTGTTTCTCTTAAAGGATTCAACTCGGTTTTGGACTCCTATCTTCATATTTCACTTATATATTTTCTATATGTTATAATATATTTTGTTCAATCGGGTTCTTTTTTTTGTTAAAGGGCCCCGTATACAAGCATAATTCTGCTTCGTATGGGTTCTAACCATTATATTGTATATTGTCTCTGTAAATTGTTTTATAAAGGTTGTATAAAGATTATAGTTGAATTAAATTTGAACTTGAATTGAATAATTATAGGCGGCCAAAAAGCTATACCAACAAATATTCAATTACAACTTACTCTTCTTTTCTGTTTTAAGAAAGGCCAACAATTGAAAATTGAGTAGTTCTTTGTAACAGAAGGAAAAAATACACAAAAATCTTACTCTTTTTGAAAGTATTCGTAAAAATGTTGGTGCAAATTTCTTTCTATTCGCAGTCCATAGTAAATTGGAGGTCGGTAGGAGGGGGGGGGGGTAACCATTGTTTAGATATTGACCACCCTAATTATAGTAAGTTAATTACTTTCTGAGGTGTAGACACTTACCAGACTGAAGTCTATAGGCAACGTTTATGACCCCTGTCATACAAAAAGAGATACCTTCAGGGCATAGCATCTCACCAGGGTTGTCAGAACAAGATTCAAGTTCACTGACGCTGTAATCAAAATCTAGTTCATATGAAGAAGTTACCTCCTTGCACTCGAGACAAGTTCTGCACTTTCCTATTAAGTTTTGAAAAAAATAGAAAGACAGAATTATATAATTAATGGGGGGGGGTGGGGTAAAACAGAAGAAGGCTATGTTTGGTATTTATCTAAAGGTATGTAAACCGTTGTTTTTTTTCTCCAAACTTACAAGCATAGCGATAACTTGTAATATGTCGGGAACCTATGCACATATACCCATGTATTATTGATGCACTGTGTCAAAACACATCCGCTTTCTAGTTCTGTGTTTTGTTGTTTTTTGTATTCATGCATATACAGCCAGGGGTCGGATGTGTTTTCTATTTAATTTATATAAAACGCTGGATTATTATATGACTCATAAATTGCAATACTTGTAATGGTCTTTCCCACTCCACTATCAGCCAACTCCAGAGAATACAAAATACTGCGGCAAGGATTGTGCAGAGGGTTCCACGACGCCATCACATATCTCAAACACAATTGCACTGACTCCCAATCGAAAAAGAATGACTTTCAAAATCCTTCTGATAACATACAAGTCACTCATCAGAAGCTCCCCGTCTACATCAATGAAATGATCTCACAGTTTTGTCCTTGTCGCACTCTCCGCTCTTTAGACCAGCACCTTCTACTCACACCTTAAGTCTCTTCATTGTATTATGGCGACAGAGCTTTTGCAATGGCCTTACCAACACTCTGGAATTCCCTCCCTCCACATATCCGCACAGCACCAACTTGACAAAATTGACTTTAAAGATACTATGTCCTTTTTGCAGCCAACATCAAATTCTGCAGAACTTTAAAGGAATTATGAATACGTCATGTATGTCCTATCTGTGAAATTAAAACGTTAGCAGTGTCCTAATATTCAAATTATGTAAGGAAACCCGTTTACTTGCTAGACTTCACTGTCAGACACTATTGAGTAACTAACTGGCTTTTTTCTTCTTTGGTAATAACATACATAAAATGAGATGTAAAGGGTACATGAGCATTTGTCTACATCAATAACCCACTTCTTGTAATGGCCAAAAGTAAACTGATTGAATCTTTGCGCAGCACAAAACGTACGACCGTTCGGTACAATCGTCTTAAATCAGACTATTAGCACTTATTAGCACGTAGCACTAAAGTCGATTCGACAACTAATAGTCGTTATTTTCCCACTTAAAGACACTTCCAAGCCCCCCTTTTTAGTATTATCTTTCAAATGCCCTTGGAATTTAACCTTTTCATTTGTTTGGCCTGCAAATGGAACATAGTCCCTTTAAAGCATGGATGAAACCTTAAAGGTAGTGTATCCCTTTTGCAGCCAAACATCAAATTCTTTAGAACTTTGCAGGAACTATGAATATGTCACGTATGTCCTATCTGTGAAATTTAACCTTTTCATTTGTTTGGCCTGCAAATGGGACAAAATACGAGGGGAAAAAGAGTGGGAGATGGGATAGGGCGTCGCGAAAAGGAGAGTTGAAGATAGTGTATTAACTCTTCGCATAATACATTAAACAAGCCATATTCATACCGACAGACAATCATACAAGGCGAGGGGATAGATGGAGAGAGAGACAGAGAGAGAGAGAGAGGGAGAGAGAGGGAAGAGATCTGAAGATGAAGAGGGAAAGAGCGCGACATGACCATGATGACTGCGAGGGGGGATGAGAGTGGGAGATATGTAGAATGGGGCATCGGAAAGGTAAAGACGAAGACAGTGTGCATTGATTTACAAAACATGGCACTGATACATGTACATGCATGATATCATTTCTACCATTGCGTGACACATTCTCGGCTGTCTGCAAGAAGGCCGTAAGAACTTTGTATTTTCAATAGCAGTAACGGCCTTTTTGCAGGCAGCTGATGAGTCATGTGATCCAGTAGCAATAGGCCTACAATGGAGTAACCGAAGTACTGTGACACATGCGAGATTCCTTGCATGCCACAGCCCCTTGACGGGGCAGAAGGGCTATAGCCGGATAATATTTTTGTCAAAGCTACAGAGATGTAAGGTGACTATTCCGTATGTACATGATATACACAAGGGATTTGTAGTAGTAGTGTTAGTACTGCTATTTTCATTATCGTTATTATCATGATTATTATTGTCATTGTTATCATCATCATCATCATTAACAACATCATAATTATTATAATTATTATTTGTATTATCATTGTTTCCAGTACGTTACATTTAAAGAAGTTTACATATTTATAAATTATTCATGCGTTTATTCATCCATTCATTTATCTTTTTTCTGTATTCCTTTATAACTTTATTATTACCTTGGATATATGTTTGTTAATTTGTTGCAAATGAAAATCAATACAATCCCTGTGGAGGGGAAAAAGTATGAGAACAAAAATTATTACCATTGCTATTACTGTTGTTGTCGTATTTATTATTAACAGAACAAAGAATTGAAAGAAGGACCCGAGTGTGGTTAGAAAAAGCCCGTTCTTTATTTATCGGTTATTTTGTATAAATTAAGTATTACAATTCACTTACCAGTAGTACAGATGCAGAAAAGTAGCCCAATGACAACGAGGACTTTCATGTTGGTACCTGTCACGGGAGTAATATTTCAAACATTATTCCATTTTCTCTTTTATTTGGTACATGCACGAACACATCTTGTCTGAGGCCATTTTGGACACCCCTTTTTTTTAAATCTTTCTTCTAACGGACTACCCAAACATATTACATTAAATGTTGGTCAAAACACAGCTATTTCTCGTCAACATTAAACGTTAACAAATGAAGGGCATTTAAAGAGCCATTTTCTTTTCCTGATGTAACTCACAATGTCCACACTAGTATTTAAAAATTACCATGATTACTTCGGTTAGAAAATGATCAACCAGCTAATTAGAATACAAACTAAAATGATACTTACAGTTTCTCTGGAAATACGGATTTAAAGTTGAACTGTCCTCTACCTCCGTGAACAGCAATAATGTTTCTTGTTCGCTCGCGACAAATCTCACTTGGTTAAACCAATACCAGGCGTGATTGTAAACCGATTACCCGGACGTGTGTTGCGTGGGAGGTGTATCAATTAAAGGGTACTTGTCGCCCCTAAAAAAATAATTTGTGTACATACAATATGTACAAATCATCATCACCGCCATCGACACCACCTCCACCACCACCAATATCAACAAACCTGTTATCGAGCATACAATGGGTTAAGGTTCATGAAAGAGAAAGAGATAGGTGAAGTGTGGCCGTGTCCCATCGTTTACCCTTTCAATAACACACACGCCAACGCACCCACCCACATAAAAATTCAACTTATTTTTTTATATTTATTTTGTTATTATTGATTCCAAAACAAAACAAATTATTCTCATAAATACAGTTGTTTTTCATCTTGACATAATTCAATACATAGATTGTACGATAGTTGAAAAAACAATGAAATCAGTTGTAACATACAAAAAATAACCTCATCAAACAAAACACACTACTACCCCCCCCCACCACCACCATGCGACACACGACACAAACACACAAACATGCCCACTACCCGATTACACTTCCACACACATACCACACACTGTTCCTAGCCTTCTCAGAACACCCAAAATTGGAGCGACAGAATAATAATAATTTTTAAAATATGAATAAATATTTAAAACGAGGCTACAATAATCCAGTGTTTAAAGTTCATGAAAACTCCACTTGTTCTTACTTCTGTAAATGTAAGGCTAATTAACCTCCCCTCCCTGCAATCCCCTCCCACCCCCCTAAATTCCAACAGTTCTTTTTTTCAAAATCAATATCAACAATATCACGGACTTTCCCCTGCATCTATATATCCAATATTTCATTGCAAAAATAATTGTATTAAATATCTTTATTCGTAGAGAATTACCGGACAATCCTAAATGAATATCCAGCCAAGCAACAGACCTTAATTCCCTTAGCTCAAACTTAGCTATTACATTCTGTCATAACCTTTTTACATGTACACACTTCCAGAACAAGTGTAATTATGTTTCAATCGTTTGCTTACAAAATGAACACAAGTTATTTTCAAAAAGCTGAATCTTAATAAGTGTTCTCTAGTATATATTGCTTCTTGGAGCAGTTTATATTAAATTTATCTTAGTTTGTTAACAAGAGTAACTTTCCTAGGCCTACTAAATATCTCACTATATACCTCATTTGAAAAAATCTGAAAATCCACGTCCATCGACTTCGTGAATGTTCAAAACAAATAATTTGTGTAACTTGTCTATAAAATATTCATAAAACTTCCTCGATAATAAACGTCAGAGTACCGTTAAACTGCATTAAAATATCATACTCTTTTACATCCACTAAACTCCAGTTATCCTTTTTTCTGCTTCTCAAAATAGCTTCCCAATAGCTACATCAGCAATTTTGTTTCCTTTTACCCTAAATGTTGAAAATGAGATATTGACCGCATGCTAGTTTTAGCAAAAATATCTTGAACTGAAATTAAATTGCAGTTATTAAAACAAATCCTCATCAAAAATCATTTTCTTTTTTATTAAGAAATCCAAGATGTCTTTTAATATTTCTTAAAATCTCGTTATAAGTCAACTACGAGCGCGTTTGCGCTCACACACACACATACACGCGGGCAGACACTGAACACAAGCGCACTCATAAATGTGTGTCGTATTGATTTATACACGAAAGCACATGCATTCTTTTAAGTATATATCATCTAGTGTTTTTTTTAATTGTTCATAACAAATACAAAAACATGATCAAACACTATCCTTAGAGGGCTGCTTCAAATAGTTAGTGTAAATCTAATCAGTTGAGCTTGCATGTCTTTTAAATAAAATAAAATATAATTTAGATAAACTCAATTTTCCTATTTCCTGTTATTTCGGATAGCGCCAGCTACATAATACTCTCGCCAATTATTGTATGCGAGCATTGATTAACTATTATCCTACTCATCCATTTGTGTATTATCAGGAAGTTCAATTTGAGTGTACTAGACTGACTCCGTATTCAAAGGCAATAATTAATTATTGATATCACTTTCTGTAATATTGACCCTCGTCAGTTGCTTCATTTTCTTGTTCCAATGTTCGACCACTCGCCAATCTCCTAATCCCTCATAGACTCCAGGTGCAAGAAATGTTTACACGCGCTATCTTTGTTTGATAGATGGTTTCAAAACCCTCTGTTGTTTTAGTTTTCTATCTTCTTCTGTCAAGCATTGACATCATATGTTTATTAATGTTATTTCCTTTTCCGAACTTATTTATTACAACTAACAGATGCAATTCTTCAACTGTATTTTTTTTTTAAATCTAATTTGCAAAGCAGCAACTATTTGTAATTTACCTCCGGTTGCTGCAATGTCACCGGGGAAAGTTACCCCCGAAAAAAAATATAATACACCAGCTGCTGTGTGAAGGGTAGGATTTTGTGGTTACAATATCATCATTATTATCAAAAATTTAAATACTTACAAGCAGTTCTACTTAAAATCCCCGTAAAAGCGTATTGAAAAGTAATAAATATTTTGTTTTGGTAATATTATAAAACATTAGTTTTCGTCCTCATCTTTGCTCAGAAAACGTGATGTCATTGCTTTTGAAATCTCGTTCAGTCTTTACTACTCCCGGAAGTAGATCAAGGTTACCCATAATCCTCGGGGATGCGTCCGCCTTCATTTGGCCGTATCCAGAGAACTCCTCATAGGCTGCAATTTTCCAGTCTGCACTGCCTTCAAAATCTTCATCATCTGAAAGGTCATTGGGAAACCCATCCATCCCAGTGAAGTGGCTGATTAGGAAACCTGTTAATGAATGACAGGGGGGAATTAACAAGAATACACATTCTGTTTAATCATATGGACGCCTAGCAACAGGAAGATAAGGGAGAAGACGACAAATTCTACAATAACAACATCAGCAACTACTATTACTACTACTACTACTACTACTACTACTACTACTACTATTACTACTACTACTACTACTACTACTACTACTACTACTACTGCTACTACTACTACTACTACTACTACTACTACTACTACTATTCCTACCGCCGCCACCAGTGCCAAGCTCATATTGGCACAATATGGCCAGGGTGCTGACGTCCCTTGTCCGATATTGTTTAATGTAAAAAGTCTAAGAGTTTGAATCAAGTAAATAAAATATATACACTTGTATAATGTAATTTCGTAATTAAAACCTGCAGTATAAAGATGGTATGTAACATGTAGGCCTATATGACCGTCACGTTATTCGAACAAGAAGTAGCGGCTGCCAAAAATATATCCAGTTTCAATATTCATAGTGGGCGGTATGGTCTTCCAACCCGCGCCTCACATGCTTATTACCCTCCCTACCACACCACTAACATAACTTCTTCTAAAACTTTCAGCAGTAGCTAATTATATGAGCATTTGTTTACATCAATAACCCACTACTTGTAATGGCCAAAAGTAAACTGATTGAATCTCTAGGCAGCACAATATAGGTAGAACATTACGGGTAGAGCATTTCATGGAATAAGATGAAATTGTGAAAATGCATTCTTCAATATGTCAATTAGGGTCGGGGTGATTGGTCATATTGTCTCAATCTATCTTTCATAGCTCCATAATTATCAATATGCTACACACTTGAAACTTGACTTATGGATAGACCATTATGGGAGAAGCATTTTTAAAAGATCATATGAAATCGTGAAAATGCATTCTTCATTATGTAAAACATTAGCATACGTATCACCAAATTCGTCAAAGTGACGAATTCAAGTCTATTTTTGTATTGTTATTATTCTTATAATTATTTGTATGCTTCTTCTTCTTATCATAATTATCGTATACACTACGTCATGTGCCAAGAATTTATTGCTATGATCAGTGGCGGATCCAGGGGCCAGGGGGCCGGAACCCCTCCCTAGGAAAAAACAGGTAAAAACACCCTTTTGAAAAAAAAGAAGATGGGCCCTCCTGGCGCCCAAGGGGTGGCGGTGAAAAAAAAGTCACCCTTCCCGTAGGGAAATTTTTTTCGGGTGCCAAAAAAAAAAAATTGTGGTCACTACCCCTGGCACCCAAGGGGGGGCGGTGGAAAAAAAAATTTTCGGGTGCCAAATTTTTTTTTTTTTGGCTCACTACCTACCCCCCTGCCCCACTGAGCGAAAAATCGACCGGCACGATTTTCAAATTTTCGCACGAAGTGGGCCCCTTTTTAGGCCCCCTCCCTTGCCGCCGGCTGGATCCGCCCCTGGCTATGATACATCCAAGATGTCTACCAAAACTGTCAATTCGTTGCTGAAATATCATCAAGCCGAAATAAGAAACATTACAATTTCTATTTTAAATTGAAATAAAATATATAGAAGAAATAAGTAGAGAATACAATCATGATTTATTTTGGTACTGGAGGATTAAAATAGACAAAATGCACTTGTTCACATGACCACATTATCTAGTTCCAATGTTTTCTGACTGTTTTTAAAACAACATCACGTTTGTCGATCATAGTTCTATGTAGCTTGTTGTATCATGGTAATTTTTAGTAGAAAAGCAATCTAAGCAACAATTTCTGAATTTTAGCGACAATCGTTCGCCATTGCTGCTCTTTAATACTACTATGACGTGCAGTAATAAATTCGTTTAACAGTTGATTCTAATTGGTTGATTTTATTGTTCGGATTATTTAGCAGAGATAGAAATTGTCATTCTGATGTGTTAGTACATTTTTATGTAGCGTCATGAGGCAATCACATGGCAGACAAATGATCATCAGTACCGGGTCTAATAATTTAAAGAAAACTGAATTTCAACCCAGGTTATATTCTCTCTCTCTCTCTCTCTCTCTTTTGTCATTGCCTTCCTTTCCCCTCGCTTACTTCCTTCTAACCACGGAGTATGTTATTTCAGAGAGAAATAGAAGTGAACGGTCTCACGCTTAACGACGTTCTATTATTTTTTTTTTTCTTCATCATTTCTACAATGCTCTTTGAATAAAGAACAGCTTTTATTTTTAGGCTTCCTGAAAGAAGTTTCAATTGCTGTTAAGAACATTTTGATTGCACCCAGTAGATCCCGCTGGTTCAAAGATAGAAAATTATTATTATTATTGTTATTATTAATATTGTTATTATTCTTACCATTATTTGTCTTCTTCTTTTTTATTATCATAATTATATTTTTAAAATATACGTCATGTGCCCAGGATTTATTGCTAAAATACATCGAAGATGTTTACCAAACGTTCAGAAGTACAAATTATAATTGATAATATATTTGTCCGTTTGATAATAATTTGGGGTCCGTGCAGACTCCGGTACTACTGTTGTAAGTTTTTCTTTTCCTACTCATGCACATGTGTGTTAATCTTAGGCCTTTACCATTTTGTATTCATGTTCAATTGTGTGTTGTATTTATCCCTGATTTTGTATAAATTGATAGTAGGCCTATGTTAATTGATGCTATATATATTTGCAGAAACAGCCGGAAAGTGATTTTTATGCCATGTTATTTTGTGCATGATTGATAAATTTGAATTCAATTGAATTCATGTCTTTTCTCATGTATTTATTAGTTGTTCGAAGTTTTTTTTCATCTTAAATTTTCCATTTTAATCATATTTTAAGCATGATTAGCAATTTTTTTTACAAAAGTCATAACAACAATCATAATGTGGTAATATTTACCTCTCAGCCAACGCATGACCTTGTCTGTTCGTTAGGAGGAATTCGCGGTTTCGAGGAATAGTTGTTTGCCCAGACCCTAATAAAAACATCACATAGAGGCATGTACTACAACATTTCCAAACAGCCTTTAATACGGAAGCAAACTTAATTCATATCTGTTATTAGTGCTTAGTACATTTAATGTGATTTCGAGTTTTTGGTTTAACTATTCGTTAGAAATGGAGAGGGGAATCAATAGATGATGCAACGGGTATGAATACATAATCCAATCAGTGGTCGAGTCTTCCGAACCACGGCCTTCCACCGAGAGTCAGAATGATTTAAAATTAAGATCGTTTCTAGTCGTCTTGCTTTGAATTATGACCGTAATAAAACTATGAAGACTAAAAAAGACTCACGACCTTCGTCATAGGCGCATGCAGTATACGAACAGTCTTATACTAGTCTGTTAATGATCTTCTTTAACAAATGCCATCAGATTTATAAAAAAACCGTTTGTCCGCGGCCAAAGGTAGACTGTTTAAAGACATTTCGCTGGAATTGAAGACATTGGCAAGATCATTTTAAGTCATTCTGTGCGGCCTGTTCATAGTGATAACACAGCTGAATATCTCAACCGATGTGGTAACAGGTTACAGACAACTGCTTGTCCGGCTGTCATTGTCGGTCCTTATGCCGAAGCCCTCTGGAACACGATAAAGCCGATGGCATACCCCACACCCTCCTTCACTTCAAACCAAGGGAGACAAATCGCCCACACATCTGAATTCACACACGCGCACTCTTTTCCTAAAATTTGCCCAAGTATCATTAAATGGCTTTTGGTTGCCACATTTCAAAATGCAAGAATATTTCTGTAATACCAACCATTTATTTCAGTTAGCTTTCTTTTATCATACAACACATTTACATGCTACACTAATCTTGTCCATGCGAAAATACAATTACATAGTCAACGCTGTGGCTCATCAGTTACTTCGTCTGGTAGTCGGGCCGTAACACAATGTAAGTAGTATTAATGGATTCAAGAGGAATAACGTAAATAATCATGAATTTTCAACCATATATAAATCTTCAAGTATCATACTCACATAAAAGCAGTATCATGGCTAAACGTGGTCTACAGGAACAATAATTCTCCATTAAAAAATAAGTTATTGGAATTACGTGATGTCGTGCAACCGAAGTGGAGAAAGAGAAGCACTCTAATCGCGGACGATGGGATTATGACGGTGTTTATTTCGTTGGATTAAAAGAAAAAGGTATTGATCCACCAACTCTTCCTTGGCCAAACCCACAGGTGATCACAAAATCTTGCTGATCAATCGAATTTGATAGCTTGATACACGCCAGTGTGGATTATAAACGAGGTTAAAGTTTCCTAGCACATAAAATGCGATATGTTTTACTCGAGTGATACCAGTAAACCTGACGACCTCATTAGGCCAATTTATCGGTAAACTATATTAAGAAGAGATATATGATCCAATGTTTTGTAGGAATAATCCTCTCTGCTTAAATTGTCCCCAAAGTTTTCTTGTAAGCAAATTTATCGCTGTCATGTAAAAGGTATTTTTAAACAAAGTGTTTAATCGAACAAAGAATTACAGGCATGCCAGGCTTGAAGAATCAAAGTTGAATAAAGACTTTCAGAATTCTAGAGGAAGATTCTTTATGAAATGGGATCATGTTGCTGATGTCCAGTAATTTTGAAATGCGAATTACGGAATTGACTATTTATATACAGTGGCGTATCGAGAACGGAAAGAGAGAGAGAGAGAGAGGGAGGGAGAGAGGGAGAGAGAGAGAGGGAGACAGGGTAGGGGGCGGTAGGGATTACACTTTGTTATTTATTCCATTATAGGCCTTCAATAATGGTATTATATGCCGATTTTATGTATGCTATGCTGGATACACCCGTGACAGAGCATTTTAAGCACTTTAGGAGTTCCTGAATGTCCATGTTTGCGTTTTGAGGGTTAAAGTGTCATTTAAAAAGCAAACGAAGGGGTTGTGTTACCATTAGTTAAGTAATGTATGATTATATTTCAGTTCACTTAACAGGGTAAGTCGCTTAAGACGAGACCATTAGATCACTACCTTTAGTTAAGTACTGTTTGATAATATTTCAGTTCACTTAGCACGGCGTTAGTCCACTAGACCGGGGTTAATACATTTAAGGTCATCTCCAGGACAGTCATCGGGACATCTGCGTTCTGTAACAGCATTGGTAAAATTAATTGCGTTAATGATTAAACATTAATTAATTAAACAAATCCCAATGGATCAAAGAGCTCATACGCCAGCACTCTCCGTGCGCATTCACTTTAGTCTGATAACCCTCTCACGTGGCGCATCAATACCGCATCAATCGTTGACGCATTACTACGTCAGCAAAATGGCGCTCTTTGTGTACAGTGAATATTCATATTGCCCCTTCTTAGACTTTTGTTTGTGTTTTTAAACATCAAAGAATTGTCAATACGTATGCACATTAAAATAAGTTTCTGGAGAACAGTTTCGAAATATTCTAGGAGTGCACAAAATCCATGACATTAAACTCTTCAAAACTATTTAAAGCATCCAATTCAACCTTCCTTGAAAATCATATATGTATTTCGTTTCATGTTGCTGTTCTGATGATTGGCACTGTTGTATTAAGGGGATGGTTTATGTTCCATACTTATATGTCTTTGCAACAACAACAAAAAGGGGGAGGCGGGACAGAGAGGAATTGAAAATCCGATAACCCTCGATTTCATTGAATCAATCATTATAATCAATGATTTTGGGGGTATTTTATGTTTGAATACAGGGGTTAAATATCTTTAGTAAATATTAAGCTTTTGCAGGATTGACCAGTAAAAAGTACATTATTTCATGGAAATGGCAAAAACAGTGACTGAAAGTTTAAATTTGGCTCGTTAACAATCCAATTGACAATGTGTGGGACGGAGGTTTTGTTTCATTTTTTGTCTGTTTGTTGTTGTTGTTCTTTTCTTGAGTGCGTTTGTGTTTGCTGTATTGTTGTTGTTGGTTGGTTTTAGGGGTTCTTTTTATGAGTGTGTTTTGTTTCTTTGTCTTCACTCATGTAAAATTCAATTTTCTGAACTTCCTGAAGCATTGATCCCGCCCAGTTTCAAATCCAAATATCATGCCACCTGTGGGGGAAGTCCCTTTTATACTCCCTTTCTATGTGCAGAGGATGCGATTTGATTGAGTCAATTTGTTGGCTATTTGGTGATTCCGAAACTTCCCAATATACACAAATTCGTATGTACTACATAATCAACCTTTCAAAATTGCTTCCAGGCAGTATCTGTCGAAATCCTGTTGCATGACATCGTGAACTCATCTCTAGCTTTAAAACATTGAAAGTGCTCGTTTAGCCATACAGGCATAGGCCTACAGTCCGTTGGAGTTGTTGCATTCGTTTAAAACAAGAGCTCAAATATCGGCCTTTGAACGATGACGTGATTAAAGTACACTTTTGGGTGCGTGCGCGGGGAGGGGTATTGTGAATACATATAAGCACTATGACTATGGCACATTATATGTATGAATCATTTATGAATCAATAATAGTGAAAAAGCCTACAAGATTTCGATGGATTTTAGATGGAACTATCGTTAAAGATTTTTTTTGTTTCAACAAGGAATTTTTTCATTCGGGACTATTTCTTCGTTTATGGACTGTAAAAAATACAGAAAATGCTATTTAATCCTTTTTATAAATTGAGTCATTTTCAACCACGAGGTCCCAAATCTATGTTATTAATTGGTAGAAACAAAGGGAATCGTTTCCTTTTTATTCCCTATCTTTTGCAAGAACCAAATGATATTGCAAAAAACAACAACAACAGGGCATCAACTGGTATAAATGTTATACCAAACAATCGGGCATCAACTGGTATAAATGTTATACCAAACAACAGGGCATCAACTGGTATAAATGTTATACCAAACAACAGGGCATCAACTGGTATAAATGTTATACCAAAAAACAGGGCATCAACTGGTATAAATGTTATACCAAACAACAGGGCACCAACTGGTATAAATGTTATACCAAACAACATGGCATCAACTTGTATAAATGTTATACCAAACAACAGGGCATCAACTGGTATAAATGTTCTACCAAACAACAGGGCATCAACTGGTATAAATGTTATACCAAACAACAGGGCATCAACTGGTATAAATGTTATACCAAACAACAGGGCACCAACTGGTATAAATGTTATACCAAACAACAGGGCATCAACTGGTATAAATGTTATACCAAACAATCGGGCATCAACTGGTATAAATGTTATACCAAACAGCAGGGCACCAACTGGTATAAGCGTTATACCAAACAATCGGGCATCAACTGGTATAAATGTTATACCAAACAACAAGGCACTAACTGGTATAAGCCTTATACCAAACAACTTTGTCAAGTCGAGGCAGATAATATTATCTTTGTCAAGTCAGGGCAGAAAATATTACCTATGTCAAGTCAAGGCAGATATAATATCATCTTTGTTAAGTCAAGGCAGTTGATATTATCAATGTCAAGTCGGACCCTGCTGCTCGAGGTCCTACTCGATCCGCACGTGCATGGCGACTGAGCTCAACAATGAAGCATCTATTGTGCTATAGCTTTTTACTGTGTAGACGCGCGCGGCGGCGCAACGCTATTGTTTGATCGCTTTTGTCCGGCTTCCAATATTCTATTGTTCAAGTGCAGATTAAGGCTGCTTAGCTGTGGTCAGTAGTATGGGTGTACATTTTAGGCCGTAGATTTTAGATCATGTTGTTGTATTGGCATGGCATGTGTGTGTGTGTGTGTGTGTGGGGGGTAAACGATCGGTCCCAAATGGCAAAGGCCCATCAGGATACTTACAGATGCTTATATAGTAAAGTAGCCGAGAATAAATAGACCTTCATTTCCTAGGCATAGATCAAATTTTGTTTCTAAAAAGAGCTATATAGTGGCAATAGTGACCCGTCACGACAAAATGAGACAGAATTCGCTGGGCCAGACCTTGAGGAAATTTTTATTTTTAGGTGTGTTTTTTCGTCTATAAAAATGGCAAATTCAATAGCTCTTTTAGTTTTAAAACGCGAAAAGAAAAGAAAGAGAATAGGAATTGTGTCGAGAATACAAGTGCGTGATTAAGAAGGAAAGAACAAAAAATATCAGTTATCGCCTGGCGATTAGAAATTAAGAATGTTTTTCGCATTTACGAACCCATTTCCATTTTCAGAATTATAACTTTTTTGTAAACTATCGTAAATACAAAAACATATCAATGATGATAATATTAACATTAACAATAATATGATAATAATGATACAAATTATAACAATTATAATAATAATAATGATACTATTTTCCAACTTTAACACAATTTTCATTAGTGTTTGAGCAAACCTCGGGGCAGGCCAGGGCATAAACACAGTATAACTGAGAATCACACAACATCAGAACAATAGATGTGTGTAGGGCATAGATGTATGGTATGTGTGTGGGGCCAGGGGTCGGTGTGGGGGGACAGGTTTTGTGCAGGTAATGATCCTGCGGCCGTTGGCCCGCCCCTGTGTGGCCGGCCGGGGCAGGTCAGGGCATAAACACAGGACTCAGTGCCACGACATCAGAATAAGAGAAGAACACTTGCCCTTCGTCGAGTATTAGAGTGTCCGAACTGTGGACTACACAATCTGCGTCACTAAATAAGCCCTGTATTCCCGACTTCTTTTTAAAAAGCAATACACTGGCAATGATAGTGTTCTACCAAACACTAATGAAAATGTTGTTGAAGTGACAAAATAAATACTGTTGCTACAGACTACGTTAGTTGGAATATTTTCTTACCAACTTAAGCTTTAATTTCATATATAGCTAATTTCTAGAGAGGGTATTAGTGGAGATACTAGATGTTAAATCGTTAGAGGAATATGGTTTTAAAAAAGTATATTTACGAGAACAAAGCGCTTCCAAAGTTAGACTCTTTTGTTGCTCTCTTTTTAAAATAACGCATCAATATCATATTTTGATACAGTTACCTTTTTTCCTCTCTCTTTCCCCACTCTCTCTATTTTTTTCTATCATCTCTCTTTTTTTATCGTGTTAAACAGTGAAGTGAAGATAAACTGAATAGTTTTCAGACTGCTATGAATTGTCTCCGAGCTTCCGAAAAAAGCTATTGCTTTTTGTATAAGATATACACGCCCCTAAGATTATTTTCCCCTTTAAAAAAAAGATAAGAAAATTGCACCTGGTTCTTAATCTTGATATATTTGTTATTCTCTCTCTTTTAAAAGCCTACTTTTTTGTTTTTGCTTTTCAAAAAAGCTCTACAATTTCCCGCATTTAAAAGACTAAAATATAATACAAACACACCCTGACGATACAGACTTTCGTTCTCACCCTCTAAAATCAAACACTTGTGATCGACAAAGTTTGTTCGTGTGTTCACTCTCAACTTTTATCCAACAGCGAGGTAAGGTGTCAAACACCTCATTATCAGTATCTTTTCTCCGCCCTAGTTAGCTCGATCTTTAAAATCAATAATTTATATCATTAACGGTTTTTTTTTGTGTTTTCTATTTATATTCTTTCCTTTAAAAAAAGACATGTTTCATAATGTCAACACAGTTCGTGGTCCCTCTTTTAAAAGTTGTTTTTCTTTTTTATTCCACATTTCAAAAGAGCTATAGAATTTCTTAGTTTTAGTTTAAGATTATTAAGAAATAGAACACCCCTTGGACAGGCAATCTTTTGTTCTCTCCTTAATCACGTGTATGTAATCCTGCCACATTTCCTGTTCTTTCTTATAGAGCAAATTTTCTTTTGTATTCGTTATTGCGTCATCATGAATAGATCTTTTGTTTGATGTTAGCCTTCTTCTCCCTATGTAAGTCAAACCGTCAATATATTCCAGAGGCGGTGGACCCGAGGGGGCACATTGCCCACCCACTTTTTCAAGTACCCTTAAAATGCCCCCTTTTACGTAGGAAACGTGCCCGCTTTTACCTTAGATAAGTGCCCCTTTTTTATTTTTATAATAAATGCCCGTTCCACATTCTTGAGAGGTGCTCTAATTTTACTTTAATAAGTGCCCTTTTTCTTTGTAATAAGTTCCCCTTTTCATATCTGATGAGTGCCCCTTTTCACATCTGATTAGTGCCTCCTTTTACATTGACACGTGCCCCCTTTTTCTTTCTAATAAGCGCCTTTTTTCTTCTAATAAATGCCCCTCCCCTCCCCTTTTTGTAATAAATAAGAGCCCCTTCACCTCTCTGGTAAAACGCCTCTATCAAAATCTAATAGGTGCCCCTTTCCTTCGACACGTGCCCATTTTCCTTTGTAATAAGTGACCCTATTCATCTCAGGTATATGCCCATTTTCAGGTACAAGAAGTGCCCCTTCACCCCTTATAATTGCCTCTTTTAACATCTGGGAGCTCTAGGTGCCCCTTAATCTTGACAAGTGCCTCTTTTTCATTATTATAAGTGCCCCTTTTCATTTCCAGTGAGGTCCCTCATTTAAATTTGAGAGGTCCCAGCTTTAACTTTGAAATAAGGGCCCCTTTTTGTATTTGGTAAGTGCTACTTTTATTTTGACACGTGCCCTCTTATCCTATCTAATAATTGCCATTTCCCTTCGGCCACCCCTTCCTTTGAATACTCTGTAATATGTGCCCCTTTTCCGTTCTCATAATTGCCCCTTTTCATGTCTGGCGAGTGTCCTTATCAGGTGCGAGAAGTACCCCACTTACACCTCAGGTAATTCCGGTTTTAATTTTGAAACGTGCTCCTTTTTTTCTAATAAGTTTACTTCTCTCTTTAGATAAATGCTTCATTTTCCTTCTACCATAAAAGGTACTCCTAATGTAAAGCTACTAAAAGCAACCTTTTCTATAATTTCACCCAAAGCTGGCTCGCATTTAAAGTTGATTTAATTATGTTTCTTATATAAGAAGTCTTTCCCTTCTATCATAATTATATTGTGCTTAAAACCCCATCATGATTATTTTTCCTCTTTATAAGATGCAATTTTTTCGTTTTGCATTCTTTTAAATAATAAGAATAAAAACGTGATTGATATATTTGTATTACTGATGGTGAGTAAAGGTTTTATAATTCGGAAAATTGAATTCTGAAAAGAATTTGTAAATTCCAAAAATACACTTGAAGAATAACTGTTCATTTTCCTACCCCTTCCCATTATCGATCTTCTTTACTCAATATTTTTAAAGAACAATAATGAAACATTGAACATCCAAAAAATCTTTAAAAATCACAAAAATGGCTATGGTATCTTTCACATAAGGCTTGAAGAAAAGTAAAAGAGAAACCCAGAACCTGAAAACTAAACAATTTTGGTCCAAATCTGGATTTCAGCTGTCCAGATTGAAATAATTTATTGTTTTTTAAAATTCTCACAATTGTGCTTTAAACACATGACTACTGGAATTCACTTCACTCCAAAATCTAAAAGCAATATATTTTAGGATATTAAAGCAGTACTGGTTTGTCTTGTGGGTAATGACAGTGGTATAGCGTCAGTAGTAGGGGAGGGGAGGGGGCACTGGCATCACAGGGGACCTGTCTCGGTGGATGAACTGAACAGTTTAAGAGTAGCGGCCATGGTGTGGAAGGTGTCTTATCCTCTTCTTGTTGCGTCCCTTTCTCCTTTTCCTGCCTTTCTCTCAATTTCTTTACACAATTTTTCAGTTTTATTTGGTATGAATATTCTGAGGTCTGACATTTTTAATTTTATTAACATCAAATTGTCACATTACTTTGTCACAGAGAGATGTTCATGAAATATAAAAGAAAGCAGTGTATCAACCCGCTAAACGTGATGACGATGAGATGAATGTCAAACATGATGATAAACTTTCAGAACCATCATCATTCAAGCATGGTTAGGAAAATTCATGATTCTGGAGAATTAGGAATAATAAACAGGGTGTCTAACCTGATTCGTTCGTGAAATATATCTAGCTGTTCATTGAGAAAATCCATATATATTGTTTTAAAGTATATACCCAAGGATCCTGTAAAAAAAAATCCGCAATAAGAAATAACGCCGTAATATAACCCAGATTACTTTGGTAAATCCGAATGATCTCAAAATATCTTACTACTTGATCACCTAACAAATTTATATCATCATGCACATATTACAAAAATGTATAATCCCGACACTGTACACTCATTGGACTCGAACCGACTATACCTGTAGGCCTACTGGTTTATGTCCAGTTACCACACAACACTACCAGCCTCACCCAACTTGCTGCTGTACTGGTTTAAAAGGAACATGCAACATATATATATATATATATATATGTCTATGGGCTCAAATAAATTATTGTAAGACAACGACGCCCCTCAATATAACTGTCAGATTCACATAAGCAAAAAATGCATTGGCCTCCAAACGTCAAAGGGAGTAATTGACCTAAGGGGTTGTCATAGGAAATGATTGTCCAGGGGGTAAATGTCCTAGGGGTAATTTTCCGGGGGTAATTGTCCTAAAAAATGTTTATTGAAATTCTTTCAAAATCACAATGCATTTAATATTCATAGTATCCAGGGTAAGATCTCCTCGCATCATAATTGATACATATATTGATAATGTTACACATGATTTTAACCGTATAGTCAAATACCATTCTGAAGGGATCTTTGACCAAAGACTCGGAGGAGAGCTACATATTCCGTCATACGGACTCACTCTTTCCATCCCTCCCGGTGCACTGCCGGAGGGTTTTGTTGAAACGATAACTGTAGATGCTCTCACAGACGTCCCACCTAAAATCACTCTGAGACACGATGAAACGCTTGTTATCCACGGCTTCCAGTGTCTTCCGTCAGGATTACAGTTTGTATCAACGAAACCTGTCAGATTGAAGATGCCCCATTGCGCCAACCTCATTGATCCGACAAAAGTACAGGTCGTTCTATACTCCATGAATCACGGTAAAGCAATGTGATCAAGAAAACAAAAGCATGTCTAAATAAAAATTAAAAAATTATGGGTAAAAGTTTCATTTGTAATATTCCTTTGTTATAATATCACATACCATCCGACGACATGGAGAGCATTCTAGCCGTCGCCATTTTACAGGCATGCAAATAATAACCAAACAAGGCGCCGAGGGGTCGATCATAGCAGGATGCAACGTCCCCGAGAGCCAGTATAGAAACAGCTATGTCTCGAATATTAAAGCAGTTCATATATCTTTTATATACCGAATTCACAAACAAAAAATCTACAAAGAATTCTTACCTTATTCTTTTCTTGGCTAAAGATTGGTTAAAACATCACAGAAAATCTGTGACACAGTCTGTTTATCTTCGCTAGAAAGTTGCCTGAATGTTACGATCATTCTGGAATTGCACACACACACACTGCACTGTATGGTATCCGCGTTCGCACAAAGAAACTTTTTTACAAGTAACCAATGGGGATATCAGCAAAATTTAACTATGCGGCCCGTTAGCCGGGGCAACTGGCATCTTTCTCATGAACTATTGTACCCCGGCATGGCTAAAGTCGTGACTCGAATTTCAGATGGCTAGATTTATTCAACATACTAAAGAGAGGTATATAATAATTATCAGGTTGGCTGTATATAATACAGACCACCTTATGTTTTCGTTAGAATTGCCTTTATTTATTTCTTTATTATTATTTATTAGGTGGGCTGTAAGTAATGCAGACCACCTCATAATTTCGTTAGAATTGCCTTTATTTATTAGGTGGGCTGTAAGTAATACAGACCATCTCATAATTTCGTTAGAATTGCCTTTATTTATTTATTTATTTATTCTTTATTTTTCTTATTTCCAATCACTTTTTTGTTAGCAAGATAACTTGAAAATGGCTCAATCAAATGCCTTGACATTTGGCACACATATGTATAGGCATATGGACAAAGCAAAAACGGTTTTCAACCCTGACCTTGACTGATGACGTCATCTAGGCGCCATTTTGTAAAATTTTCTGAAAATCTACTCATGATCATATCTTCATAAGGAAAAGTCGTTTCTTATTCATATTTATCATGATCGAGGTCAATATCCGTCCGGTCAATTTCAGGTCAAAAACGCGCGCATGCGTACGTCCGCGCGTAAGCGCGCGCAAAATTTAAAATGTTCCAAATCTTCTCAAATTCATTTTGGATACGTTTCAGGCCATTTTAAGCATTTACGAAAAAACGCGCACACGCGCATGCGCGCGTTTTCGCGCGTACTGGCATTTTGCAACATAGAATCGCCGAATTTTCTGTGTTTTCATATTTGAAACATTTTTCCAAGCATTTTGATACCTTGTTCATCTTTTTCTGACCAGTAAAAACGCAATGAGCGTCCGTTCAAGAAACATGTCCGTGCGCACGAGCTCTTGTAATACATAGCATATATGGGCAAAAACATGCCTATACAAAATTCATTGTAACTCTTCAGAATGGATGGAAACTCCCAAATTTTTTCCATATTTGGATAGAATATCAGTCGGAGATATGATTTCATGTCTCATTTGACCCTCAATTAACTCATGACGTCATCATAATGGCCTCCGAACTCAAAATTTCAATTTGCATATTATGACGTCAGCATATTTTTGGAATATTGATTGTATCTCTGTAAATATTGATCGATTTTCTTCTAAATGTTGATATGTTCTAGCTGAGACAATTTCCTACAAAAGCAGTCCAACGATATTTCATTTTGACAAAGGCATCATGGCGTATTTTTGCGATTAAAGGAGGCATGTCAATTTTTCACATTTTGCGTGTATATTCTCTATGGGACATGGCTTTTTTTCAAAACAGGATTCTACATTCCCGTCTTTTGTGAGCAATATCTCCGTCATTTTGTTTTGTTTTCACTGAGCTTCGAGTATGTTTTAGCTGAGACAATAAGCTATCAGTGATATGCCCTTTATTTTTCGATCAGATGCCAGGATCATGCTCATATTTCACTTGCAAAGTGGGATTTGAGAATTTCATTTTCCGTTCACGTGTAATGTCTATGGGGATTATTTTGGTATAGTGGTCATAGCACTTGCCTCCCATTCCGGCGACCCACGTTCGATTCGTGGGTCATTGTTTTTGCTTTTTTGTTTTGCCGTCGTTTTAAATTTTATGTTATGATCTGCTTCGACTATTATAACATATTATCACATACAATCACAAACAATGTAATAAAATGACAAATTTTACGTGTATTCTCTATGGGAGGTGACTTTTTCTGAAACCTTCATTCTACATTCCAGTCTTGTTTAAGCAATATCTCGGTTATTTTTGCTCGATTTTCTGCCAGCTTCGGATATGTTGTAGCTGAGACAATTCTTTACACAGAATGTGACATTTATTTTTTAATCAGATAATGACATCTTAGTGATATTTTAACTACAAAATGTGATTTGAGAATCCTATTTTCCGTTTACGTGTAATGTCTATGTGAAGCATTTTGGTATATTGGTCGCAAACGACTTGAAATGTTGCCTGTTGATAGGTAAGAAAATATATTTCACATAAAAACACGAAATCTACAATATGCATATTTCATTGTTATTTAGATTTTAAGGTCAAAGGTCAAATATACTGTACATGGTTTCTCTAAAACAATGCTTTGTTTAGACATGAAATTTGGCTTAATAGACCTGAATAAGAGGATTATTTCAAAAATTAAGGTCAAATCATGCCAATGGTATCTTAAAGGTATTACAAAGTTTGGTAATGGGCCATGAATTCGGTTCAAATGAACATATTGAAAGCATATGTGATTTTACAATATTCAATGATCGTTGTCGCGGTTGAAATCGAGTCTAAAGTGATGAAATTGTAAATAATAAACCTTTTATGTTGTATAGCGCCCTCTCAAGACTGATATTACTTTAGCTTCCCAAAAAAATGTTTCTTGACTACACTCGACTGATTTGCTATTCCCGTTTGGAAATTATATATCAGAACTGCATATTCTAAAATTGTCATGGTCGCAGCTACCATTGAATGGGCTTAGGCGCTATTTGAAATATTTGAAATTTACCGGGAGCACCGGTAAATTTTGATTATTGAATTTGCTCGAAAGCAGAAGTGTTTTAGAGGCTAATTTTTTTAGTGCTTATAATACATCCACAGGGGCATCCAAATATATCAAAAATTTAAAGAATTACGCTCCATCCAATTTCAAAATTTCCCAAAACTTTGCATTACCTTTAACTACTTAGTATGTAAATTGGGTCAAAGGTCAAACATTTCACCGATCACTATCTCACTATCCATGTATGGTATGCACTTGGAACAGCCCACCTATACTTGTTAAAAACAAGTATTACATGTATAGTCAGGTGGGCTGTATATAATACAGGCCACCTTATGTTTTCGCTGGAATATTTTTCTTATTTCCAAGCACTTTTTTGTTAGCACGATAACTTAAAAATGGCTCAATCATATGCTTTGAAATTTGGCACACATATGTATCGGCATAAGGAGAAAGTAAAAAAAGGTAATCAACCTTGACCATGACTGATGACGTCATCTAGGCGCCATTTTGTGAAAATCAACTCACGATCATATCTTCATAACGGAAAGTCATTTCCCATTCATATTTATCATGATCAAGGTCAATATCCGTCCGGTCAATTCCAGGTCAAAACGCGCGCGTACGCCTTTATTAACGTTAGCATTTCATAAAAATTCGCGCACAAGCGCATGCGCCCGCGTTTTCGTTCGTCACAGCCGAACGCAAAATAATTCCTCCTAGAATTTTTTTTGACACGATATTCCTCATTTTTTTCAAACAATTTGATACCATGCTTATCTCTTTATGACCATTAATAAGGGAATGAGCGTCCATTCAAGTTAAATGTCCGTGCGCGCGAGCTCTTGTAATACAGCATATATGGGCAAAAACATGCCTATAAACAATCCATTGTAGCTCTTTGGATGCACCGGAACCCTCAAACCTTTTCCATATTTGGATAGCGTATGAGTTGGAGATATGATTTCATGTCTCATTTGGCCATTAAGTATACCTTGAGGTCATCATAATGGCCTTGGAACTCAAAAAACGAATTTGCATATTATGACGTCAGCAAATTTATGGAAAATTCCGTGCGTCAAAGAAACATCAAAATAAAAAATGCTCAAAACCAAAAACCAAATAATTTACTATACGTTTTAGACAATTCTAAGCGTTTCAAAAAAATCCGCGCGTGCGGGTCGGTGCGCGCATGTGCGAGCACAACGCACGCGGAACGGAGAAATTCCGTTTCGTTTAAGGTTTTGAGTTACTGATACTTTTCTCAACAATCCCTGTAAATTTCAGTCATTTTTTATTCATAATGATGGAATAAGCGGGCGTCAAAGATAACAACACGCGCAGCCGCACATGCCTATGTTTAATTGGCCATAACTTCTTTAAATGCACGGATAACTCAATTTTGTTTTCTTATGAGGATGGAATATGAGTCGGAAATATGATTTCATGTCTCATTTGGCCATTAAGTACATGGTGACGTCATTATAATGGCCTTGGAACTCAAAATACGAATTTGCAAATTATGACGTCAGCATATTTACGGAAATTTGAGTGTTTGATATGTATTAGCTGAGACGCTTTTCTACAAAACGTATGAATAATTTTTTTATTTTAACAATGGCATCATGGCATATTCTTTCGATCAAAGCAGGCATGTCAATTTTCCTAATTTTGCGTCCATTCTCTATGGGAGGTGAATTTTTCTGAAATCTTCATTCTTCATCCCAGTCTTGTTTGAGCAATATCTCGATTTTTGGGGCTCTATATTCTGACAGCTACGGATATGTGGTAGCTGAGAAAATTCCCTACATTAAGGATGACATTTAGTTTTAAATCATATGATGGGATCATGTCAATATTTTAACTACAAGATGTGATTTGGGAAACCGAATTTCCGTTTACGTGTATAATGTCTAAGTGGATTTTTTTGGTATATTGGTCAGAGCATTAGCCTCCCATCATCTATCTTTCATATATCCATAATGATCAATATGCTACACAGTTGTAACTTGACATATTGATAGACCATAATGGGAGTATTTCATAATGGAAGATGAAATCGTGAAAATGCGTTCTTCATTATGTAACAAATGAGTATACGTATCACCTAATTCGTCTAAGTGACGAATTAAAGTCTAGTATTTATTTTGTGTCTGTATGGAAGAAATTATGATTATTCTTCCTCAAACTTGCTCGCAGGATATCTCAAGAAGCCATTGTCATGAAACTTGGCCTGAAGATAAATCTTAGTCCAACTTAGAACTGCGTGACTTTTCAGCGACGCCAGGGCATCATGACGTCATTATGACGTCAATATGTGAAATGTCATGAATGGTTGTATCTCAGCCATGCAATATCAATTTCAATTCAAATTTGGCATCAATCATGCTCAGGTCATGGGTCAGAATTTAAGCCCACGCACATGCGCCTTCCCTTCCAAACGTGCGCGTACGCGTGCGTCAAAAAGAAATTAGAAAAAAAATGCTCGAAACCCCGAACCAAGTAATTTTCTATACGTTTCAGACAATTTCAAGCGTTTCAAAAATTTCCGCGCGTGCGGGTCGTTGCGCGCGCATTTGCGTCCTTGTGAATAGCCGTCATTATGACTAGCGCAGTTACCTAGCTTTTTTAGTGGATTTTTCCCACAAGTTCTTTTTCCAATTTTCTACATGATTGTTACAAACTGATGGGTCTTAAATTTAAAAAAAAGCTAAAGAGGCTCTACATTGGGAAGTAAAAGAAAGCGTGCGACGTTTAAAAGAAATATAAGAGGAAACACAAACAGCTGATGCTGAGTAAATTAAGGGATTAAGGTATGTGAAAGTGTAAATCATTCATGCAAATGGAATACGGCAAAACCTTAACTCTTTGCCCGCCACGTACACAATCCCCCCTGTGCCACATTGTTTTTAGGGTGCCACCTTAGGAGGGGTTCTGCATGGACTATGCTTATTTAACTCGCAATAACTTTTGATTGGTGTACTGTAATGAAAAACTTTGTGTAGCAATATTGTATAGAAATTAATAGTCTTGCCAATGGTATCATTTTTGTAATGTATATTATCATAAATTTTGAGATTATCAACTATACATTTTGTATCCAAGTTTTCGTTTAGAAGGGTATTCTATACCTCTTATATCTAATACTTTGTTATGGAGGTTTATGTCCTGAGTTAGTTCATTATCATGTTCTGCGGGATTACGCAAAAGTGTACGTGTGGGACCAGGCTCATCTTCCTCGTCAGAGTCAGTCTCGCTCTCCTCTGAATCAGAGTCGGCTGTTGGAACAGGGTCCATCACAAGTTCTCGTACCTGATCAGCAGTGAATAAGTCCCGTCTCCTCCTAATAGGGGCCATCCTAGCTCATCAGAATATTTGCAAAAGCAGTTTCAAAAACTCAATTTTTCTCGGAAAATGTCAATGTAAACAATGTCCGCGAAAGCGGTGCAATGAAGTGTGATGTGTATACAATGCGAAGCACGCGTTACTATTGTGTGTGTGTGCGTACAATAGAATTAAATGCGTTCCGTGTGTATTGTGAATGAAATGTGACTTGAGTCGAAGTTGGCAGCCCGCTGTATGTTCCGCTAGCCGAACGTAGCGGGCAAAGAGTTAAACATGGGTTGCATTTTGAATGGAAGTCCCTAATAATGTGTACCATTTTCTGCCAAAATGTGTTTTAAAAATAGGTATGGGTTTAGACGCTTTAGCCCATCCAAACCGAATCTGGGTATTCCCCCCACCGGGGCTGAACCTTGAGTTTAATGGAGAACGCAACCAAGTTTATTTCTATCTGCACAATGTATATAGAGCATATACATTAAATTTCACTTAAACATTTCAAAGTCATTCTAAAATGTTTCAGGCCTTGTCTAGGCCCTAAGCTGGATTTCTAGGGGAACCTCTGAGTGGGATTGGTCCCCCGGAGTTTGTGGGAGAATGCAACCCAGGTTTTGGTTCAATTTCTTGTATTTTTACAAATTCAAATTCGCTTTTTATCGCTCCCACTAATGCTGTACAGTCTGATTCTATCTGTAAAATATATATAATGCATAAACGATAAATTTCACTGAAAAATATTAAAGTCATTCTAAAATGTTTCAGGCCTTGTGTAGGCCCTAAGCTGGAATTCTAGGGGCCTCTGAGTGGGAGTGGTCCCCCGGAGCTTGGGTTAGAATGCAACCTAGGTTTTGTATCGATTTTGTGTACTTTTACAAAGTCAAATTCGATTTTTTTTTTTTTTTTTTTTTTTTGCTCTCACTAATATTGTACAGTCTATTTCTATATGTAATATATATATATATATATATATATAGAAAGCATATACATTAAATTTCACTCAAAAATATCAAAGTCATTCTAAAATGTTTCAGGCCTTGTGATAAATTCGTTTAACAGTTTATTCCTCTCTGTTGATTCTATTGTTCGGATTATTTGGCCGTGAGAGATAGAAGGAAGTTTCTTCAGCGTAACGACGTTTTGAACTTTTTTTTAATACAATAAACCTGATGGTACTATTTTTATTTAGCGTCATTAGGCTTTCACATGGTGGATAAATGATCCTCAGCACCGCGGGTCTAATATTTAAAGAAAAACTGAATGTGAACCCGGGCCATTTTTTTCTATTTCTCTTTTGTCATTGCCTTCCGTTCCCCTCGCTTACTTCTTTCTTACCACGGAGTATGTAATGTGTAAGTGTATTCCTCAATCATAAAACATAATTTAAATTTAAATAAAAAATAAAAAATAAATAATTAGAGAATGCAATCATGACAATTTACAATATGTCATGCATTTATGTCTTCATGTTTACCTTTATTTGCATCTGGTTCGAGTTTTACTTGGGTATTTGGCACTGGAGGATTAACATGGACAAATTGCACTTGTTTACATATCGCATTATCTCTTATTCGTTCTAATTCCAATGTTTTCTGACTGTTTTCAAGACAATATCATGTCTTTTGATCATATTTATATGTAGCTTCACGTCTCGTGTTAATTTCTCATGAAAAAGCAAACCATTAAAGCAACGATTGTTGAATTTTAGTAATACTCGTTCGCCATTTCTGTTCTTTAAAGATAAGGTTGAGTTCTGGTCATGCGATTGCATTGTGAAAGAAACGGTGTGGAATCGATCAGAAAAAGTGGATCATGTTGCATATAAGTATTGGTGTGTACTTCAAGGTTGTGGAGTCATCAAATTTATAAGAAATTTGGCTTAGTATTTGTAAAGTAACAAGCACTGTACACAGAAAGATGTATATGGAACTACTCAAACATGTGGCATAAAAATCGGGCCTCATTTTAAGCTGTTTCTTGTCATATTCAGCATAAGTATGAAGGCATATGAAGAGCCATGCTTTCAGGGAACATTTTTTCTCTGATGTTCTTCCACACTTGCATAATAACAATTTTAACCCTCACAAATTAGTGTTCACCTCTCACCAGAACTCAACCTTCTCTTTCATACTTCTATGACATGCAATTACAAACTGAAATTTCAAGACTCGTGATGAATTTGTTTAACAGTTGATTCCTCTCGGCTGATACTATTGTTCGGGTTATTTGGCCGTGAGAGATATAAGGGATTTTTTTTCTTCAGCGTAACGACGTTGTATTATTATTCGTATTTTTTCATCGTCTATACAATTCTATTTGAACTGTTTGTTGACAATAAACGACCTCGTGGTACTATTTTTTATTTAGCGTCATGAGGCAATCACATGGTAGATAAATGATCATCAGCACCGCGGGTCTAATAATTTTAGAAAACTGAATTTGAACCCGGGCCATTTTCTCTATCTCTCTTTTGTCATTGCCTTACTTTTCCCTCGCTTACTTCTTTCTTACCACGGAGTACGTAATGTGCAAGTGTATTCCTCAATAATAAAACATAATTTAAATCAAAATGAAATATAAAAAATAAATAATTAGAGAATACAATCATGACAATTTACAATATGTCATTCATTTATGTCTTTGTGTTTACCTTTATTTGCATCTGGTTCGAGTTTTACTTGGGTATTTGATACTGGAGGATTAACATGGACAAATTGCTCTTGTTTACGTAATCGCATTATATCTTATTCATTCTAGTTCCAATGTTTTCTGACTGTTTTTAAGACAATATCATGTCTTTTGATCATATTTATATGTAGCTTGACGTCTCGTGTTAATTTCTCATGAAAAAGCAAACCATTAAAGCAACGATTGTTGAATTTTAGTAATACTCGTTCGCCATTGCTGCTCTTTAAAGATAAGGTTGAGTTCTGGTCATGCGATTGCATTGTGAAAGAAACGGTGTGGAATCGATCAGAAAAAGTGGATCATGTTGCATATAAGTATTGGTGTGTACTTCAAGGTTGTGGAGTCATCAAATTTATAAGAAATTTGGCTTAGTCTTTGTAAAGTAACAAGCACTGTACACAGAAAGATGTATATGGAACTACTCAAACATGTGGCATAAAAATCGGGCCTCATTTTAAGCTGTTTCTTGTCATATTCAGCATAAGTATGAAGGCATATGAAGAGCCATGCTTTTCAGGGAACATTTTTTCTCTGATGTTCTTCCACACTTGCATAATAACAATTTTAACCCTCACAAATTAGTGTTCACCTCTCACCAGAACTCAACCTTCTCTTTCATACTTCTATGACATGCAATTACAAACTGAAATTTCAAGACTCGTGATGAATTTGTTTAACAGTTGATTCCTCTCGGCTGATACTATTGTTCGGATTATTTGGCCGTGAGAGATATAAGGGATTTTTTCTTCAGCGTAACGACGTTGTATTATTATTCGTATTTTTCATCGTCTATACAATTCTATTTGAACTGTTTGTTGACAATAAACGACCTCGTGGTACTATTTTTTATTTAGCGTCATGAGGCAATCACATGGTAGATAAATGATCATCAGCACCGGGTCTAATAATTTTTAGAAAACTGAATTTGAACCCGGGCCATTTTCTCTATCTCTTTTGTCATTGCCTTACTTTCCCTCGCTTACTTCTTTCTTACCACGGAGTACGTAATGTGCAAGTGTATTCCTCAATAATAAAACATAATTTAAATTAAAATGAAATAAAAAAATAAATAATTAGAGAATACAATCATGACAATTTACAATATGTCATTCATTTATGTCTTTGTGTTTACCTTTATTTGCATCTGGTTCGAGTTTTACTTGGGTATTTGATACTGGAGAATTAACATGGACAAATTACTCTTGTTTACGTAATCGCATTATATCTTATTCATTCTAGTTCCAATGTTTTCTGACTGTTTTTAAGACAATATCATGTCTTTTGATCATATTTATATGTAGCTTGACGTCTCGTGTTAATTTCTCATGAAAAAGCAAACCATTAAAGCAACGATTGTTGAATTTTAGTAATACTCGTTCGCCATTGCTGCTCTTTAAAGATAAGGTTGAGTTCTGGTCATGCGATTGCATTGTGAAAGAAACGGTGTGGAATCGATCAGAAAAAGTGGATCATGTTGCATATAAGTATTGGTGTGTACTTCAAGGTTGTGGAGTCATCAAATTTATAAGAAATTTGGCTTAGTATTTGTAAAGTAACAAGCACTGTACACAGAAAGATGTATATGGAACTACTCAAACATGTGGCATAAAAATCGGGCCTCATTTTAAGCTGTTTCTTGTCATATTCAGCATAAGTATGAAGGCATATGAAGAGCCATGCTTTTCAGGGAACATTTTTTCTCTGATGTTCTTCCACACTTGCATAATAACAATTTTAACCCTCACAAATTAGTGTTCACCTCTCACCAGAACTCAACCTTCTCTTTCATACTTCTATGACATGCAATTACAAACTGAAATTTCAAGACTCGTGATGAATTTGTTTAACAGTTGATTCCTCTCGGCTGATACTATTGTTCGGGTTATTTGGCCGTGAGAGATATAAGGGATTTTTTTTCTTCAGCGTAACGACGTTGTATTATTATTCGTATTTTTTCATCGTCTATACAATTCTATTTGAACTGTTTGTTGACAATAAACGATCTCGTGGTACTATTTTTTTATTTAGCGTCATGAGGCAATCACATGGTAGATAAATGATCATCAGCACCAGGTCTCATAATGTTTAGAAAACTGAATTTGAACCCGGGCCATTTTCTCTATCTCTCTTTTGTTATTGCCCTACTTTCCCTCGCTTACTTCTTTCTTACCACGTATACATAATGTGCAAGTGTATTCCTCAATAATAAAAAAAAATAATTAGATTAAAATAAAATATCAAGAAGAAATAATTAGAGAATACAATCATGACAATTGAAAATATGTCATAAATGTATGTCTTTACCTTTACCTTTATTTGAATCTGGTTCGAGTTTTACTTGGGTATTTGATACTGGAGGATTAACATGGACAAATTGCTCTTGTTTACGTGATCGCATTATCTCTTATTCATTCTAGTTCCAATGTTTTCTGACTGTTTTCAAGACAATATTATGTTTGTTGATCATATTTATATGTAGCTTGACGTCTCGTGTTAATTTCTCATGAAAAAGCAAACCATTAAAGCAACGATTGTTGAATTTTAGTAATACTCGTTCGCCATTGCTGCTCTTTAAAGATAAGGTTGAGTTCTGGTCATGCGATTGCATTGTGAAAGAAACGGTGTGGAATCGATCAGGAAAAAGTGGATTATGTAGCATATAAGTATTGGTGTGTAGTTCAAGGTTGTGGAGTCATCAAAATTATAAGAAATTTGGCTTAGTCTTTGTAAAGTAACAAGCACTGTACACAGAAAGATGTATATGGAACTACACAAACATGTGGCATAAGAATCGGGCCTTATTTTTAAGCTGTAACGTGTCATATTTAGAATATGAAGGCATATGAAGAGCCATGCTTTCCAGGGAACATTTTTTTCTCTGATGTTCTTCCACACTTGCATAATAACAATTTTAACCCTCACAAATTATTGTTCCCCTTTCTCCAGAACTCAACCTTCTCTTTCATACTTCTATAACATTCAATAACAAACTGAAATTTCAACACTCGTGATAAATTCGTTTAATAGTTGATTCCTCTCGGTTGATTCTATTGTTCGGATTATTTGGCGGAGAGAGAGATAGAAGGTAATTTTCTTCAGCGTAACGACGTTCTATTATTACTCTTATTTTTTCATCGTCTCTACAATGCTGTTTGAACTTTTTGTCGACAATAAACGACATCATGGTATTATTTTATTTATAGGGTCATAAGGCAATCACATGGTAGATAAAATGATCGTAAGCACTGGGTCTAATAATTTAAAGAAAATTGAATTTGAACCCGGGCCATTTCTCTATCTCTCTTTTGTCATTACCTTATTTTTCCCCTCGCCTACTTTCTTCATGTCTTCATGTCTTCATGTCTTCATGTCTTCATGTTCTTCATGTCTATCTGCAGCTGTGTTCACTTTTTGTTTTTGTTTACTCGAATATACATATCTCGTGTTACCAACCTTGCTCTACGTTATACTTGTTGTACGTTATCCAGTTCCTATACACTTGTGCAAGCAGTGTCATATATTACGTTATGCTGTTTTTTCTGTGCAGCACCTTGGCCAAATTACTAGTAACTATTATACATGTATAATTTAAGAGAAATTTTTCCTTCTTCCTCAGTCAGTAATGAAGATTTATACTCAGTTTTTCAAACACATTGTCAAATTTCTGACAATCCACAAAACAATGACTTTGAGGAATTTTTTGCCAATACTTTAAATGAGAATTCAGAAAATTTTAATCTCGAGATTTATGTCCGTGCGCGCAAGCTCTTGTAATACAGAGCATATATGGGCACAAACATGCCTATAGAAAATCCATTATAACTCTTTTGGATGCACGTACCTGAACCCTCATTTTTTCATATTTGGATAGAGTATGAGTCGGAGATATGATTTCATGTATCATTTGGCCATTAAGTATATCGTGACATCAGCATATTGAACTTGGAACTCAAAATACGAATTTTGCATATTATGACGTCAGCATATTTATGGAAAATGATTGTATCTCTGTAAATATTGATCGATTTTCTTCTCAATTTTTATTTGTTGTAGCCAAGAGAATCTTCTACAAGATCAGTACACATTATTTTTCATTTTGATGACGTTATCATAGAAAAAATTCAATTAAAGGCCACATGTCAGAATTTTCGTTATTTGCGTGTTATACCTATGGAAGGTGAATTTCGTTCACATCATGAATCTACATGACATTCGCTTTTGAGCACTATCTAGCTTATTTGTGCTCTATTTTCTCCCAAATTTTGGTATGTTATAGCTGAGACTATGGGCAATAAAAACTGTGCTTTAGTTTTTGATCATATGTTGAGATTATGGCGATATTTTAACTACAAGGTTTGATATGAGAATCCAATTTTCCGTTTACGTGTAATGTCTATGTGAAGTTTTTTTGTATATTGGTCAAAGCACTTGCCTCCCATTCCGGCGATCAACTTCTATAGATCCATAAGGATCAATGATACACAGTTGAAACCTGACTGATGGATAGACCATAATGGGAGGAGTATTTCATAACGGAAGATGAAATCGTGAAAATACGTTCTTCATTATGTAACACATGAGCATACGTATCACCTAAATCGTCTAAGTGACGAATTAACGTCTAGTATTTATTTTGTGTCTGTATAGAAGAAATTTTTATTATTCTTCCTCGAATTCGTTCGCAGGATATCTCTTATTATGTATATAGATCTATACTTTAATATATATATATATATATATATATGTATTCATTTTATTGAGAAATAAAAAAATAAAAGTACTTGATTTTAATGTTTTTTTCTTATCACAGGTGTTTCTATGTTTTCTTAAAATCTTAACTAGTTTGAACGCAAGATGTAGATTTTTTTTTTAAATGATCAAAATACAATCTTAGTTCCAGCAGTCCAAGCTAATGAAGCTGGACAATCTTGAAGGCGAGGAGGGGGTGGGGTGTGGTCATCCCACCAAAGGGGGCTTATTTTTCTTTCAAAATGTTCACGTTTTTACCTTGATCATGGCATTTATGCTTAATAATTTCAAGAGTATGAGTAATGTGGTACTGTGGTTTGTGTGTGTATCTAATTATGTGTATGTGTGGTGTGTGTTGGGAGAGTGAGAAGGGATGACTAGTCTCTGTCCAGCCCTTTGGATTTGCAAATGATATGTGCCAACATTTCGAACTTTCAAATATTGTGCATTTGTCGTGTTGGTAAGCTATTTGTTTTCATAACATCTATCCTAGGTTTATTTGTGCGTGCGTGTATGTGTGTGTGTGTTTAATATTTTTTTATGAACATGAACCATACACTCTGTATGTTGATCTGATTATTACAAACCATACAGTACTGCTTCACACCATAGACTCACAAACATAATGCTGTATACAAGTACCGAATCGTGAAGGAGCATTCACACTAAACTACCCAAATAGCCCGCACATTATATCCATACCCATAACAGAACTGGATAGCAAAAACACACTTACAGAACTACATAAATACAGTTACACACTCTACAACACACCACATTCTATCATCTAATTCCAGTACTGTTTTTTTTTTTTTTTTTTGTAAAAGAAAATGTGTGTTTGTATAGCCATTAATTTCAATTAAAATAAATTTATTTTACAATATCAACACTGATAGTTGGTTTATTTTCATAGAGGCAAGAACCTAATTTAATGACATACAATCTTGCAAAATTTTGGTGATACCATCTGGCGATACAAGAAATATAGCTTAAATTTAGACTGGTTTATATTTATAAAAAAACTGGCACAAAGTGATAAATGCACACACATACGATACACAAATACAAATAAAAACAACAACTACATTTCCTACTCAAATAGCATTGTCTAGACTATAGACGATGAACAAATAAGAATAACAATGCCAGGTCGTCAGTCATAAGAATGTCAACTTTTATTTCTGTCAGCTTAATGGTCCGAACAATAGATCCAACCGAGTGGAATCAACTGAAATTTCTTAACAACAATTGAAACTTCTTCCAGGAAGCCTAAAATTTGATTTTTTTTTTTTTGTTTTCCCCCATTCAAATAACATTGTAAAGGCGGTGAAAAAATACGAATAATAATAATACATGTACTTCGTCGTTAATGGTGAGAATGTTCACGTCTATCTCTCTCGAATTTGTCATGAGTCATGAAATTTCAAGTTGTTACTGCACGTCATAGTAGTATTAAAGAGTAGCATTGGCAAACCCACCCTCTCCTGCACTCTATTCACTAAAGTACAATCAGGGAGATCCTGGTACAATATCAAGTAGACCTCCAAAGGCCTACGCTCACTCTCATTTCTATTAAAAAGCCCTTTTCAAGTCTACCCACATGGTGAAACCGAAAACTGTTAATACCCATTCATATTGAATCCTCTAAAGGCCTGGTCAATGATAGAATCAACCGAGTGGAATCAACTAAAATTTCTTAACAACAATTGAAATTTCTCCTAAGAAGCGTAATATTAGATTTTTCCCCATTTAAATAACATTGTAAAGGCCGTGAAAGAAGAAAAAAAAAATCGTTAATGGTGAGAATGTTCACGTCTAGCGTCTATCTCTCTCAGCTAAATCCTGCTAACAGTGGGCTCAACCAAGTGCAATCAACTGTTAAATTAATTTGTCATGAGTCCTGAAATTTCAATTTGTTACTGCACGTCATAGTAGTAACAAGAAGCAATATCAAACGAGTGTCGCTAAAATTCAACAAATCGTTGCTTAGTTTGCTTTTCCCTAGAAATTACCATGAGACATCAGGCTACATAGAACTATGAGGCCTAAAAAAGTAACAACAAGGCGTTTGGCGTTGACAACATTATTAATGAATACTTGAAAACTGCCAAGTTATGTTAATATATTGTTTTGTCATCTGATGATCTGGTTTAGTGCCCTCCGTGTGGTGTATGGGTATGATTAAACCTTTGTATAAAAAGAAAGGCTCGCTGGACAATCCTGATAATTATAGGGGTATCACACTTCTAAAGTTGTGTAGGAAAATTATTTACTGCCTGTATAAATGCAAGGCTCACTGGATATTTGGATTGTGTTGGAATAATTGGTAAGGAACAAGCTGGATTTAGAGGTAGTTATAGCACAATGGATCATATTTTTACTTTACATGGTTTAATTGATTTATATTTGCATCGTGGTAAGATAATTTATTGTGCTTTTACAGATTACAGAAACGCATTTGACCTAATTGACAGGTCTTGCCTTTGGTCTAAACTTATTTATAATGGCATCAATGGTAATGTCATCCGTGTTGTTTACAACATGTATACAAATGCCAAGTCCTGTATTAAGCTTGGTCGTATTTTATCTAATTCTTTTGCGTGTAATATTGGAGTTAGACAAGGAGAAATGTATCGCATTTATTGTTTGCTTTGTATTTAAATGACTGTGAATATTTTGTGAGTAGGAGTTATAGGGGTCTTGATATGTGTGCTTCCGAGATTAGAACAAATCTCAGTAATGACGATATTGAAGTTTTTCTACGAATTTATGTGTTACTTTATGCTGACGACACCATAGTTATGGCTGAGTCGGCTGATGAGCTGCAAGCTGCCTTATCAGCCGTACACCAGTATTGCGAGCTCTGCAAATTGTCTGTTAATACTTGTACAATTAAAATAATGATTTTTGTTTTTCTCTCGAGGCAAAGTTCGTAAATACCTTGATTTTATTTTTGGTGCTAGCAAAATTGATATTGTTGATGATTATATTGATCTTGGAACCACTTCCAATTATAATGGTTCATTTTATAGGGCTATAAACAAACAGGTTAATCAAGACAGGCGAGCCATGTTCAATTTAACTTGCAAGGCAAAGAAGCTGTGCTTACCTCATGACATTCAATGTGAACTATTTGATCAGCTAGTTGTCCCGATTTTATTATATGGTAGTAAAGTATGGGTTTTTTAGAAGTTAGACAGTATTGAAATATTTCATAGAAAATCTCTTTTCAAAGCTTGCTTAAACTTAACTGTGGCACTATCAACTGTATGGTTTATGGCGAAGTTGGTAGATTTGATTTAGCTAGTAAAGTGGAGAAACGTTTGATCAATTTTTGGGCGAGGGTTAGTCAGGGTAAAAATCCAAGCTTTCATACATTATTTATAGTCTGTTACGCAGGCTACATGAAAGTTGTGATTTCGAATCAAGGTGGATTGTGAAAGTTAAAAGTATCATAGACAAGAGTGGAATGTCAAACTTGTGGGTTGAGGATACCCCCTTGAACCTAGGTTGGGTTAAGTCATCTTTTGACCTTAGATTAAATGATATTGATTTATAAAATTTAAGTTCGAAGTTTATAGAAATCGTTTATGCTTTCATTATAGGCTCTTTAAACAGGAGGGTGATTTGGAGAGCTATTTGTTGAAATAGGACGTAGGTGATAGAATATCTCTTTGTAAGTTTCGTTGTGGTAATAATAAGCTGCCAGTTACCAAATGTCGTTATTTATCTGATCAACCTCTTGAGTTATGTTCCCTATGTAATCTTAAGGTACAGAGTGATAAATTTCATTATGTTCTGGTGTGCCCAGCATTCAATGATTTTCGTAAGCAGTATGTTAAGAAATATTATTACAGACCTAACGTTATCAAATTTCATCAGTTATTCAATGCAAATTATGTTAAGCAATTAAAGAACCTTTCCAAATTTTGTAAGATCATTATGTCTATAAGTTTCGATAATTTGTTTTGTCCTTTTTAATACGTTAGACTTTTGGTTTAATGTGTTGTTGTCGTTTTTAGTATCAAAGTGAGAAACAGGTCAAGCAAGCCGTGTGCCTTGCAATTCCGACTGTTGAGCCGCGCGTGGTATTTACCACTACTAGAATGTTCGCATCTGTCCGTAAAGATGTACTCCCTATTACGCAAACTAGCAATGTAATTTATGAATTCATCTGCCGATGTGAAGCTCGGTACATAGGGCGTACAGCTCAGAGACTTGCAGATCGAGTTAAACAGCATGTGCCTTCCTTCATTCGGAACCGCCAGACCGGCGCGCGTTCACAACCGCGGCGCTCGTGCAAACAGGGAAACGTCCGTACGGCAGACAACGCCAACTCTGCCATCGCTCAGCACTTGTTGAACAACCAAGATTGCGCTGAACAATACTGTTCATCTTGGTTCAAAGTTCTCTGCCGAGCGAGGAACTTTACTCATCTGCGCATGCTCGAAGCAACACACATTCAGTTGACCGACCCGCTTCTATGCAGACAGAAAGAGTTTGTTCGGACACTCGTATGGGCCGGGTGGCCAATGGAGCATTGACTATTATATCCAGGCGTGGTCCTTTAACTCAGAGAAAATAAAATGACATGTTGACTCCTTGCTTGCCTGTGATGAACTGACCTGAGGTGTTGTACTTATCTCCACCTCAGGGGTTTAATTTGCATATAATCTACATGTATTTGTATTACAATGGTAGATAATAGATATTCAAATAACATAAATTGCAAATGGAAAAATCTCTACAAACAATATCTCTTCTCACAAATAAAATGTCCTCATTTTACACATTATAGTGAAATGTTTTGAAAAACATTATGAATCAAATTTTGAACATTTCTAACCACTTCGTACTAAAATTGACATATTTAAATGATTTAGACATTTCGAATAATTGAATAAAATTGAACATTTCTATCGCTTCAATGATTTTGAGTACTAAAAGAATTTTGACCCTTTTCTTCTTTTTTTTTTGGAAAACAAAATTGCCAAGTAAAATTTGAGATCAAATCTTTCTTTTTTTTCTTCAAATTTGGTACTGTCTTTAAATATACAATAACAATCAATGTAACTATAAATTGACTGTATAGATGTATATTATTATGAGTACATGAGCAAGTATTTACAGTATACGTGTACACGTAATTTTCATTTTGCAATACATGAAAGTTACAAATGAAATGAAAACCCCTGTATCTCGTAATTCATTCATCAAAGTACATGTACATCAAAATTTACTCTTATCACAGGATGGATTACTTTGCTATCTTACAAGAGATTATAAATGAATCGTCATTTGAACTCGAATACAATATCATTCCTTTCTAAATTTCCAAAATATTAATTTCATGAGATTTCATCTATATCAAAATCAGACTATACACTGTATGTATTGTGCTTTCCGGACAAGACAAAATAATTCACTGAATTTCATAAATGCTTAAATTCGTCAATACATCTTTTTTTTGTAGACTACATGAATGAAATAAGCTCTTCTTTGCAAAAATTCCAAGTTTATTTAGAATAATTTGTTTCTTTGCAACACAAAAATTGATCAAAATACAAAGAATAATTTGTTTCTTTGCAAAAGATACATCTAAATGACTTAAAATGGTAAAAGTTGCAACTTGAATACAGATAATTATACAGGACAGAAAATTTCTTGTTTCTGTACAAAAAATAGTAGAAAATGATTAGGCTGCAATTTTTTGTTTTTTCTTTGTTTAGCATATACTGAAATATTGACACATACTGAAATATAGACTAAATAGTCCGTACCTGCAAATTTTCATACATTACTGAGAAAATACAACTTCAACAGTTCGATTTTCATTGACAATCTGTGAAATAGATTTCAATCGAAGAATGTCTGTAACAGTCTACAGGTATATTGTTCACTTGTCACATTAAACAAATTGAAAGTTCCTTTAGGTGACTCATAACAATTCCTATTCCTTCCTATTCAGTATTGACGCTGGAATAAATTCACTGTATCGTTCAATACTTTATCGCGGATGAGAGCTGTGGGTTACAAATTTAAAACAAGTGTTTCTGCTTTTTCGCTATTTCCTCCATAGTTCAAATGTAACAGTGAAGTGCATTATAGCAAATATCAAGAAATATGAATTTCAAATTGTCAATTTTGTCATTTCTGAAAATCCCGAAATCTAGGGGTAGTTGTCCGGGGGGTAGTTGCCCTAGGGGGTAGTTGTCCGGGGGTAGTTGTCTGGGGGTAGTCGTCCTAGAGGGTGGTTGCCCTAGGGGGTAGTTGTCAAATCAAATCCGGGGTGGGTTTCCAGGGGGTAGGTGTCCTAGAACCATTATATTTATAACAAAGGTTGGATTGTATTCTAAAAATATCAAAAACTCGAAACTAAATCTAGAAACTCTTATTCTTCAGATTTCTACAGATTCACTTATATATATATATATATATATATATACATATATATAACTAAATTATTCTTACCCCTTGTAAATTTGACGTATTTTGTGTTTTTCATAACTCAAATATGAAAGGGGGGCTGGTTGTATTAGAGTCTTTGTTGAATCCTATCAGATGTAAGGTTTAATATGTCACATTCTCAAGGAAGACAAACCGGGGAGGGGATAAATTTTTCACATAAAAATAAATTACAAAATAAAAAAAGGGTTTGAATAATTTAGTTATTAATTGTAAAATACATGTATGCATATATATATATATAAATATATATCGGGTATGACATTAGAAATCATGTGGAAAGCCAGTTGGTTTAAAGCAAGAATTTGTCCAGAAATCGTGTATGGAAAGATTCTCCTTTTCCTCTCCCTGGTAACGACCGGTTAATTTCTTTTCATGATCCAACAATGTCGAGACTACTTTACACAGAAAGGGTGCAGTTAGAATTAGGATTTCATCAACCAATTCTATTGAGCCATGTTTCTTCCATTCAAAATATGAATTGTACAAGGTATCATTTGAATCTAGAAGATGTAAATAATCGGCGAGTTCACCAAAATCTTTAAAATCCTGTAGATGTATAAATGAATTTGGGGGTGCAACGCGCTCGTAATCTTCACGTGGAGGGCCATAGACGATGGGTACAATGTCATGGAGGAGAGAATTCAACCAAAACTTTTCTGTGATGTAGTCCCTACATTCGTTGTTTTCCATTGACAGGTAGAACTTATGACTCCAAATGCGCTTCCAGCAGTCATCGGAATACCTAGGGCATTCTATGTTTCCACAAGGTCCATACATGTCGACGCTGACGTGCTTTGCAAGTGTTTTAACAAACTCTTGACGCCTCCAAGACGTTGAACGGCAATTGGATGCAGCCCAGGCAACTAATCCAGTTTTCTCCTTGGCCCAATTTCGATTTTCGTCAGAAGAAATCTGCGGTAGGGTCTTATTATAAAAACCATACGGACCGTGTATCGTTGACGATGGCCTGTATGATATCGTGTAGTTGTATAGGTGGTCATATTTAATGGGTGGTACTGCATTTCCGCCAGTTTTTGGAGGACTCTCTAAGGAATAGAAAACCCAGGCTTGATCCAATGGGCGTCTCCTCTGCATATCTGTCCAATCCCACCCCGATAGATGATAGAAAACTATAGAGTCACTTTTCATCATGGTCTCATAACTTGTATCCTCGACAAAACTAATTCCACATTCAAGCCCTGGGCATTCAGATTTTTTTGGCGTTTGGCGTGTCCTGCTGCCTCTCCATATCTGAACCTGACGGTAACAAGGTGGCTTTTTTTCAGATTGCGTGGTTTCATTTTGGAGATGGGAAGAACTCTCCCCGTTAGCTTGTGGTTCAAGCGGGTTGTTTCTTGCTCCGAAAGCATTCCGTATTAACCCGTGCGGAGCAATACGGGTCGCGTTGTGCATGACCATGGGCCTATGGTTGTAGCGAAAAAGATCAAACGTGCAAATTAGTCCACCAATTGAAAAACACATAAGCGCTAGAAAATATGATAGCAGTGCCTTATTTATCATTGTTACTATATATTGCTCCACGTATAGCTACACCAATGTTTCGACGTAAACACCAAGTTTAGTACAATTTGACGCCAATTCTACCAACAATTCCAGAACAACACCCATAAAGCATTAACCATAGTCTTGCTGAGCTTCACGTACAGCCAAGTGCGTGCTGTTCAGTTCGGAATACGCGTCTATGGCGCGCCGTTTGACCAATAAATCAGATAAACACTGTTTATCGCCGATAAACACTGTTTATCGTCGAAAAACACTGTTTATCGAGCGATAAACACTGTTTATCGAGAGAAACTATGTTTATCGACTGATAAACACAGTTTCTCTTGATAAACAAGGTTTATCGAGAGAAACTGTGTTTATCTCGATAAACAGTGTTTTTCGGCGATAAACAATATGTATCTGATTTATTGGGCAAATGTCGCGCACTCGTGCTCCAGATCAGAGCCGTATGCACTACTCCGCACGTTAGTCAGGTGGCTTGGTGAAATTACCGTTACTTAATTGCCTGATAAAAGCACCATTTCTGGTACAGGGTTTCCTTAAGACCTACTAAACGATATTAGGCTAAGAGCCCCCGGCAAAAATGTCAATTTAAGGATGTGGGGCGGGTGCGTCTTTTTGGAGCCCCCAAATAATTTCATAACATTGATTTGTTTCGAAAATAATATCGCTAGTGATATTCGTTTGTCTCGCAATGTGGTCAATAAGGAATCTAAAAGATCTCGACGTTTCGTGCGCCGCTGCAACACTTCGTCAGGTGATAAAAACTAATGTAAGCAAGGGTGTTGTATACTCTACGGGAGGACCGGCGCGACGGTCCATAATTCGATCGATAATCGAAACAATAACGCACAAGGCCTATTGGCCGACGCACACGGTGCTCGACCAATTAGCAGGCCACTGGTTCGGCTAATTATGCAAATGGCCTAATGGTCGACGCACACGGTGCTCGACCAATCAGCAGGACGCTGGTTCGGCTCGCCTGCTGGGCGGAAGCAATAGCGAGCTCAACCAATCAACGGGCCGCTGGATCGGCCCGTCTGCTGATTGGAATCGACCGGTGCTGGCCGGCTGGACGGGAGTGTCATGGCGGCGTATCGTACGCATCCAAAATTCGGGGATATCGATCCCGTTGTCTCTGTTGAAATTATTGGGATTGAGACGGATATTAATAGCTTCTTTTACCCTCCGTGTGTACCAATGCCGTTCCTGGGAAAGGCACTGAACCCCGTCCCAGTCTGGTTGATGCTGGTTATCCCAAGCATGTTCGGCTACGGCTGAGTTGTCAGTTTGGCGGGGCCTGACGTCCCTCTTATGTGTGTGTATTGGGTTTTTACAGACGTGTATCAATCAGATATGATTATTTACGTCTGGGGACCGACCTTTAACGTCACCATCCGAAAGACGCGATTCAGTTTCGAACCTGCGTCCTCGGCTGAATCAGTTTGTAACTTCCACTGTTAGCTGGATTACAGGCGCACGCCACAACGCCTAGTGATTCTTTCTTTTATCGGACGGGCAGTTTCACCGATATAGGATCTATCACATCCTGACGAAGTGTTGCAGCGGCGCACGAAACGTCGAGATCTTTTAGATTCCTTATTGACCACATTGCGAGACAAACGAATATCACTAGCGATATTATTTTCGATACTACATCCGCAATGAGTAAAATATTTAGCATTATTGATTTGTTGTTGTACAAATGCCATTTGTGGTACAGGGCTTCCTTAGGACCTACTGAACAATATTGGGGTAGGAGCCCCTGGCAAGAATATCATATAAGGGTGTCTGGCGGGGGCGTCGCCTCGTAGCCCCCAAATAATTTATAGAGTAATATAACATTAACAAATCAATGTTATATTACATTATAAATTATTGGGGGGCTACGAGGCGACACCCTTATTCTTGCCGGGGACTCCTAGGCCTCCCATAATATCGTTCAGTAGTTCCTAAGGAAGCCCTGTACCAAAATGGTGCTTTTATCAGGCAAGTAACGGTAATTTAACCAAGCCACCTGACTAACGTGTGGAGTAGTGCATACGGCTCTGATCTGGAGTACGAGTGCGCGCCATTTCCCCAATAAATCAGATAAACATTGTTTATCGAGCGAAAAACACTGTTTATCGGCGATAAACAATGTTTTTTCGGCGATAAACAGTGTTTTTCGAGATAAACTCTGTTTATCGACTGATAAACACAGTTTCTCTCGATAAACACTGTTTATCAGCGATAAACACTGTGTATCAGCGATAAACACTGTTTTTCGGCGATAAACATTGTTTATCGCTTGATAAACAGTGTTTATCGCTCGATAAACAGTGTTTTTCGGCGATAAATAGTGTTCATCTGAATTATTGGTCAAACGGCGCGCCATACGCGTCACCGTCCGATTTATAAAAACAAAACCAAAGTGTGTGTGTTGATGCAGGGAAGCAGGGTGGGATCCAGCCGGGGGCGATTTTCAACAACATGAAGCAAATAGTAAGCATCTAAAAACCTTCAGATGCCTGTTTGATTATGATTAAAACTTGAGTGTATGCCTCAATAATCACTAATATAGCTGAAATTATTCTCCTCCTTCCCCTTCTTCTTCATCTTCCACTTCCGAATAGTAATAGTTGTAGTAGTAATAGCAGCAGTATCATAATAATCATTGTTATTAGGTGGTCTGTCATCGACAGACCACCTATTGATTTCGTCAGAATTTTCTTTCTTTATTTCTTTATTATTTATTTATTAGGTGGTCTGTCGGTATCGACAGATCACCTATTGTTTTCGTCAGAATTTTCTTTCTTTATTTATTTTTTTTTTTTTTATTTATTTATTTCTCCGCACTTTTTTGTTCCGAGGATAACTCAAGATCGGTTTTGTCAATTTCTTTCAGTTTTGGCACAGTGATAGGTCAAGGTCATCAAGTCTTCATGACGTCATCCAGGCGCCATTTTGTGTTGTTTTTTTTTGGTACTTTCAACTCATGATCATATCTTCATAACGGAAAGTCATTTCTCATTCATATTTATCATGATCAAGGTCAATATCCGTCCGGTCAATTTCAGGTCAAAAACGCGCGCACATGCGTACGTCCGCGCGTGAGCGCGCGCGCAAGATTTCAAACTGTTCAAAATCACTTTTTATTCAAATGAGAGTACGTTTCACGCCATTTTAAGCATTTCGCAAAAAACGCGCACGCGCACATGCGCGCGAGTTTTCGTTCGTCATGGCCGTACGCAACATAGAATCGCCATTTTTCATCTTTCATGATATTTCCCATTTTTGTTCCGAACAATTTGATACCATGTTTATCTCTTTATGACCATTAATAACGGAATGAGCGTCCGTTCAAGATACATGTCCGTGCGCGCGAGTTCTTGTAATACATAGCATATATGGGCAAAAACATGCCTATACAAAATCCTTTATAGCTCTTTAGGATGCCCGTTGACCCCACAATTTTTTATATATTTGGATAGAGTATGAGTCGGAGATATGATTTCATGTCTCATTTGGCCGTTAAATATATCGTGACATCATCATAACGGCCTTGGAACTCAAAAAACGAATTTGCATATTATGACGTCAGCAAATTTTCGAAAAAAGATTGTATCTCTGTAAAGATTGATCAATTTTCTTCTTAATTTTGCTATGTGGTAGCTCAGACAATCCTCTACAAGTGCCGTATTCGTTATTTTACATTTTGATGACGTCATCATAGTGAATATTTCATTTGAAGGCGACATGTCAGAATGTTCTTAATTTGCGTGTTTTGCCTACGGAAGGTGAATTTCGTGAATCTACATGAATCTACATGACATTGTTCTTTGAGCAGTATCTCACCTATTGTTGCTCTATTTTCTCCTCAATTTCGATATGGTGTAGCTATGACAATTTTCTACAAGATCAGTTTTTCAGATTACATAACAGACCACCTAATTCGTCCTCAATGACGAATTAAATTTCTCGTTATCATTGTTATTATCATTATTACTATCATTGTTATATTTATTAGTATAGTTAATATCCCAATCATTATCATTATTATAGTTATTATTTATTATTATTATTATTATTATTATTTGCATGCTTCTTCTTATCATAATTATCGTTTGCAATAGGCGTCATGTGCCAATAATTTACTGCTATGATACATCCTAGATGTCTACCAAAAACTGTAAATTCGTTGCTGAAATATCAAGACAAAAGAAGAAACATTAGAATTTCTATTTTAAATTGAAATAAATATATAGAAGAAATAAGTAGAGAATACAATCATGATTGTCGTACTGGAGGATTAACATGGACAAAATGCACTTGTTTACATGAACACATTATCTCTTATTCATTCTAGGTCCAATGTTTTCTGACTGTTTTCAAGACAATATCATGTTTATCGATCATAGTTCTACGTAGCTTGATGTCTCATGGTAATATTTAGTGGGAAAGCAATCTAAGTAACAATTTCTGAATTTTAGCGACAATCGTTCGCCATTGCTGCTCTTTAATACTACCATGACGTGCATTAATAAATTCGTTTAACAGTTGATTCCACTTGGTTGATTATGTTGTTCGGATTATTTAGCAGAGCGAGATAGAATTGACCTTCTCGTGGCTAACGGCTTTGCGTTAGTATTTGTTTATCGTCTCTGCAATGCTATTTGAACAATATTTGGTGACAAAAGACGGCACTACTGTATGGTGCCATTTCTATGTAGCGTCAAAAGCCGTTAAATGGCAAACATATGCTAGATAAATGATCATCACGGAGTATGTAATGTGTAGGCTTTGTGTATGCCTAAATCATTGAGAATATAATCACTAATATCGCTGTAATGATTCTTCTCCTACCCCTTCTTCTTCATTTTCTTCTTACTACTACTACTACTACTACTACTACTACTAGTAGTAGTAGTAGTAGTAGTAATGGCAGCAGTATCATAAAAATGATTATCATTATCATTGTTATATTTATTAGGATAGTTGATATCGTAATTATTAGTTGATACGTACATAGTTATACGTATCACCTATTGATTACGTATTTAATACTACTATGACGTGCAGTAATAACTTCGTTTAACAGTTGATTCCACTTGGTTGATTCTATTGTTCGGATTATTTAGCAGAGCGAGATAGAAATTGACCTTCTCGTGGCTAACGGCTTTGCGTTAGTATTTGTTCATCGTCTCCAGGGGCGTCAATCCGAATTAGACCGTGGGGGGACACAAGTTCAGTGAGGATTAGGGGGAGGGGTCGGAGGACATGGAATGCGGTGTTTGCAGGGTATGGTGTTGCATAAGGGTTAACAACCCCCTCCCAATATAAATTTAGTATCAGAAACAGTGAAATATAGAGACTGAATAAAACAAAATAATAAACAAAAGGTTTAATGTTTGCATTTTTTTCCTAAAAAGCTAAAATGTTCCATAATATATAACTTATTTTTAACAGAATTTCCATATCTAAATAATTTAGAAACCCTTAGATCTATAGGGGAAAAAGTGAGGGGCATATTAAAGCAAGGACCGCAATGGCGCGCTCATCTTGGTTTTATAAAGCCCCCTTCACACCAGACTCAATCAGTCGTTCTCATCACTACGTTCTGAAAATAAATATGCCAAACGGGTTACAACTGTGGTGAACGCGAACGGAGTGGACGTCTCCCCTCTATATCTCTCTTTCTCTGGATTCTATCCATCTATCTCTCCGTCTCTCTAAATCTTTATCTCTCCCTCTATCTCTCTCCCTCTTTCTCCCTCTATCTCTCTATATATATCTCTCTTTCTATCTCTTTATCTATCCCTCTCGTATATCGTTTATAACATTATTCTTCCAAAAGGGGGTTTGACGGCATGGATTATCTTAATTCAGAGAAACACAGAAAAATAATGTTCTCTTAATCTCTTTGAACGCCTGTACGGATTCAGAAAAGGCTAAAATAAAAAAACACTCATTCGTGACTTTGATAGTGTTTATGATAGGCAAGTGACGACACTTTTTATTCAATCATTCTTGAGCAAGAACAAAACAGTAGACTTGAACAAAGTACATTTTGTGACATATTGGTAAAACAAACATTGTTACATCAGTTGCACATGTCTCCATTTATCTGGTAATACAACAAATTTATTGTGTTTGATAAAAAGAACCCGCTCAACTTCATAAAAACGTTTAAGCATCTTCTTAAAAGAATTCAAAGATAACCGTTCTCTTTGCATTTTGCAGAGAATATATAGTGTTTTGCATATAAAATGACAAAATTAAAGATAGATTGCATACCATTTGGGAAACCAAACAAAAAGGAATTTTGATTAAAAAGCACTTCATTGTTTAAAATAGAGCTTTGGAAGTCTTGGATGAATTGATGCGTAACAGGGCATTCCCAAAACAAGTGTGAAATACTTTCAACAGAGGATAAGCCAAATGTACATAAATTAGAATTAGCTATGCCCATGATGTGAAGATATTTGTTGACCCCTAGTATTCGATGTAAAATTCTGAACTGAAAATAACGAAGTTTCGTAGATAGGCAACATTTTAAAGGAATAGTGTAAAGTTTGTTCCAGTCATGAACAGGTTCAGTTAAAATTGTAGCCCATTTCATTTCCGAAATCGGAACTTTAAGGATCTTTTCAACAGAAATTTGATAAATATATTTGCATACTTTAAAAACCTTCTTTAAGTTATGCAATAATTCTTCTTGGGGTGTCTTGCTTTTAGCTTGGTGCTGTAGGATACCATTTTTCCATTCTTTTGGAAGTGCAGAGATTAAAGAGTAGTAGTCAAGAAAATGACATTGAACTTTATATTTTTGAATAAATTTTATATGTGAATAAAATTTACCATGCTCATCCAACAAATGTCTTATACGAGTGATTCCAATATCTATCCAATTGTGCTTAAAAACAACATTACCACCTATTTTAATTAGAGAGTTATTCCACAACACTTGATCTTGAATGTTTACATCAGTCAATTTAGGGGAAAATGTCAACGCACTCCAAGCAAGTAAAATTTCACGTATAAAGTGGTTCCTTTAAATACATTGAATATTTTGGGGTCATTAAAATTTAAATTGCACCACCAAAACAAATCTCCCCCGAGATGTTTCAAATAGTATTCAAAAAAGCATTTCCATTTACCTGTATTTTCTACATCAATCAATCGTTTTACCCATGCAGTTTTCAATCCTTTAATAACTGAAGATGTAACATTTTTAATCCACCTTGATTATAATCTCCAATGATTGTACGACGGTTAATCTTGTTGCAGAAACTTGCAATCATTTGCAAGTCAATTTTAGATCCAAGAATCAATCATAAGTGTCTTGTAATTAATCGAAATTTGCAATTGATTGCTTGTCTGCTTCCTGCAATAGGAAGTATAAAGTGATTTGCTGTAGGCCTAGGCCTAGTTGAAATTGATCTATCCATTATAAAATGTCAGAAATGTCACATTTTTTCCTCTGATATTTTTACCTCTCACATTTTTACCTCTGACATTTTTACCTCTGACATTTTTACCTCTGACATTTTTTTCCTCTGACATGTTTACCTCTGACATTTTTACCTCTGACTTTTTTACACCGAGCCGTCTAAATATGGTAGATTTACATGTTGATGTTTCCCTTTGTAGGTGCCCCTTATATTCCAGAAAGTGCCCTATTTTAATGGTGGCCCCCAAAAAAAAAAAAAAAAAAAAAATTGGAAAATGCTCCACCGCGCCTGTTTGTGCTTAAACTTTTTTTGTTCAACTCATACTCCTGACCGTCTATCGTCGAGTCAAAAGACTGAAAGGTCCTTTATATTTAACGATATTTAACGATTTGGGTTTACGGTTTATAAAATACTGAACCTGGCAGCCCGTAGGCTGAATTACATTCAATTTACAAGAAAAGAAAAAAATGAACTTGCACATCAATGTTTAAAAATTATCATACAATGTGAGAACATTAAAACATAAAAACAATACGACAATCAAAATAATTAAGACAGTATTCTTAAAACAGGATCAAGCTATGTTCACATATTACACCGAGAGATATAGCAAAAAAGGAGAGTAGAAGGAAAGTGGGAGAAAAGGAGAGTTAGAGAAGAGGGAATCGAGAGGTGGATAGTAGAAAGAACGAAACAGGTAACCATGAGAGACTGAGAAGGGTGCGGGAGAAAGAGGAAGAGAGAGAATTAGAGGAAGGATAATGACTGTGTATGGAAAATTACAGTTCATAGTGCCACGTTTAATGTCATTCATACAGATTAAAACAGTTATAATACAATAAATGAAGTTATACTTTTAAGGAAATGATAATGCGCATGCGGAAATTGTGAGTAATGCGTAAACTATCAAAATATCACACTAAAGATTTAAACATACTATATTTTTAAACCAAACTTCGAACATGTATTGTGTGAACTTCAATAATGGTATCTTACTGAAGAAGGTGAAAGATAAATTCAATCAGACATGGGAGGAGTCGAAATGAAAAAAGAAAGAAAAAGGCAAGGGAGAGAGGAGAAAGAGAGGGGAGGAGATAAGGAGGACAGAAAAGAGTAGGTAGATAGGCTATGAGAGAGAGAGAGAGAGAGTGATGAAAGAGTTATGAGAGAGAGATGAAAGAGTTATGACGGAGAAAAATAGAAAGAGCGAGAGAGATAGAGAGAGGGAGAGAGAGAGAGAGAGAGTGATGAAAGAGTTATGAGAGAGAGATGAAAGAGTTATGACGGAGAAAAATAGAAAGAGCGAGAGAGATAGAGAGAGGGAGAGAGAGAGAGAGAGAGAAGGGTGAGGGAAGTCCTGTGGAAAAGGCGGGTTGAAACAAGTTATTCAAAATTGATACCACGTCAACCATTTGAACACAACACAAGATTCCGAGCAGTTATAGATATTAAACAAAAATATTGGGATTTATTTTGCAATTTGCTGTTGAATATGAGAGCAGAAATCAGCACAGCGAGCGTGAACATACACAGGAACATAGCGCATGCGCAGATCATTTGGTAATTTGGCCCAGCTCATAGAGATATATATTTAATAACGCTAGAGGGCGTACTCGCTCAAATTGCTGTGCCGACCTGGAGCGTTGGCCGCCATTACTAAGGAGGGCAGAAAAACGAACGACCCAACAAGATACTGTGCACAACATACGGGGAAAAAATTGGAGAAGCCAGGTTCGTGCGTTGCATTTGGTTTTTCGAACCGAAGAAAGAAAGGGAGCTGCATAATCTTTTACAAGTAAGTTCTTCTTAATGTTATGTTGATTATTAAGGGGATTTTATAGCTAAAGATGTAGTCAGTGACTGTACTCGGGTATCTCATGACAAGCCACCGCAGCTAACGTTCCTGCAGCAGCGGAGCGCGCCAGTCCACGCCCGCCGGGCTGGCGCTGGCGTATGCATGGGTTAAGGAACTGGGGACGGTGATGGAAAAATTCCGCTGCGCTGGAGTCGCCACTCCAACTTTCCAAGACTAGAGTCTGAGAGTCCAACTCGGAAATATTAACTCCATGAGCTTGATTCTCTTAACGAAAAGTCTAGAATATATAATCAACTTCTTTATAAATTATAGATAGATCTAGGCCCTGACTATAAAACTTGAGTCTAATTCTACAGCCCGAAAGGCAAAGCCAGGCTAGCCTGCCATATTTCACATCACAGGCGTTATCCAATGGCCAACTATAGGCTAGCCTAAAATGCCCACCGCACACTTCACTAATTCTATCTGATTTGCTTATGACTAGCTGACATCATTATGAAATACTGCTTCGCGTTTGGCTGGAAGCTGCTTCCAGTTTCAGTCTTAAAATTCAAATGAAATGGCGTGAATATTAGAAGAATTACTCATTATTGTTTCCATTTGTTTTATTGTAATGCAGGAATAAACCCAAGAGAGGAAAAGGATGTTACAAACCACTATCTCCTTCCTAGTGCTGTGCCTACCGTCTTTCCTGGACATCCTCCCTATAAACAGACCCATGGCTTGAAGAGACTCCCACTTCCCAGCAAAACCAAGCAGTGCAGCACCACTCAATGAAGCGACCGGAAGATTCAACAGGATTACCTCTTCTTCCATACACTGATGCTGATGCTGATGTACAACATCTGAAAGTGTTCCCGTGCCTCCAAAGAAACCCTATGACATTACAAAAGAACATGACTATTCTTTTTCTATCCGAGTTGATCAGAGACTGAAGATAACCAGACAGCAACTGCAGGATGCCAAGAAACAGCTTAAAGTGGTGAAACAGAAGGTAAAGAGGAGAGATGGAAAAACCAGGACTCTCTTGCAGGAAGTCCTCGAAAGCAAGCTCATTAGCCAGGATCAGCTTGACCTACTTCAACACAACTTTGGAGAGAACGCATTTACAGAAAACCCAAATTTTGTCTTATTTCATCAATATGTGTTTTCAAACATATTTGTTTATAAAAACCTACATAATTATGTGTTAAATGGCATCCTATTTCACATTATACAATTTAAGTGAAATTTTGCCATCAAATTTTTGGGGCTCCCAACTCTTAAGAGGGGCTTTAATACACATGTTCCAGCATTTTTACAAGTTTTAGGTAGTTTTCATGTAGGACATGACATCTGAATTTACATCACAGGGATTGTGTCTGGTGTGGATTAGCTACGATGTAAATAGACTTTCTTGATCTGGAGAATGATACCATAGTGACATCTTGTGTTTTACAATTACAACTGTTCTGTAGTCTATACACTGTTGCAAATGTTGAGGAGACCAGGGCTCAAAGCCCTCCTTGAAGCCAGGAAAAACCTGGTTTTCTCTTTTTATAGTGAGCAAATTTCAAGGAGAAAATTCCTCAGTCTATGCAAAAAAAGAAAACATAGAACTTCATTCGTACAAACTACAAAGTCAGATCAGTCTTTTATATTTTGCCTCTTGTCTGCATAGCTTATCCACTGGATGATTGACTGTGAAGCCGTTTAAAACTGGAGAGAGCTTTCAATTATCTTCAAGGAAAACAGAACAATCTGAGACTTTTGTTCTGTGTAATGAAATAAAATGCTTGGGACACATTGTGACAGTTGCACAACTTAACCATAATGTTCTTTCCGTTAACTTTACACGAAGGCAAACTTAAAGTAGAAGAGTTGATTACATTAGGGGTAAAAAAAATGTACTTGAGTTTAGAATTGTTGTGAGGTACACTGTATTTGAATATTTACTCTATGAGCTTCGTAATTGTACCTGCTGTATCTGATTCAGTTGCTCTAATTTCTGCAATTTATTTGCACTCTACATGTGCTTTGATTTTGCAGGTATGGAAAACCTGAGATAAACATATAGACCTTTTTTATTACATTGACTGGATTGCTCTCAACCAAGTGATTTGCATCATTAATGAGGAAAGGCAAGAAATTCACATCCAGTGAGCCACGTTTTCAATAATAAGAATTCACAGATGTGTGGCAATTGATAAGCTTTGTGTAATGCACAGTTGCACACAGTATACACACTCATAGATCTTTTTTGTATATAGGTTTGAATTTTGGCCCAAAATGGGTGATGAAAAAATAAGAAATACACTGTATCAAGGAGAATGTTATTTATGGAAACAAGAGGTGTGAATAAATAATTATTACATCAATGATCAGCTGTTTTTAAAGAATATTTATCTATATTTCTAGTGAACTGTAAATAATTGATTTGTTCTTTCAGACATTAATAGAGATTTTCTAGAGAATAGGTGAAAGACATAAGGTGTGAATTTGATATCAAATGAGTGATAGAAGAAGAAACAGAATGTTTGGATGGATGGATGACTGAATGATTGAATGAATGATTGGACGAGTAAATAACATAATTAACATAATTTTCTTAAATAAATGTGTATAATTCTTTCCTTCCCCCTCTTCCTATCTTCAGTATCGTCCTATATCTGCATTTCCGTTATCTACCTATCCTTCTACATTCTATCTATCCAGGGAGATGAAATCATATCCCTGATCTATCTATCCATCTATTTATGTGTCTAGCTATCTACGTATCCATCTCTATCCTAAATCTATAAGTATCAATCTGTTTATAATAGCCATAAACATAAAATGAATATATTACCTTTAAAGCGTTTTAAATCATTAAACCCTGGCTCTCATGTTCCTGTCAGTCCCAATAACTGAATTAGAAAGACATTGGCCCTGTTGCATAAAACTTTGTTTGATATCATGATATAAAAATCAAACACAAGTCCCAAATGCTTGATTCTGATTGGTTGAAAGTCAAGTAATATTTGATGTCATAATATCAAAGTTTATGTAACGGCGCCACTGTGTGACGTTCTGCTAGGTTTAATTCTGACTCTAAATTATTCAAAAATATTTATTTACTCGTATAAAATATAAAAAACATTTTCTTTGCATGAAATCACGAACTGATGTAGATTGACAAAGAGGAACCCAAATTGTATTTGTAGATATACTGCAATACAAATAGCTTTATGTATCCCTTTTACCTCACCATAACACCCGTAATTAAACTTGACCTACACCAGTCACCATGACTGAGCCATGAGTAGGGTTCATGCATTATGCAAAATACCACAATTATTACGTTTCATACTCGAAAACCGATAAATCAACCCGAAAAATAAAGCATCACATTGCATATCAGTAGCACAGTTTCGAATAGGACATCCGGGTATTTCTCGATGTTTTGCCCTTCTCAGTAATGGCGGACCGCCCTCCATGCGCGCACAGAGCTTTGAACGGGCGCGTATGACGAGTCCGCACTCTAGCCTTATTAAATATATATCTCTATGGCCCAGCTATACAGCTAAGTTACGTAAGAGGAACAATAGACGTGGCCGAGGGTAAAGGTCGTTGTCATGGTTATAAACTCCAACAATGGAAGAGCGGAAATAAGGTAAAGGTATAGATTTATTCACAATGATCCTTGTATACTGCACAAGTGTACACGTATATCGGGTTCAGATAACCCTTTTTCTTTGGGGTCTTGTTGTTTAGCAGTCGTCGTTACTGTTTTCGAAGAATGTTTATGGGATCACGTTCTGAAGTACTCCCAAATAAAAATTGCTATTAAACAAATAATGTAGAACCAGATTTTACCCTATTTGAAATAATAATTCAAAGATATAACAATCACGTACGATAAAGGAATGAGCAAAGAGATGTGATGATCCAAAATGTCACAAACAAACAGATGATTATAAGAAATTATTGGTTCTCTCTCTTCTCCTCTCTATGTATGTGTGTGTGTCTCTCTCTTCCCCTTTCTCTCTCTCGCTCGCCTTTTCAGCGCCATTTTCCATCCTCATCTCTGGTACTGCTTTCCGTTCCGCTATTTGCTTTTATTCCGAAAGTATTCCTTTTGATCTTGAGATAAATTATTATACCGTAACCTCGATATGGAGAAGAAAAACACGGAACAAGCGCATTATGATATCGAAAAAGGAAAAATATTACTGTACAATATTTATAAAAAGTAAAACTTTTGAATGTAAATCATGATAAAAAATGGAAACTAAAGAGGAATCCAGAGCGGGTGGGATGGGGTTGATCGGAGAGACAAATAGCGTAATAATAAATAACAATACGCCCTAATTTCTCCCTCTCTCGTTTTCTCAATGTCGTTTTCCATCTTCATCTCTCGTAGTGTTTGCTGTTCCGCGATTGTTGATGAGATCGCGTGTCGACGTACTCCTAAATAAAAATAGCTGATCGACCAAATTTGACCCTATCTGAAATATTCATTCAAATATTAAACAACCATGGACAGATAAAGGAATAATACGAATGTGATTTAGTAAAATGTCACAGACGAAAAGATGACATGAGAAATGATTGTTTCTCTCTCTGTTTGTCCCTCTGTTTGTCTCTTTCGTTGTCTCTCACTCGCTCACTTTTTCAGCTCCATTTGCCATCTTCATCTCTGGTACTGTTTTCCGTTCCGCTAATTGCTTTATTCCGAAAGTTTTCCTTTCGATCTTGAGATAAACTACTATAACATATTAAACCTCGTTATGGAGAAGGAAAACACGTTACGAGGGCCTGATGATATCGAAATAAGAAGAATATTACTTTACAATAATTATAACAAGTAAAATTGTTGAGTGTAAATCATGATTAAAAAAAAGAAACTAAAGGGGTGGTGGGTGTTGATCGGAGAGACAAATAGCATAATAATAAATAACAAAACGTCCAACTTTCTCTCTCTCTCTCTCGTTTTCTCAAAGTCATTTTCTATCTTCATCTCTCATAGTGTTTTCTGTTCCGCGATTTTTGATGAGATCGCGTTTCGACGTATTCCTAAATATAAAGAGCTGATCATAATTATAACGTAAAACCAGATTTGACCATACAATATTCATTCAAATATATAACAATCATGGAAAGATAAAGGAATAATAAAAATGTAACTTAGTAAAATTTCACAGACGAAAAGATGACATGAGATTATTTCTTTCTCTGTATGTCTTTCTCTGTCTCTCTTGCTCGCTTTCTCAGCACCATTTTCCATCTTCATCTTTTGAATGTAAATCTGTGTTGCATCAAAATGATATTTAGAAAAAATGTTTATTATGCTATATTGACGTCACTTATATACGTCGAACATTATACTTTAGCGAAAAGATATAAACAAACAAAAAAGAACGTAACTAACCAAAAAATCAGAGCTAGTGGGGGTGATCGGCGATGCAAATATAATAATAAATACAGTACAGACTACGTCCAACTTTCTATTCCTCCCACCCCCTTCCCCCTCTCTCTCTCTCTCTCTCACTGCCTGTATGTATGTCTGTCTTTCTCTCTCTGTCTTTCTGTCAATGTCGTTCTCGAACTTCATCTTTCATGTTGTTTTCTATTCCGACATTTGCTAGTATGCCGGCATCATTTCTTCCTTGAGATAAATTATTATAACATATCCCTGATAATGTACACATATAACTTATATTTATTATAGGGAACGAAAATATAGAACGTCGGAGCAGCTGATAATGTCGAAATGAGAAGAATACTACTGTACACAAATTATAGAAAGAACAACTTTTGATTTTGAATGTAAATCTTTGTTGCGTCAAAATAAAATGATACGTTAATTTATGTTATTGACAGAAATAATATACATCGGAAATTATACTTTAGCACAAAAGGGTTATCTAGAAGAAGGTGGACATTATAAGAGAAAGAATAAAACTTTCTCTTTTATTTATGAAAAAATAAATAGCATAAATACCTTACCAAAACCGAAGAAATCTTGAAGAGGGAGACGAGAAAAAATATGAAAAGGACACAAGAAATTTAATAAAAAAAAGGATTCTAGAGCGGAAGATGATAGGGGAAACGTTATACTTTGTAAGTATTGGCAAATTTTGACAATTACAGTTTGACAAGTATTGACAAAGTATATACAAACAAAAATGACACAGAAATATTTGAAAGTATTTTAGACCTACAATAATAATAGTAATAATCTTTTAAGTCCACTCCATTAAGTTAAACCGAAAATGGAAATTCTTTTTGCCCGTCTGTGGATGCATGCGCTCCACGGGAACCTGGTATACCAGGTTCCCGGAAGGAACGGATTTTAATTAAAATTTAACCTGCTCTTCCTTGCCCTGATGTTTAAGATTTCTTGTATTTTGTATTGTCTTTGTTCACGCAATGTCACTTGTACTTGTATCAGCCATGCTTATTTATTTATCGTACAGTTTACTTTTTGAATCAAATAATCAACAGACGCAACATTAATAGCAAATTTGCAAACTGACTCAGTGTAGACCTAGGTCTAGAGTCTACTCCGGTTCGACTCTGAATCACGTCTTTTTGATGGCGACATTAAATTACATTTAAAGGTCGGTCCCCGGACGTAAATAAGCATAGAGGTCTATCTCTTTATCTCATCTGATTGATACACGTCTGGAAAAAGACACCATAGAGGTCTTTCTCATCATCTCATCTAATTCTGTTTGATACACATTTATATTTTTAAAAAGTCACACATTTCACACACACAGTCACAACTTAACACAAGACTAAGCCGAGCAAGAAATTAGCTTTCAAGATAAATTCTATATCAAACTGAAAACACATAGCCATCTAGATGCTTACCTTCTGCAATTCGACTGGAACTTTGGTGAGTTTGGGCAGAAGTAGAGGCTTGTTGCTGTTGTTGCAATCTTTCGGCTGATGTCAGCCTTGAAACATGAAACATCAGTGAATCGCTGGTAGCATTGCCATTGCATCGGCGGTGGTAGCCATATCGCAACCCGATTTCATCTGTCAGAGTCTGATTTTCAGCTAAATCAAGAGCTGACCAAACCTCATTAGCCTTATCTGAATAATGCCTACTAGCTAGACATTTCCATCTCTCGGCACATTCTCGAAATTTTACCCAAGAACAGAGTGAAAAGGCCGTCAAATTTGACTTCGTCGAAGCTAGAGCAGACTACATGCATGCAACACTTCATTTTGACAAGCATGTGTTGGTTACGAGATCATGTGGGTCCGGTTACGTGATTGGTCAAAACCAGTTTTTCCTTCCGATCGATATCCAATCAGATACACCGTAAAGTATTGCGTGATAAATGACGTCGTTTTTTTAATTGTGGCTTTTCGTTAAGGCTTCAACAAAATGTTAAAATGACAAAATGTTTTAAGCTTTCCAAACGTTAAACACATGTTTTAAACTAATCTGTCTACACATTTGGAGATAAATTTATCTCGAAATTGATATGGGTCTGAAAACTAGAGAAGACACCCCTGACTATGGCTTGCCTGCCGTGGTAGATTACCCATCCGTTCGAGGATATTACAATGTGGAAATAAACGCGTATCATTAGTTTAGTGAAGTGGAAAACAATTCTTAGATATAAACATGGCATATTTTTATAAAATGTTCATACATACATACATATTGATATTTATAAAGAGCCTTTACATAAACATTCTCAAAGCGCTTTACATTAGTAAGTAAAACAGAATAATTATTTTGCTCTCTAAGCGCATATACACTGTAAATTTGTTGTGTAAAGCTGTGTAAAGTTATTCAAAAGTTGTGCACCACATGAAACAAGCCTGTTTCATACAATACACAACCTCGTCCAGATCCCTCACAACTCTCCACAACGTCTTGTAAAAATAAAAAAATCATAAAGAAAACAAATAAGTCTTGAGATTTCTTTTGAATGATTCGAGTGAGGAGCAGGAACGAATGTTTAAAATGAAATTCAACCCAAATAGACTAAATCATAAAAGAAAGCAAAACAAAAATCGGAGAAGCAAACTGATGAAAGAGTTTCAATTAAATCTGACTAAATATATGAAAGTTATGAATTTTTGAAAGTTGTAATCACTATATGTAAGGGCACTTCAAATTGGCTGAAGCGGTAATGTCAATGTGATGTAGTGCAGGACTACTTTCCCATCTGCTCCAACATATAAAATGACAATTTTTTTAATTCATTGCTCAGGAGGGTTTATTCTTTTTAGAGGACCTATAACAATATGCTATCTATGATATTTTTTGAGCAGTTCCACAAGAGAGAAGGAACTTATGAGAAAAAAGAAATTAATGATATTTGTGTACATGGCAAATGGGAAAGTTATTGACGTCCTACGTAACAATACACTGACCGAACTACCTATTTGAAATTCGCATAGACTTAGTGATCTTATATTTCAAACATTCATAACTTCCTTACTATTGGTCCGATTCATTTTAAACTTTTGCCATTCTGTTTCTGTTATTTTTCTTCTTTCATACAAATCAACTAAATTATTAGAAGGGTTGGATTGCCCTTCAATGGGAAACTATTCCAAATAGTGGGACCAGGAAAAGTTATATTTTGTTGACCTCTTTTCGAATTGATGCGGGGGATTTGCAGAAGAGGAGGATCTGACCCTGAGCGTAATGAATAACTTGATTGCTGGATGGGATTAAAACAGACTAGAAATATAGTGTGGGATAATGTTATACATGGATTTATAAACAAATAGTGCAACTTTATACATTATTTCTTGGGAATATATATATAAAAAAAGATAAATCCCTGTTTAAGTGAATGCGGTGAAAGATTGTAACTGGAAGATTTCTTTTCCTTTTTTAACAGCCATAGTCTACCCAATAAATGACATGTGGTGACGCTGCACATCAACTACAAAAGTTATGACAGAGATATGGCAGGGTCGGAAGCGGCATAACTCCTTAGTCAGGATGTTGTCCGTGATCTTGGCAAAGAGGGCTTTGTGTAACGCGTAGCGGACAGGGGCCCATTTCTCAAAACAATCATTAGTCTAACTTCTTGCCTATTAAAATCAGCGTTAGTAAGCTACTTGTCCACTACGGGTTTCACAAAGCCCTCTTGGATTGAGCCCTTGAAAGTCTATGAGGATCCCGCATTGAAGGAGCAACCATACTTTGGTGATGTTTTTGTGTGGAAGACAAGAAGGTCTTAAATATTGGTTTCTTTTCGTAAATGAAACAACAAATATATGTTAATGTTTCAGACAGTACGAAATAATTGACCTACACTATCTTGGGGGTGTTTCACAAAGACTAAGATCGACTTTAAGTTGGACTTAAGTATAACAGGCCGTTCGTGCCATTGTTTGCTCTCAACATTTACTGGCATTTGTCTTTCAAGGGACGTACACATTTTAGTCTCAAATATACAGAGTTTACATTTTTTGATAGTTCATTATTGAAGGAAAAATATTATCTAAAGATTATAATTTAGAGACCAATTGTGATAGCAACCAATGGCATGAACGGCCTGCTATACTTAAGTCCAACTTAAAGTCGATCTTAGTCTTTGTGAAACACCCCCAGAACCTTTATCATTCATACACGACTAGTAACATCCATGACTCAGGAGACATACAGATGTAAAAAAGTGATTTCGTCTGTTAGAAGAGACCTTTCACGAATTTTGTCTAATTATAGGCAGTGTGATATTTGGCAATAATGCGTTTGCTGTTCCTTATTCTATCAAAAAGAAGAAAAATACATTTAAAGATTTGTTTGTTTCCACTATGCAGTTCTTAATCATCTCTGTTTTTATGTTTATTTTCAATTAGGTATATTACTTATGATAATATATCTATGTAATAATACCGTAAGGATCTTGGGCCTTTGGACGGATCCAGCCGGCGGCGAAGGTGGGGGCCCAATACGGAGAAAATTTATTAGGATTAATAAGCGAGCCGGCGAATAATAGGGGTAATGAACACTTTTTTACTACCCCCCCCCCACCCCCGTCCCCTGAGCAAAACAAAACAAAAAGGTACAATTGTTTTTAAATTTTTAAAAACTTGATTTGGTTTTTGCCACGGGTGGGGGCCCGTCTTCTTTTTCTTTTTAGAGGTAAAATTGTGGTTACCATCTTTAAGAAAAACACCTTTGGGGGCCAGGGTACGGGCCCATGCCCCCTCCCCATGTCATGCCCCCACCCTGGATACGCAACTGGCAGTGCCCGTGGATTTCCAAGGGATTTATTAGTAATATAATAATAGGTGAGGTAAAGGGGTAGCCTACCCGGTAGAAAGAAAATCCTAGAATGCTTGAGCCCTTTTAATGGTAGCTCGGTTAAAGCCGGGATAATAATATGATTGCAGGGCCGTCAGGGAGAACAGTATGAATATTATTTACTTTCACTTTCAACTACACACGTTACGTCCTCCTTGAAATAGAACGTAAGAGGGCGACATAGGATTTAGAAGAATATTCGGCGTTGATCCATCGAAAAATATTCCAGAACATCACAACTCTGTTTAGAATTACCCTCATTAGTATTGATACTGAAGGCCCTGTTCTAGTTTAGAGATAAATTGTTTTTATACAAATTAGAAAATGTGAGTTTTTACAGGTACAGTCCATCACCTTGCATTCTTGTAGACCTACTCTATCGACATGAGCAAACGTACTCTTGTGGAAAGGTGTGTCCGCATGTGCTTGGCCACGTAATTATCACGTATGAAACTGAAAGATACTACTTTACATGTTTGTTTTTAACTGAGCACTCTGACAAGCGTGTTGTTCGCATTTTCTATTCCGTCATTTTAGCCTTCAAGTGCAAACATTGCTGGTCAGATTCATTTGTTCGCCATGATTTTTAAAAGTGGAATTAGTTCTCGCATCAATTGCCATTTGGGGTTTATACTATTCACTCAAATGTGGCCAGCAGAAACGGTTAAGTACAAGTATGAAACTCATTCTTGTTCCTGCTAAACGAATTTAATCATGGATAACATAATTAGGATAACGGGTACAACTTGCAAAATTGTATATGTGTTCTCCGGTCTCCAAATTTTGCGTGAGAGCAAAGTAGGCGATCAAAAATACACATTGTTAAGGTAAAACGTTATCTCGTCAGAAAAGGACACTAGTCTATAAACGAATATATAAAATTACATATTCAGACACCTCGCTGTTTGGATATGAAGGTATTCGAGGATGCCACCCCATATAATTATGTGGTAGCGCTTGCCCGAAAGTTGGCTGGCATTCCTGGGTGAGGTGGGGGTGCTGCAGAATACTATTAGAACTGATTTTATGGAAGGCATATGCTGGTAAGGTTTCTCCCTTTTTTAAGTATATTCCGGGACGGCAAGAAATGGGTAGTCCTCCTCGAGCGAACAATCTCACTAAACATATTCTGTTGTGGTTGTAAGGGGAAGGAAAACGATTTTTTCCAAAACGAAATTCCCTCACTTTAAATGATACATATCCAGCCTTGTCAGTTGTGTGGGGTTTAATCCCAAAGTTTACTACCCCAAGTTAAAAAAGAGAGAGTGAATACTCATTTTGTTTCCTCTTAGAAGACTACAGTTATTTGTAAACCTGACATATTTCATGAAAATAAAGAATGTATAAGCAATACATTGAGTTGATATATCTATGAATTCTTTGTTGCAGCTTATGTTTGGCTAGCTGACGATAATAGTTTTAATCTTTCGTCTATGAACCAGACTTTTGAAGAAGAATTTCTTTGGATTTTCAAGACAACGATCGGCCATTGGATCCGAATCTCCTTTTATATTTTGATTTCGAATCCGGCTATACTTTCATGGACATTGGTGATGGGACTTACTTACTTTAGCGGACACATCAACTTACACAAGAATAGCGAGCTTTAGTGGAGTAGATCTATCAAGTGTTGTGGCATCAGCAGGTAAAACAGCATGGATAAGACTCCGAGGCGACAGCCGAGAAGATTGGAAAAAGCTCTTTGATATGACTGCCACACCTACCAATATATCAGGTAATAATACAAGTCAACCACTTGCAAAATGGGTCTAAGCCCTGCTTACTTAAATCAGGACTTAACTGTTATTTATGACGAAAGATTTAGATTTAGATTATTAGAGGCTATGCTGTCAATTTAAAACTTGTATTGTAATAGATTTTAATTTCATTCATTTATTTACTCAAATGCTGATCAAATCTAAAAGCCTTTTAATGGTAACCCGGCAACGATAACATTTGAATTGTTTATTGTCACAGTATTGTTATAATGAGTTATTGAAAACTTTCAAGAGAGTAGAAAATATCCATGATAATTATGGAATAGCATAATTTATAATGACATTACCTCTTTTATTTTTCACAGGGGCGTGGATATTCGGGGTTACTCTCCTAGTGGTAGTTGTCCGGGTAATAGTTGTCCAAGAGGCGTCATGTAGAGAGAGAGAGAGAGAGATCAAGAGAGAGAGAGAGAGGGGAGAGACAGCGACAGGGAGAACTTTCTTAAGACCGTTTCTTTCCATTTTAAGCTCTATGTAATGATAAACTTATTCATTTGCCACCAGATACAACAGAAGTAAAAGAGGATAAAATGACATCGATCAAGTCAATGAGTTACCCGTCAAACTACCCAAACAACTTCTACCGCCTAGGGGACATCCAGGCTTTTCAAGGCTTCGTCATCTCAGTCATCGTACGAGTATTCGATATCGAAAGTTGTATTGGTTCGACCACCTGTACGTAGGTGATGGTGTTGATAGATTTACAAACCAAGGAGAAGAATGGCAAGACTGGACAGAAAGGTTCCAGGATGAGGTGCTAGCATTACGAGACTTCATGTCGTCTACCAATTCAATCACGATGATTTTTACCACTGATCATAGCACATCCCGATCAGGGTTCTAGATCCAGTTACGGGCTATAAAACGTATCCGGACACCTTACCCCTGGATATTCATCCCCGGATAACCACCCCTAGCATAACTACCCCCTAGGGCAACCACCTTCTTGGACGACTACCCCCTAAGACAACTACCCCCGGACAACTACCCCCTTGGACAACTACCCCTAGAACAACTATCCCCGGACAACTACCCCAATATAATACCTCCTAGGACAACTAACCCCGGACAACTATCGGAAAACTACCCCCAAGGATAGTTGTCCGGGGGTAGTTGTCCTAGAGGATGGTTGTCGTAGGGGTAGTGATGTGGGGTAGTGGTCTGGGGGTAGTTGTCCGGGGTAGTTGTCCTAGGGGTTAGTTGTCAGAGGGTAGTTGTCCTAGGGGTAGTCGTCCTAGAGGGTGGTTGCCCTAGGGGGTAGTTGTCCTAGAGGGCGGTTATCCTAGGGGTGGTTATCCGAGGGGTGGTTGTCCAGGGGGTAGGTTTCCTAGAACCGCTAAAAAGAACCCAGGTTAGCTACAACCACACATTTCATGTTTTCAAGATTAAAGTTTACAGTATTTTGACCTATATTCATGTTACATATTTAGAGGAAATGTCCGGGTACCATTTATTTCCTTAATATGCACATTTTAAATGGGGTCCGACATTTTCTATTATTTACTGTTAATTTCTTTATTTTTACACCAATTCATACTATGAGTGGTGGGATACACAAGTCTGAAATATTGAATCAAGATAATTTAAAGTAACGTAGCATAACGTTACGAATATAACGTAAAAGCAACGTCATGAAAAATAATTGGGAGAATCGACTGTGCAATAAGAATACTATTTTAAATGTTCTTGGTGGCTTTGAGGCAAGAGGGAAACGAAATGAAAAGGTTCTTGCAAAATCCTAGTATTTTTAACATAGATCCAAGTTTTTTCATCGAAATTTGCAATTTCAAATAGTGTCGTCATCCGTTGCATGTCATAATAATTGAAGTAATTCTATATCTATATTTTTAATTTCAGAGGTTTATAAAAACAAACTTAGCCATCCATTCCGCTATTACGGACAATTACTATAGAATCATATGTTAACTAGAATCATTCCTCAAACCACCACAGGACGTGGAAATATGAAATTATTATTATATATCATTACTTTCGTGATTTCATATTTATGTGAGTTAAAGCAAATCAAGTTAAGGGCACCTTCCATTTTCCCATCAGGAGGGCTGTATGTAATTGAAGTTTTATGAATAATAATAATAATATTGGGTTCTTGTATAGCGCTCATATCTGTCGGACTTGACACTCAAGGCGCTCCCGATTATTACCCTGGCTTTAGCACGGCTGCCATTACGGCCCTCTAACATTTCAAGGAATTAATGCCTGCCAGGTACCCATTTACATCACCTGGGTTGAGTGTGGCAAATGTAGATCAATGTCATGCCAAAGGACATTAGTGCCGCGGCGGGACTCGAACCGCGGACCTTGTGATTGACAGTCCAGTGACGTATCCAATCGACCACGACACCTCTACGAACAATCACGATTTTATATCAGGAGGCAAGTGGCTAATGTTTGTTAAATCACATGCCGGTATTCTGTCCTAAATATTTCTTAAACCTGCATCATGAATATCCTTGCTGTCTGTCTGAAAAGAAAAGAAAATGACCAATGCAATTTTATTTTTGGTGAGGTCCATTACATTGTTGGTATTAACAATATGTATTTCTTTAATCGTACAGCGCAAACGACGACATCAACGGTATTGCCACTTATTCCAACAGCCCGTTTATATATGTCTCCAACTGATATGTATACACATTAATGTTAAATGAATAATAATAAGCATGTTTGTTCTATGTAACCAAATCACCACAGCCTCTTATCCGAACATAATACATCTCATTATCTAGTTTCATTAAATATTTTAGTCCATTATAAACATAATGTGTAAATCCATCTACGGTTACTTATGTGCGAATTCTTTTAACCCGAGTATCTCACAATGCAATTATAAACGCTAGATAGAAAGCTTCAACGTAATTAATATGGAGGGCAAACCTCGTAATTTCTATAATGAAGTGCGTATGTATCTTATATCAGATTGACTGCAGACTGCAGAGGGCCAAATATTGATCCTTGTTGGACACCATAATGGAGGATACCATTCATCTAGACTTGCACATTCATATTTGTACACAACTAAAGCGCTTCGGGGAAAAAAGAGGGGAATAATGCCTCGACTTACCCTGACCGTACTTTTCATGCAGATTAAACACGTTTTACATTTCAAGTTATGCGGGTGAAAGGTGTAAGCTTTAAGACAATGCATGCTGCACCTAAGTAATGGTTGTTATTAAGAGTGAGACATTCCCACCTCTTATCAAGATACCCCAACGTTTGGTTGAAATGTGTTAATTGTAATTTATTTATTCAAAGGAAGCATGAACTCCATTTACGGATAATGCATGGGCCATTCAACATGTTCAACTCTCTAGAGAAAGTGGGCAAACATGTTCCATATTCGTAGCATAGTACATGGATTTATTGGGTGGTATTCTCGAAAGCGGACTAATTTTAGTCCATGGTTTAATCCTCCAACTAAGTATGGAATGCCAAGTGTCCATATGACTATAGTTTTGAATAATTTGATATGTCCCTAAATTACCATGATAACATAATTATTTCATAGTTATATTGTTGTTTATTAATTATGTTATTACGTTTTATTTTAAGTCAGTGACAGATTACATTATTCAAAAACATATTTATATGGACACTTGGCATTCCATACTTAGTCGGAGGATTAAACCATGGACTAAAGTTAGTCCGCTTTCGAGAATTCCAGCCATTCATTTCAATATATAGCTTTTCATGTTGAAGTAGCTTTTTGTTGGTAGTTGTCGAATCAAGACCACATGAGATAACGATTTTCTGATGGCCTTAATGGAACGCGCTCAAGCTCTGTTTCATTTGTCCATTTGATTAGAGACAATTGAACGATGCGGAATGAAAGCCGTTTTGCGCTATTGATGGCGCTGTCAGCGTCGATGCTCAGTGGCGTAGTATGGATCCAAAGTTGGAGGGAAAGTTGTGTAGAGTGGAGCGAGGGAAAATATGTGGGTAAAATGAAAAGGAAACAAAGGGAAAGTGTGAGAGGTCTCGTGTGTCGGAGTATTAATCCGTTGGCTTATCCTCCTAACTTCCTTCCCTAACTTTCTCCTTCTATCTCTATGCTATTTTAAAATTGTCATTATTTCGTCGGGGTGCCCCACTGCCCTCCACCCACTGTGTGTACGCCACTGCGGAGGATGATTGGCAGACGAATGTGAATGGGAAGAGTATTGACTCTTCCCGGCCGAATATACGAAGGGGGAACGCTCATGAGCGAGGGTGGCTTTTGTATGAGTGAAGGATAATACCAATAGGGACTAACATACTCCACACATGCAGGCAGAGAGAGAGAGAGGGATGAAGAGATGAGAAGGGGCGGGGCTTTGTGCGACTGGAGGATAATCCAACCAGGAACTAATTACCTCAGACGTGCAGACGTGCAGAGACAAGAGAGAAATAGAGAGAGAGGGTGGGAGAGAGAGGGAAAGAAAGATATATTGAGAGAGAGAAGATGGACAAAGAGTGTGTGTTATAACAGAGTGTGTGATTGTGTGTGTGCGAGAGAAAGAAAGAGAGAAAAGGTGATAGACTAATAAGAAAGGTGGAAAGAATGGGAGTTAAAGGTGTATATGATGAAATAAAACATCAAAGGTGCGTACATGTCACAATTTAAAAGACATGAATTATACAATCTGCATTAAGTTTATTTTAACAACGAGACTCCTGCCCCATCTCATGGTCTCCCCTCCCTCCACCCAATATCCCCCCCCCTCTCAATGTCCCTCTCTCTCTCTCTCTCTTTCCTGGTCTATTATGTTCGATATAGCAAGAAGATTGAGAAGGAAAGATGTAATTTTTGTAATAATTGTCCTTTTTAAGTTTCAAAAAGTGAAACGGTGGCGTATCAATCGATCGATAAACATTGAGCAGAATTTTCCCATGGGGCCGGGGGCGTTTAATATACCTGGGATATCTGTATGATATTTCCAGCGACACGCCCCTCCCTCTCCTGTCTCCAAACAATAGGAAGTGGAAAATTAGCAGCTACTGCAAATAGTGGTAGATACGTCAATAATGAAAGACGTTTGAATCAGTCATTTCTGCGTTGCGAGGAAACATTCGTATCTTTGGAAGTAGAAACGCTGTATGAATGTTGACCTACATTAAAATTAAACATTAACTGTATTTCATACGACGATATGTTGTTCCAAGCTTCGTCTTTCGATAAAAAAACTAAAAGAGATGATGATCGTCGCTTTTTAGGTGGACCTTCGCTCTGATCGTTACATAAACTACATGTATTACCGACTCTTGGTTAAAACAACATGAAATAAAGTAGTGAATGTACGATATAAAATTGAATTAAAAACAAAAGAACCACTCCTTGGGGAGGGCGCCCTTTACATAATCTAAGAAGACTCTCTGAATGAAATCCCATCACTGCCTTTTTTCTCCCCGTCTTACCATTCTATCTCTGCTCTCTCTCTCTCTCTTTCTCTATATATATTTTTTTCTCTCTCTCCCTCCCTTACTTTCACTGTCTCTCTCATCCAATTCTTCTTTCTCGTTGAGCTCTCTTCCCTGCCTCTCCACAAGTCTTCCTCAGTTCCACTAAATGTTTCTCTCTCTTTTTCTCCCAAAGTCTCTCCAATAGTTTATCCTTTATTTGCCGTCACATTCGTGCATATTTAACTTCAAAACATATGACATGATTTATTCAGGTATTCTATGATCATAGAGTTGCTTACGACGACCTACCTACAAGGCGCCATTAAAAAGCGCGCGTTTCCATGGTGTTCGTATACGCACGCCGGAGACAAAAATAAATATATAAATATATATCGGGTCTCATAATCTCTATGGCCATCGAGCAGTTTGACTGGTTCATTCCTGAGTAGCGTATTGAAGGGGAAGCGTCTAGCAGCACATGTGTACTTAAGAGGTAACATACTAGGAGAGGATATAGCTAGAAAATTCCTACTTGAATATTGTTGACAGATTCTGTATTGCACTCGTTGAATTTGGAGGATTCAGAAGAAATGGGTAAGTCCGATTTTCATTATGCATGATTTTTAGTTGTTTTTCAGGATGTTCGACGCATGTTCCTGCGACAATAGCTTCGAACAACTTCCTTCACCAACCGCATTCCTAGCTTCAACTTTACACTGATGCTTCATAACCCTATTCCTAAGCATAACGCTTACCCTAACTTTAACCCTAATCATAAATCTCACCTTAACCCTAACCCTTACCCTAACCCTAACGCAATTTGTTGACCGTGCGTTCCTAAAACGTGCGGTTAAGTGAATACTTACCTCAAAATTGTAATATACAATCATCTTGTTTTGTTACAACCATCATAATATTCCTCTTATTTATTCTAAATTATTTCAATTTTACACAATTCATAAACTAGTGAAAATGAGGGTACATGTATGATTATATAATTGTATGCTACAGTAAGGGCTACTCTGCTCTATTCCTTTACTTTGTTCTTATTTCCGAAAACAAAATTATATCTGTTGATCGTATAACCTATTTAGATTGTTAATTCGTTATTTTTTGGCTACTCTCCTTAGAATTTAGCATCAATCTGTAGTATTTAGAATGTTTGTATGTTTGTTTTGTATCACTTGAAAAATATGTTAAAATGAATGATATAGGTGCGGCAACGTTTCAAGCCTTAGGATTATATTCCCGAACCTCTGTGTGTTTCTCCATGCAGTATTACTGTAAATGCATTTTGATTGTAACTGCCTTTTTAAAAGTCTACTGCTATTGTTGGTTCAATATCATGTTGATCATACCATGTTATGTGATGAACCATGTAGAAATGAATAAACAAATAAATAAATAAATAACTTAAAACAGAAGTTTGGTACAATCATAACGCTTGTCCTATACTTGTTGACGAAATGAAGTCTTGGACTTTTGATGGATCACCCTCTACATTACGAAAGACTATACAGCGGAGTGAATGCGTTTTCAGAAAGGTAGATTTCATGTGTGCAGTCTTTAAAGTCTTTATAGTGTTTCAGCATGCAATTTAGATAGTAAAGTACAACGTTTTAAAAAGACTGTCACTCTTTGCCCTATTTAAAATGCTGATATTAATTGCAGGTTTTTCGCCTAGTTGAAGTAATATCCTTTAAAGCTGTGTCATTCGTTTCAGGTTTCTACGTCAACATTCAGTCAAGGTTTAGCCTGTTATTAAAGGAGGGAAATGATTTCGACGATTAATGAACAGATTATTGAAAAGAATGCAACGTAAAAGGGCTTTTCTTTTAAAATACGAAGAGTTCATAGTCTTTCATTTGATGGGAAAGGGAAAAGAGTGGGAACTAAAGATGAGGAAGATAAAGAGAGAGAGAGAGAGAGATGGAAAGAGAAAGAAAGGATGGAAGATACAGTGAAGAGTATTATTTAAGAAGCGGAACAGAAAATGAATTGATTTGATTTGTTGTTCTTTTTCTGTTGTTGATGTCATCGTTTCAAACAATAGTGATATTTAAAAATTGAAAACTGTTTCTGAAAAGAGAAAGCGCATGTTTCGAATGCCTATCTCTAAACAAGAACTTCAGTCAACTGATTGCTTATGTTACTCCATCTCAATAATTAAAAAAAAAAACAATTACATCTTAACACTGTTGAATTAGGTAAATCATGGAAGGTAAAAGAAAGGCACTATTTTAAATAGATTACAGTTTTCACGGTTGTTGCAGAGTTGCTCCTTTTGTTCTCAACTGCGGTATTGTTGACAAATTTTCTAGTATTTTCCCCTTTTCCCATGTTTCCTCTCGTGATCATCGGATCATGTCGCACTTAAAGAGAAATTACATTCGAGAAATAGCTTGAAGGTCTAGATCCATTTCTGTGTGCAGTTTAAGTGATTTTCACAGAGATTGTTTTTCTGATATTTTATGTCGGTCCGTGAAAACCTGTGAGCATACACCAATTCACCAATGTAGGTAATCAACCTCCCCGGAATTGCTTCGAGACAGTTTCTTTCCCAATGTGATCACGTGACCAGTACTCAACTTTATCTTAAAATACATAGAGAGAAGACATTTAAGTACGCTCAAAACATTCCGGGTTAGGACGTATACTATGGCTTAAGGGCATATGGATCATTTTCAAAGACAAACGTCCCTTAAAATCTTGAATGTATATATAATGTATAGAGGATGACACAAGCTCCAAGCTTAAAGAGAAAGACCAGTTCTGGTCATGCGATTGCATTGTGAAAGAAACGTTGTGGAATCCATCACAAAAGGTTGATCATCTAGCATATAAGTATTGGTATGTACTGCAAGGTTCTGGAATCATCAAATAAATAAGAAATTTGGCCCAGTCTTGGTAAAGTTACAAGCACTGTACACAGAAAGATGTATATGGTCCCAATAGATATAATAATTTACCAAATATATCAATTAGTAGGTGGTTTCCCGACTTTCCCGGCAAAATTTGTATCATCACGTATTAGTCAAAACATATTCTTTCACATGATTGGTAATGAGAGCTTCCATTTCATTTTTTTGAGAGAGGGGCGTTTCCAAAACTGGTCTTTACCTTTAACGGTGTAAAAACGGGTCACCAAGCACTTCCCTTTATTTCACCTTTTTCCCTCCACTTCTTGGTTTCTTAAAATTTTGTTGTATTTCATTTTATATGAGGTCACGAATTCTCTGATAGTATTTCCCATCCTATGGGAATTTGATTACGACCTCCGAGCTTTTTGTGTATCCTAAAAATGTTATTTTATAGGATTTGTCAAGTTTGTCACTCCACAAACGTGCGCTACATTTGGCGGGGAAATGTATGCTTAGTTTCAAATGCAAAATAGTGTTTTGAAACATTGCATACATAAGTCAACGGGCTGTTCAAAACGAATTGAACGAAGTGAATATGGAAATAAACTCTCTCCCTCTCTCTTTCTCTCTCTTTCATCCCTTTCTCTCTCGCTACCTTTTTATACGGAGGTGTTATAGGCCCGGGCAATTACCTTATTCGTGATATATGACATAACAGAAAGTGTCTACCTATTTCAGGGGGAAATATTGTATCATTTCAGATCTCTGTTCCTTTTCAGCCCATTTTCCGATATGTTTTTTTTTCTTCCTATCTATTTTTTTATTTTAATGGTATGACGATGAGCATCCTATTTTGTCATTGTAGTTGAGCTTGATTTGGACGTTGATATTGATATTACACCTGCCTGGCAAGCGATTTTATTTAGCAAAGACGCAGAGACTTGCGTCTTTACGTCATATTCATCAGATTAGGTACTTGGAGATCAATTTCATTGGCAGGATATTCTACAGTCATCACTCTTGAACCCAGTGTCGTGAGTGTTGTTGGTGGGTATGGGGTTACATCTGAATATATCTCTTCGCCATGAATTCATTGATCCAATCTGAAATTCTTGTTATTTGCACAGTCATTTTGAAGAAAAAAAGACAATGAGTTTCCGTACAAATATTCCTTTATATATATATATATATATAGGATAAATAATTTCATGTTGAGTATTAATATATATATATATATATATATATATATATATATGTGTGTGTGTGTGTGTGTATATATATATATTTATATATTTATTTATCTATTATTTTATCCATTAACGTAATTACTTATGTATTAATTTGTTTATGCATTCATTTATTTATTTATTTCAATATTTTTGTATTGTTTTAATTATTCATTTATTCATTTTTTAATTCATGTATTCATTCATTTGCGTAATGTGTATTGCCAAAATCGCCGTATGAAAAGTATCATTTTGAGGCATATGTTAGGCCATAGACCAGAGATAGTTCCTGTCAGATACTGTGCGTCCGTCTAGCTAATTATTTTTAAATGTGTTATACAAATATTTTCTAACCTTTGTTTTCATTTCAATAATTGCATTGCACACCCCTAATCTTCTACTCCAGTGAATGTTCGCTTATAACATACAATTTTACGTTACCCCAGCACATTATACGCTCGTTTAGGCTCGATTGTATTTTTTTTCTATCAACTTTGTCCAAGCCCTCAACATTTTTGCGTGGCGTGAAAATAGCTGATTATTTCCTTTGTATGGCATGAACGTTGCCGATGGCATCTATTGATTCTAAGTTGTTAAAAGAGCAACTGCGAACAAATCAATATTGTTATATGTGCTCCCAAATGTAAGGAGGTCACATGTGTTTTTTCAATATATTTCTCACCTTGTATCTGTTGATATAGATAGGTCAAACGCATATCTCTCTCTCTCTCTCTCTCACTCTTCTCTCTCCCTTTTTCTTCCTTCTCTTTGGTGAGTCTTTATTACATTTTTTTAAATATGATTATTACGCTTCATGATATACTTGATGTAGAAGTAAGGTGTTATCTCATCGAATTCATCTCTCTCTCTCTCTCTCCCTCTCTATCTATCTATGTCTTTCTCTCTATCTCTCCCTCTCTCTTTCTCTTTCTCTCACTTTCTTCTCTCTCCCCTCCTTCCTCCTTCTCCTTGGTGAGTCTTTATTACATTTTTTAAATATCATTATTAAAGATAAAGACCAGTTCTGGTCATGCGATTGCATTGTGAAAGAAACGTTGAGTAATCGATCAAAAAAAGGTTGATCATCTAGCATATAAGTATTAGTGTGTACTGTAAGGTTCTGGAATCATCAACATGATAATAAATTTGGCCCAGTCTTGGTAAAGTTACAAGCACTGTACACAGAAAGATGTATATGGGACTACGCGACCACGTGCGCGATATCTATTTGGTCACAATAGATATAATAATTTACCAAATATATCAATGAGTAGGCGGTTTCACGGCGAAATTTGTATCATCACGTATTAGTCGAAACATATTCTTTCACATGACTGGTAATGAGAGCTTCCATTTCATTTTTTGAGAGAGGGGCGTTTCCAAAACTGGTCTTTACCTTTAAGCTTCATGATATACTAGATGTAAAAGTAAGGTGTTATCTCATCGACTCTCTCTCTCTCTCTCTCTGTTTCTCTCTCTCTCTCTCTCTGTCTGTTTTGTTTCATGTTTCCCTGTTCATAATGGAGTGAGCTCTTGTTATTGCTTATTCCCATTAAAAAACGTACGTGTGAGTACACGGGTGTAAATATGAGCACCTGTGGGTGTGAGTGTTGGTTGACCGCTCCGTCTTTCCCTTTCTCTCTCTCTGTCTCTTTCTCTCTTTCTCTCTTTCTACATCTTTATATCTCTGTTTTGTTTGAGGTTTCCTTAGTCATAGTGGAGTGACCCTATATGTTATTTTCATTTCTCCATGATAACTTATATGTCAGTGCGCGAGTGTGATTGTGAGCATATGTGGGTGTATCTCTCTCTTCTCTCTTCTCATTCTAAATCTATATTGATCTATCTTTCTCTGTCATTCTTTTTATAATGTGTAATGTAAATTGTATCTAATATTAGTATTATTGTTATTATTATCATCATCATCATCATCACGATAATAATCCTCATTCTTTACCTCTCCCCTTTCATTTTTCTTGTCCATCTATCCATCTCATTTTATCTGTCTCTCTTCCCCTCTCCATCAACTATCTCTCTCTCTTTCTCTTATCCATCTCTCCAGTCCTCCGACATTTCCTTTTCTTTCGTCTGTACCATCAGTTATGGATATGGGCATAACCCGGAGGTAACTAAAGATCGTGTGTTTCATGCACCTCTAATCACGATCTGAAAATGTTTATTGTGAAGGGTTAGCAGTTAGGCTTTGATCATCTTGCATAGAACCTGTTGCCCAAATGGGAAAGTTTCATATGTTTTTTTTTTCACATTTATTCCGAGAAAGGGGATATAACCTTCGTATATTGAACTTTATATATAACGAAAATTGAGAAAATATACTGAACAGCTGAGGAAATTTATGTTTCCGTTTCATTCGTGAAATGAATGCATTAATCAAGAACCCGTGTTGGAATAAAAAGAAACAAAAATGATTTTCAGATTCATTAGAATAAGGTCTAGTCTGAAAAGTCTGATTTCAGTCTGATTTCAAGCTTACCGCTCATGATGGCGGTCTCCTGCGTTTTTTTTGTAATTTATCTTGTTTCATTGAAAACTATTTGTGTTTGTGTGCATTTTATTTGATGTGCTTAAAAATTTATAATTATGTATAATGAAGAAATAATTGTTAATTTATGTATATGATTATGTTCTATTTTGATAACGCAGAAATAAAAAAAAAAAAAAATCAAATCAAATCAAAAAGAATGGACCACTTTGAAATTAACAACTCGATGTTCATATTTTCAGAAAGCTACGTTACAATACTTGCTTACTTTGATTTAAAAATGGAAACAAAATGAGAAAAGAAAGACAGAGACCGAGACAGAGACAGAGAGAGCGAGCGAGTGAGAGAGCGACTAGGAAACAAAAAGATATTATAAAAGAAGGAAGAGAGACAACGGAAGTATGTATATAATTTCAATTGGATTATAATTCATTTAGCTTGATTTAATTTAACAAAAAAACAATATGCACGGCCCAACGAAATATAACCTGTTGATTATGAATTTCCATAACACTTCAGTTGCTTTATTTGCCTCTTTGCACAGTCTCTCGTTTGCCACACTTGCAACTGTGCACACAAAAATTGCCACCAATTGACGTAAGAGTTGCTTGGTGTAACACAATGGCTAAGCAAAATTACCCATTTTCATGACAACCCTTTTAATTGTTCTTGAAGCATTTGGTATATATTTACCATGATGAATACGGTGTGGCACAAGGGGATAATAATTGTGCATGTAAATAATCAACTCTCTTATAATATGAAGTACAAAAACATTTGTACTGGTTACTACTGGCAGAGAACAAAAAGAAACGCTCATTGCGGGAAGACACAATTTGATAAGGCCCAGCGTAAGTTGAAACCGATTTCCTGCCAATGTTGTTATCCCCAATTGGAAGGTTTAGTAATCGAGTTTCACCCGCATTCCACGAAGTTAGGTATACATAGCGCCGGAGGTAGTATCGCTTACGTTCACACGGCAGTCCGTTAAATACAACTTTAGGTCTTAGTTTCGAACTTCGAAGTTATCTTGTAGGTAGGGACCGTGCGAACTCACTCGTGTTCATGAAACCTTAAGTAAACACAAAGTTATACAAACCACGAGCGATCTAAAAAGTGAGGTTGACACGACAGTCCCTATACTTTATATTGAGGTCGTTTTTTTTAACTTCAAAGACATATTTTAGGTAGGGACCGTGTGGAGGCACTCGCGGTGACGGTAATTTAATCGTAGTCGAAGTTGTAAACCAAGAGCGAGCTTAAGATTACTGGCATAAGGGGTACTCACTCGATATTGTGTGCCGTGCAGACGCAATTATTTTCGAGTTGACGCCAGTTTTTTACTGCTTGTCTGGTGTGTACTTCGAATACTCGTTCTTTTAAATTTCGACTTTCTCATGTGAACATAGCCTCAAAAGCGATTATTTTAAAGAGGATAATCAAGTTTGAGGATCTCAGGAGAATAATGATATATCTCTCTCGTATAATTTAGGACAATCGTGAAGAAAGGAGGTGTGCTCTGAGGAGAGTTTTAAATCATCTTCTCGCACGTGGACAGGACACATGATATTTCCCAAATAAGCTTTGTCAGAATCAATAGCGACTGTTTTGCTGAGGAAAATCAAGTTTGTACATCTCAGGAGAACAATGAAATAGGGGATATCTTTCTGGCGATGAAGGCCGCACGACAAAATAGGGAGGTGAATCTTCATGGTCTTAGGTCATTTAGGGACGGCGTTTGAAACAATTGCGATATTTCAGCATAGATAGCATTTTGTTTAAATATGAAAATCATTTGTATCTAATCTCAGCAGAATAATGATATGGGTGATATATTTCTGTGTTAAATGTGGGTCATTTATAAACCGAGACGATGAATCGCAACGTTTTGAGGGAGGTTTAAATAACTACCATCGGAATAACGAACCTTGTTTCATTTTCGGTAATGTTAAACCCCTGGTATGTGAAACTTGTATTCAGAAATAACGAACATTAGGGGGATGCCTTCCAAATGATAGAAGCGCCCATTAATCGTCTGAGGAGGGCGTTTAACCGATATCTTGCTACTCGTATCATTTTCACGACACTTGCCACATTGCACAAGCTGCTCATGTCGAAATACGTGGCTATTATCTAAAAAGGTCTAAATTCAATTTGCAAAGCCCATGAGGATTCTGGAAATGCTGATAATATTATGATGTAGTGGATTGCGCAATCGCATGGGCAAATACCCCAGGGCCTGCTTACTGCCTTGAGGAATGTGGACAATCTTCAGCTTCTGTAACATTTTGACAAGTGGGTACATGCAACATTACCCAGGCTGTCCGTATAAAAAAAAAATCAATGTGAATATTATGTTAAAGATACTGTGTCCCTTTTGCAGCCAACATCAAATTCTGTATTTTTCTCTTTTTCTTTGGTAATAACATACATAAATGAGATGTAACAGGTACATGCAGCATTTATCTACATCAATAACCAATTTCTTGTCATCGCCAAAATTGAACTGATTGAGTCTTTGCGCAGCACTAAACATGCGACCATTCGGTACAAGGGTTTGAAAGTCAGACTATTTACTTAAGTGATTGCAATCACTTATATCGATTTGAAAACTAATCAACGTTATTTTCCAACGAAATAGACATTTTCAAGCCCTTTCGTTTTGACAGAAGTTCTAAATTATTATTATCTTTCAAATGCCATTGGAATTTAACCTTTTCGTTTTTCGGGCCTGCGAATGGGACATAATACCATTAAAAAGGTCAACATTAATTTTGCAAAGCCTATAATGATAAAGGTATGAAGAAAAAAATTCGTTAAAAAAAGATCTGAAATGTTATGGGTTAAAAGTATTACGTTTGTAAAGACAGTAAGAAAAACCATAGGATAGATTTATGCCAAAGTGGGAGGCACATTAGCAAGACGAACGCTCCTAAATGCCTTGTCGAAGGCGCTGAATCTCAAGATATTGTATCCTTTAAAGGATGCATGATTCAGCGTCCAAACTGCTCACAATGAAACTTTTTAAGAGTCCATCAGGATAATAAAAAACAATAATTATTGTATAGCGTTCATGTTTAGTACATTGCCACTCCTAGCGCTCCATTGTCATTATGACCCGGGCTTTAATTAGCATGGTTGCTACAGCTCTAAAGCAGTTTAATTAATTTTCCCCGCAAGGTACCAATATACCCCACCTGGGTCGAGTGTGGCAAATGTAAATGAATGTCTTGTCAATGTACACTAGTGTTGTTCGAGGGATTCAAACCTCGGACCTTCTGGTTCACACTCCGGAGACTCATCTACTAGACCACAACTACTCTACAAACTAATAGTGTATATATGATAGCTTTCTAAAAAATAGTACACCGTACATCAAGTGAGGTAATAACCATCAATATTGTTAGGGTATCTTCAAAATATTTTAATGCTTTCTTGTATATTCATATGGCCTACGCATGCATGCCGTAACTCACAACTTCTTCATGTTTCTAATGCCAGAATCAAAGATGATTATTTGGAACGGTAGAAATCCAATTTGTAAATCCCGTCATGTTTGTTGTGTGTGAAAGCTTTCTGATTGTGAGCCGCTCATCAAACGACATAAATCATGTTATGCCTTTACGATTCTATAATTATTTCTATCGTACATGCAGTATTTCCAAACCCGTTGGTTTGGTTTGATGATTTATTTCACCTAGTTGTTAATATAGAGAAAGCACATGTCTGCATGGAAGTGAGCACCAATATGGTACCCCCGGTAACGATACTACTGACATGACTGATACATCGCACATTCCCATTCATGTTCTTGATTTTTTTAAAATGTATATGTTAAGTTTGTAATGCCCATAAGGGGAATGATTAAATATGTTTGTTTGTGTGTAGTTGTTGTTGCCGTGTGTTTTTTTGTGGGGGTAGGGTTTCTTGACATTCGTTAATGCATAGAATCCCCTTTACCCCTCCAAAGAAAGCATTTATTCGTAGGTTCCGTCCTGTAACATTAACTTGGCTCACACAACATTGTCCAAATTACGTCAGAACCAGCAACTCAATGCCGATTATTTAAAAAGGCAAATATTAAGTTTGGAAGGCTCAAGGGATGCTTTTAAACATGATAGCTTTTTGGATACGGTAGGTCGCATATTAAAGGAAAACTCCCATAATGCTCTGGGGACAATGCATGTGAAATGGCGCAATGGTCTAGAAAGGAGAGAGATCGTATATATCATGAGACAAGAAGTTAACATATTTTTGCTTTTTTTGTAATGAGTCATTGATTGATTGATTGATTTTTATTCGCCAAGCTTCCAACATACAACAATTTACAAGAATAACAGATCAAAATTAAGTCATCTTGAACAGGATAACCCACGAAAGCTCGAGAGCTTATTTTCAATGGGGTCCCCGAAAATTGGCTGTTATTGTTGTTTTCCTATAGATTTAAACAATGTCCTGGGAAGGCTCGGTCTGATTAGTTTAAACAACGAGGCATCGAAGCATGAAGCAGAATTTCACTTTCGAAACGATTTCAGACAAACATAAACACATTCGTTCCATCAGCCCAAAGTTGCTTTAAGGAAACGTTGACAACATTTTTTTAAAGACATTAGTGCTGAGTCATCCGTGGCAGAAAATACATGAATACTGTATCATTTAACAAACAATAAATTACTCTTTGCCATGATATACATTTGAAGGTCACATTGGTCGCTAAATGAAGGTGTGTGATCCAAACAAATTATAATTAGCCATGATGGACTAACATGTAAGTTAACATTTAATATTTCTTTAATCTTGAGTATGTTGAATTCCTGATATAGATTTAAATTATTTTTATGCGCATTGAGCATCTCTAGAGATAGATATGTTGCGCTTTATAAATATTGTTATTATTATTATTATTATTATTATTATTATTATTGGATATGATTGTGTATACGCGTATTCTAGTTCCGTCAAAACCAATATATTCTGATTCCGGAAGACGTTATTACCGATGATTGAGATGATATTCTAATAAATAAATCAAACGATACTGCGACATTTTATTGAGCGGGAAGTAGATGGAGTGGCTAAGAACTATATGCGACTAAAGAGAGTAAGTGGATACTAGAATGAAAACACTTGATTTCACTATGATATTCATTCGCCTGCATTAAAAATAACAGCATAAGAAGTGCAGGAGAGTTGAAAATGACAAGATACTTACAATATGAATAACGTCAATTCGTATACAGATCAAAATTGTGCAGAAAAAAAAGGATGTCCTTTATGTTAACGTGAGTGCAGCAAAGGTTTTCACTTTAATATTTAAAAACATTCTCTGTCTTACGTCACCAAAAATAAATTATTATACTAGTTAATGTAGAATACTAGTTATCACTTAAACAGATAGGCATAAAGACAAGATTATTGTCGTCACTATAATGACAAGGTGATTAAACTGCAACGACTATGAACCACGACAATTTACTGATGAAAAGACACCTCCTTTCTTCGCAATTTCTCCCTCTCTCTCTCTCTCTCTCTCTCTCTCTCTCTCTCTCTCTCTTCTCTTTTTTCTCCCTCCTTAAATTTATGGGACTGCATATTTAGACGTAATCTGACAATGTTATTATCAAAATACAGAGAAACGTAATATATCAGCGTCCTTTCCCTCAGGCATATCTTTCCTTCCCCGTACACGAATAACATATTGTTATCGAAACATATCTTATTTATTTCACCATTGTCGTGCAAAGAAATATGTTGCGGTAAGAGTCGGCAAGATATCATCAATAAATAATGTTATCTCCATTTTCAGGCGATTTATTTCACTTAATCTTGGATTTGTTTTTTCTTCAGACGGAGAGGTGCATGTGTTTTATCAACAAAAAATATACAAGTATCGGACCAGGTGGCTCACAAAAATCACGGTTATTTAATTACGATAGTACTTGCCAGCCTGAAAAAGTTATGAAATTTGCCAGAACTATTAGAATGCAATTTACTCAGATACCAATCAAAAAGAGTGGGGAATGCCTTTGTGAAGAAATAACAATGGAGTCATGTTTGCAGTACAATCCATATTTATTGCATTTACAAGATTTTTTTCTTCAATGGTGTAGCATGTGCATCCCAAACGAAGGCTTACTTCGAATCATCGGGTCAGCGCGTCCGGTCGGGTAGTCGCGTTACACGGCATTTCGTGAAACGAAAACGGAAGATCGTGTAAAGATCGTGTAAAGATCTTCACGCGACCTTTCATAGATTTGCTGTAGGTTTCTCAAATTGTCGGGTAAATTGGACCAGATAATTTGTAGATAAGAGAGATTTATTTCACAAAACATTACCCTGACGTTTCGTGAATAAAGGGGCATTTTTCACAAAATATCGGCTAACGCGACCACCCGACACGACGCGATGACCCGATGATTCAAAGTAAGCCCCTGACAAAAATACTCAACTACTTTTCTTATATGGCAAGTGTAGGGATATTTGTATTATGCAATATTCTTCCTGATCGCCCAATGTGTCGTGATATGAACAATGCTGTAACCATTTACCAATATCACCAATACTAGACAGACGCCGGACCGAACATACATTCCGAATTACCAAGAGTACGTCAGTTTGGAGTCGGTGTGGACTTAATTTTGAGGTGTGGATGAGATTTTAAATATGAAACCTAAAGATTATTCTACTAGAGCACCAATAACCTTAGTTTTTCACTATTTTGGCAGTAAGGCGTATGGATATAAAGATAAATACCTTGGATATGTCCATAGTATGTGAAGCCTGCGCCCAGATGAGCTTTATTGGTCTTGTGGCCTATCATCATATCACATCAACATTAATTCACTTCTGAGGGTGATGGAAGACCAGGGGAGTGTTTCACAAAAACTAAGATCGACTTTAAGTTGGACTTAACTGTGGCAGGCCGTTCATGCCACTGTTTGCTGTCACAATTTACTGGCATTGGTCTCTCAAGGGACATACAAATCATGGTTACAAATCTACAGAATTTGCATTTGGTGGCATGAATGGCCTGCCATTGTTAAGTTCCACTTAAAGTCGATCTTAGTCTTTGTGAAACACCCCCGGTAATAAAATAAGAAAATCACGATATTGCTGAATGATAATAATAGTATTCCGATTTAGAATAGCATATGTCATATAATGAACCATTGAACAAGATTGCGTAAGTCGTGTATTTTTCAACATAGTTAACGCCTGTCTTACTCCAACAGACTATAGAGCAGCATTAGGGTAACTATGTTTCAATACTTGTGCTACTTCCTTAAGACATTCCAACCAAACATTTGGTTCTAAGAATCGACAAGTTGAAAACTTGCCTCTAGTTGTCTCTTTTTGCTGGCTAAACATTCATCCAATTCCAGAAAAACATCAGTGTAAAGCAACGTATGATTGTTCTTCGGAAGAAAAAAAAGGACGAATAATTGTATTTCATCATCGAGCATTTTCTTGAATTTCTTCAAGAGCCTTTAAAAATATTTTGGCTTTCACTTTCATTTTCATTGGGCATTGTAATTCTACCTCTCTTTTTATTGACCCTAAGTTAGATTGCCTACCCACGATACGAAAACCAACTTAATCGACCTTGAACCTTTCACATTTGAAAAGAAGGTATCGTCAAATCATTTCTTGCAGTTCCTTTGGAAAATTAAAAAGAAGAAATAAAACGCCTGGTCGTAAATTAATTGTTAATATGCCAGATAATTCATTGAATTTATCGTGATAAAAATAAACCAAGTGCTTCGGGGTTATTATATATTTCCAGTGCAATTCTAATACTGGTGTTAATAGAGTTGTCATAGTTACTCAAGTTAATCAAGACCAGAAAATGGGCAATTTTGAAAAGCCTTCGTTTTTCGCAAAGCCATCAATCAATTCGCACCTACGGTTTTTGTGCTGATCTGAACGTGAGGCCAACGAGCGACCGTGCATGCTGACTCTGGCGGTAAAGTGAAAGGTTAAAGGTGCTATACAAATTTAGATCAGTTTCCTCAGGTATCATTAGTATGTCTCATATCTGTTGGCTAATTGTAAAATGTCCAGCTGTAAATCTTTGGTCAACTTTAATATATTAGGAGCCCTGTCGATGGATTTTCTTCGATGAACTTGTACTGACTGCTCACTTGCTCGGTGTACATATTGAGATGTGTCTATGGAAACGTGAAAATGAAGGTCATCCAATATCTGTCCTCACAAGATGCTTTAAAAAGGGTGAAAGAAGAGCGGGATAATAATTATATTGTCATGTAAAATGCTCAGGGGCGTTTTTTCTTATCCCTTGATGATGGTGAATTCAGGGTCAACGAAGCCTAACTAAAGAGATATACGTGAATATCATTATTTTAGATTTCCCAAGAGGGATGAGAAAGATGTGAAAATATTGTCGAGTCCAGTTCGGGGACAAATCATGTCATAGAAAATTTGTCAGGAAATGAAATTGAAACGTCTGTTGATGAAAGGAGCTGTGCCCCTTTATAAAATCGAATTTGAGTCAAGAGGATGGAGAAGCGATTCTGCTACGGAAAATATACCAGCTTAAACTATTTTGACAAGTACTCTAAGTGACGAAGAGAAGGAAATTTTTAACATTACGTGTTGGACGGGTGTCTCGTAACTTGTTACGATTGGATGGCAAGAGGAATTCACATGCGTTTGTTTGTTTTGTGGCTATGTTCAATGTATCAAGCCTACATAAACGTTTGGTAATGCTTAATATAAATATACAAGTTTTAGATCGGGGCCTACTATAAATTGTTATGATTACTAACATGGGGGATTACCATGTGAGTACTGTGTAAGTTCAATGTCTCAAACATTGAATTATATTGAATTCTTAATATAAACATACCCGTGTATTAAAGATAATGTATCCTAACTCTCTGCTTTCATTCACAACAATAAAACTGTCATTGGGATAATGCGAGAGACGGGGGCTGAATAAACTGGCTTTAAGGTTATTTTACTGTTTCCAGTGGAAGTGAAGAGTATTCTATACCAGCCTTAAACGGGTTGTCATCGCCATGGAGCTAATCAAAACAGGCAATGGGTAATTACGCAAAGCCATTGTGTTGCACAAATCAATACTTCCGTCAATTGGTTCCTATTGTTTTGTGCAAATTTGCAAGTGTGGAAAACGAGCGATCGCGCAGAGAGGCGAATAAAGCAACTGGCGTGATTATCATGTTTATGCTTAATATACACATACTATGTTGTCTCTTTTTATACCTGTTTTCATTCATCACAATCAAGCGACTCAGGGTAAATGAGAGCAAATTGGAACGTCTCTTGATTGTATATCTTTCCATGTTTGTGTAAGGATGACTAATGAGCGATGGTAGAATATCTCGAAATAGCCAGAGGGAGATGCGGCTCGTCGGAGCTGTGTTTACCTTAACCACGGAACAGGACAACGACCGGATCATTGAACCGTTGTTGAAAGGGAGTTTGGTCTGTCGTGACACTTGTAGATTATAAGGTCTAATCAATCTCCCTATCCTTGCCTATCTAACCCCCATGTCCCCGCAGTACTACATCTCTTTTTTTTTCATCGCAGACTATCTAGTTGTTCATTTATGTCAATGGTAGGGAGAGAAACGCGACTAAAACGTATAACGGGAACTTTTGCGGTATTGACACTTGAAGATTCGTAACGTCTGAGCGATCTCAATATTCTCCGCGGGTCCTTGCCTCTTTAACCCAACCTCCTTTTCTACAAACCCTGCATCTGTAATTCACGGTTCAATCTCTTTTTCTCGGTCAATATTAAGGAAAAACACAAATTGGTTGTCAGATTTTACTCAGAATATCGGGGTATAACTGTAAAATAATAAATATCATCTTAACTGAAGAGGTAATTTCCCATAAAGTAGTATTAATATTATTATTCTCAAAACTTTGTTGACTGATTGTTGAACTTGTTTCAAATAATCTTCAATTTTGGGACGATAAGTATTTCCCTCATCCATTTCTAAGGAGCTGAACGATATACTCACTGAGGCCTTCTACATAAAATCTCTATTAAACCATATGCATTTAGTTCTATAAATTATTGAGCCGAGCCTAACTCTGAAAGTCACCGGCTGTATCTAATAGCACTGTCTGTTTCGGGAGCAGCTATAGTACAGGGCTTATTATGGACTGTGATTTCTGTATAGTCTTCTAGCTGGGACGTATTGCTAATCATTACCACTGGCAGCGGTTTCTGTCTGCAAACTAAGTGATACAGACCCTTGTGTAAAAAACAAAAGGGGTATCAACTTTCAACCGACGAAATTGAATATGACAGGTTAAAAACTTCGTACTTCGATCTTCTCCCCCAAAATAAACACGAGGGTGCAACATGCAGCGTCGGGATAACGATCGCAGTGGGCATTGGTATAAACGTGATATTGAACAAATGGCGTCTTCTCCATTATCTTAAAGCAAAAACAACACCGCACCGCCGCGTTGAAATTCTTCCCCGAAAAGAAAAGTGGTCACATTAATTTGTTTGGTTTATGTGGTTATAGTCAAAATCATTCAGCAGCAGTTTATCTCTCTCTCTCTGTCTCTGTCTCTGTCTGTCTGTCTCTCTCTCTCTCTCTCTCTGTCTGTCTCTCTCTCTCTGACTCTCTCTCTCTCCTTCTTCTTCTTTTTCTTCTTTTCATTTCCTTTATAAATTAATTTGTTTGAAAAACAATAGTACTGTTTTTTTTTTTCATTAATGTTTTTCCCCTTTTCTCTATTTGTTCAATACATTTACGTTTAAATAACAACACATTTACCAGATATAAGATAGGACTTATAGTCGATAATATGAATTAAAAATTAATGTAAAACTAAACTTTAGTCTTCACGACTAGGTCACAAACAATCGCACATAAAAAAGGAATAGCTTCAATGGATTTCACATGATCCAGGGTGCCACAGACACCGCCCCCGACCTAAAAAAACCTCCACTACGAAAAGTTGTTCGTGGAACGTTGTACTTATCTCCTCCTCAACCTTTCGCAATACATCAAATATACGACATTCACATCCCCTAGGAAAAAAAGTCGAATGTCACTGAACATGTAGCCACCCCCCCCCCCCTTCCCAGTCTAACAAACCAGCATACCACGTCACATATTTGCAGTTGATAATTACGCGTCTTGTCCTTCAAAATCTTTACCAGACTGATCTATAGCAGTCAATGTCCAAGTCTCCAAGATAAAGTGTGTCATCGTCCCTCGTGGGCCAATTATACAACATCAATTACTCGAGTCACATTTCATCAAGCTCAGTCGCTGAAAGAGTATGGGCTGATCTGGGGCAAATATATCAACTATTTCATCACTCATTAACAAGAATGATGTTGATGGCAGCGTTTGATAGCGCCATTGGAGAGACAGGGAGCTGGGAACGAAGATGCCTAATACAAATGGCGACGCTGAAACTAAGTAGCCTGTATTGATTGGCCGGCTTTGGTTTTTAAACTCTGAAGGCGTTGGATGGGGGTATTATGTTATGACAGGCAACGGTGTAATTAGGATATCACCACCAGTGTGGCTGCCCTGCCCTGGGTAAATGATTTCTCAGTGGGTATTGATTGCTTGATACGAACCCGGTACGGTGTCAATTCGAAAACTGTGAGGGGCGATGAGACGTCCGGAATGATTTGGAGTCAAGGCCGGGTGTTTAAGGAATTATTATAAAGAGTCCTATTCTTGAAACATCATGCCGCTGTACAGGCCTAAGTTGTTCTATTCTATACCGATCCCGGCTCTTTCTTGTTTTCTCTCCATCTCTCTCTTCTCTCTCTTTCTCTCTTTCTCTCTCTTCCAACATGTTCAAGCAGGCTAACATCGAATATGTTATCTTGGACTGGCTTCAATTCTAAAAAAATGTGAGAGGAGACGAGACATTCTGAGAGTTTGATTCAAGTGGTGTTAAGGAGTCATACAGCCTATAGAGCAAACCTATATGGCAAGGTCCTTGATGGTATTTGTGCATGGATTCAGTTGTTCAATTCAACGAACGCCCCCCCCCCCTTCCCCGTTTCCCGTCTTTCCCTCTTTCTCTCACTGTGTGAGTGTGTGTGTGTCTCTCTCTTTCTCTCACTGTGTGAGTGTGTGTGTGTGTGTGTCTCTCTCTCTATCGCTGTCTCTTTATCTCTTGCGTACACGAGAAGGAGAACCTAGAAAGAAGTCATCTTTTATAAAAAGACGGTTTTAATGTTTTAAAATCCTGTCGTTAAAATTTAACATCTATCTGGCTTTATCGCAACTATTAGAAACCATGGCAACGTTAATCCTCAAAATATTCATTTGTCAGCATTTACAACAGTATTTTTCCAACTCCTATTCTTTAAAGTACTCATTTATCTTTCATCTGACTCTATGAAATATTGAAAAAGTAATATCTTTATATTTGTTAACCAATTAAGGGATTATATTATACCAATATCTTCATACTCTTAAAATGGATCAGCAAAGGTTATTAAACGATATACACTTTATCTTGTTTATATGGTTTCCTGTGTTTCATAACAAAAAGAAAGTAAGCAAAGAGAGTTCTTCAACAAAACTGTTTGCATCCGACTTTTATTAAGCTTATTCCCGGAAATGGACGTTAATCAAGCTAACCACTATAAAGTCCAAGATCCTTGTGGTAGATGTATTTGTTTTCACACCGCCAAGGACTCATTAATATAAGAACAGTAAGGAATGAATCAAGTAATTAAAGTCATCGCTATCTCTTATTTGCATCGCGAATAGTCAATGCTGAAAGTAACGTCGGGTGTTCATTGGGCTAAATATGAACTAATTTGTGTACGCGGTTGTCCATGATGAGAGTTAACTAGAAGTAAAAACGAAAGAAAGAGCCGTGAATTTGTTACAAATAGTGTTCTTTCGAAATCTGAAATTTATCTTAATTAATGCCATAAACATCATTATTATATAGACCTGCATTTTTGTTTTAAGTCTATTCTTTCATTAAAGACCGTAAATATTAATGTGTGTGTGTGTGTGTGCATGTGTGTGTAGAGAGAGGTAGATGAGGTAAGGGGAGAGAGAGAAAGAGAGGGGTGACGGATGGGGAGAGAGATAGAGAGAGAGAGAGAGAGAGAGGGGGAGAGAAGAGTGAGAGAAAGGGAGAGAGTGGGTTGAACAAACGCCGTTCGAATTTATCTGTGAGTGTGTGCGTGTGTGTATGCGTGTGCGTGTGTGTGTGTAGAGAGAGAGAGAGAGAAAGGGAGGGAGAGGGAGAGAGAGAGAGAGAGAGCTACAGAGAGAGAGGGGTTAAAGGGGAGAGAGAGAGAGAGAGAGAGAAGTGGAAGGGAAAGGGAGAGAGGGGTCGGACAACAGATTTCTAGTTTCATCGCCATGATTCTTGACGCCAACTGCTAAATGGCGACAAACCTTCTCGGTTGGATACGTGACATAACGTTGATTTCCTGCCGTCTTTTGAACCGACCCTGCATAAGCCTTTGGTTGATCCCGTTTGGGTTCACTTGACCAATGCAACCTATGCCTTTGAGCTTTTTACTCCAACTAAGCTCCAAAACATGCTTGGGTCAGGGTGGACAAATGTTAATGTTCGGACGCTTATTGCCACATGATTGCTGATAAATAAATAAATAAATAAATGCTCAACAAATGAATGTACACGTAATGAACGACAGATAGGAATAGACATACCCATTATAAATTTTCTCTCCACACTGTTACGACATCATAAAACCCTTCATCAGAAATGCATGTGCATATTAGGGAGGAAAGATATTTGATACTGCACATTTATCTCTGAAACATTTACTTTCCAAACCGGTCCGAAATATGCTGGAATGTATTTTGTTAGAAAAAGGTGCAAATGTGCAAGTATTTATCAGGCCGGACTAGATTTGCGGCCCGACGTTTGATTTGTATACAAATGCTTTTCTTTTGGACTGGTCCTAAAAAATGCGTTTAGTCTTTTACCAATATTGCTCTGGGTGTGTATAGGACGGGACAAATATTTTTGACCGGACATTAATTTCTAATCAATGTCCTTTCCCTCTTTTTAGGTAGTATGCCTTTGAGCTTTTGTCCACCAAGTACAAACTTTCGCGTTTCAGGCCGGACGTACATTTGCCACGGGAACTCTATTCAAGATGCATTTCCTTACCTTACCTGACTGTTGAGAAATATGCTGTAATGCTTTGAACGTGGGTGTTTCAGGCCAGACAGGTATTTACGGCCGGACGTTCATCTCGATACGCTTGTTATCCTTCTTGACCATTACCGCGTTCCCAGGGCGCCGTACGCGGTACGTGCCCACGTCGTTGTGCAGTGTCATTAACTGGCGGGCAACTCTGAAAGGCGACTCCGCCCTCACAAGAGGGTGCACTCAGCCACCCATTGGGAATTTCTTTTATCTTCTTCTTTTCTCTTTTTCTTGATAAAATGACAAATAACAGTTGGACTAGAAAGTACACCGTTATGATATTTGAAGAATTTTGATGAGGGAATATGAGGAGGCATTGCATACTTTGCGGTAGTCTTTTATTTCTCGTGTTACGCCTAAACCACAATATTCTTTGACGGGGTTATGTGCAGTGGTATTCAGGCCAACAATACACAAGGGTATGCGGTTGCCACAGGGGATATTTCTCACTATTTGTATTGTAAATGTCTTACTCTGTTTTTGTTTCTCGGTTGGTTTATGTTTCCATAACAATAATATAAGAAGGTCAAAATGAATATTGCATCCAAAAATATGAAATATGACAGTTAGACCAGTTCAATGAGATTTACACAATGCCACTGATCATTCTTGGTGTCTTAAATATGATAATATGGTTTGGATTTATATAACACATTTAACAGTCAGATTCAGATTTGTTTATTCATAATGTTCAAATAGCCATGCTAACAAATTAATGATTAACATCAATACTTTTCGGATGAAAATGACGTAATTATAAATTGTAATAAATCCTTACACTCTATAAGATTTCAAACAATTTATACGTTATTCAACTTGGCCGTAGGGAAATTCATTACCTTGTAAATTATCTTAAATGGGACCGTTCTCTTGACCTATACATTTTGTTAGACATATTTCTGTAGCGCCCTAATTCACTCAAATGAAATAAAGAATGATTACGTGTTTCATAACTAAATATAGAACAAATGGAATTCGTGAAATGACCACGGGGATGTTTCACAAAGATCCTAAGTTAAACTTATCTCTAAGTTGGACTTAAAAATTACGGAAAGTCGTTAGCTTTTTTGAAAATATTTTGTAAAAGTTTTTTTTAAGGCATAAAATGTTGATTCAAATCATTCATATTTTCTATTATCAGTGATATTTCATGTTCTTGATGTGGAATTTATGAAAAGTCTAAAATACTTGAATTTTTGCTTTTGAATATATTTTATTATAAGGCTACAAATGGCTCTCCATAATATTTAAGTCCAACTTAGAGTTAAGTTCGACTTAGGATCTTTGTGAAACACCCCCACGTATTTTTTTTCATCTGGGACGTAACATCTTGGGATGTTGCAATTCAAGATTCTAAAACAAAATTGTCAATCTGGTTGAAGATCATGTTTTTTGATTCATTTGAACTTTACAATAAATAAGGAGAAGTGAAAATATAATACTGGCATGAACACTTAGTTATTGGTAAAGAAATGGAGTATACATAAAATAGCATGGATTAAAATGGAGGAGGATTAGTGACGTGTGCAAGAAGATGATTATAACATTGTAAAAACAAATCTAATTTATTTAAAGATGTTCAAATGTAACCTTGTATAAAAGAATCATTATCTATTTGAACTTAAAAATAAATCAGGAGTAGCTAGGTTTAATAAAACGGGAGCACTGATATTTTTCACGAAAACAAGCGAACAAGTAATCAGAAAATAGCAGAAAAAGAAGGGGGATTAGTTATCGATACAGGATGAGATATATGTTAAGATTAGTTGTCTAAAAGGAAAAACAGATATAGCCAGTCGCAAGTACCATGCATTTCATTATTTTCTACCATTATAGGAAACAGGAACACAATCTGCACTCTTGTACAAGACATTTGTTATTGATTTATTTGAACTAAAGAATGAATAAGGAGGAAGTTAAATGAAAAGAGAGGAAAGAAAATAGAAAAACAAAATAGACATACATCAGAGAAAGGAGGAGCTATTAGTGATTGGTACCGAAAGATATTGATCAGCGATTTTATACAGACGTACATTAATACCATTCACCTGCTTTATATGACATGTTCAATATGACTTATAAAGCAAAGAAAAAATACATGTCCATTGTCTCTACTAGCACAGGAAACAGCAAATCGGGTAAGATCGGCTTTTTAAAGTGGGCATGCATTCATTTTTGCAACCATGGTCAGCATGGTCATTTGATCAGCATTTTAAAGGGAACGTCCATTATTAGTATCGTGATCTACAACCTTGTAAACGGCCATATTCGTTTATTTCTTTGAACTTCAATATAGATCGGCAGAAAGTTCAATCAAAGCTAAATTTCACCCTTGCAAAAGGAATAAAACACACATAAATAAAATAGAAAATAATTTGATGATTTAGAATCTATACAAGAATATATATATATATTACATATCAGCGATGTAAAACGATCATGAATTATAACCAGTCACGTGTAAAATACATTTGTCATGCCCTTTTCTTATTACATAGGAAACAGGAACTTGTGCAAGTTCGAGTTTTAATTAAAACGAGCATATATTATATGCTTCAACGTTATATAATGATCATAATCATAATTTATTCATTTGAGCTGCTCAATTAAAATAAGGAAAAAAAGGAAATAAACTAAAATAACTAAAATGAATAGGAAAAATGGCGGAGAACAGAGGACGAGTATTAATCAATACAAGAAGATAATAATCGTAAAATCAGCCATTTAATTTGGGCTACATTATCACCGGTCACATGTACAATGTAATTCCCTTGTCCATCCCCGATAATGTGGGGAAATGGCAACTCATGTTTTGCCCAGTCACCCAGTCGCCTCAAGGTAGAGATTTTCTAGGATTTTCATTGTGTAAGTCTTTACGCTCCTTTGGGTAAACGATGACTAAACCAGCAGAATGTTTCAGATCTTTTCTAATTCCTTCCCCTTAATCTGAATACGATATGATCTTGCTCTGGAAAGAATACTTCGCTGAAAACAATCTAATTTAACAATATTTAACCCTTGGAATGCTTTCTTTGTCTCTCTGCATCGTCTCTCGCTGACCACACTTTTCCTAGAACAATGGGAACCCCTTGACAGAAGGATGTCTTCGCGCAACACAATAGCTTTAGAAAAATTAGCTATTTCCAGTCCTGAAACCCTTTACACACCGGTATAAATTTATCTTGCACTGGAGATACTTAAATAATCTTGAAGCCTTTGGTATATCTATTCGGTGGTACCCTGTAAATAGAACGTGGCAAGTAGATTATTTGGGGGCATATTACATAATGAGTAAATGCAGAATACACCAGTTATTATTTAGAGTCAAGTTAATATCCCACTATACCATAACAACTTGCGCTGACGATTACATTGCAATGCCAATACTCTTGTGCGTCACCCATTAAAATGTGCGAACATTAAAATCACTTATCAGTACCTAATCTAATCATAAATTGTTTTGGACATAAAAACAGGGCATTGAAATTGCCCTTGGGTTGATTTTCCGAAAATAACTGTGATCGTGTTAACAGTAATAAAGCATGAACAAGTCAAATATTAGGTAGATTTGTCTGGCCATGTACCATATTGCCTATTTCATCACCATTTCAGGATACCAAAAGAAGAAGCGTTATTGAAGAAACGTAACCCTGTAGATTAAAATCTTTAGAACGGGATACTTTCACCTTTCAGAAGAAAAGGGCAGCATCGTATTGAGAGCGGGTCATCTTAAGACAGCAAATCGAGCTAGTAATGTAATGGTCATCGCAAGTTGTTTTAGTATAGTGGTTCATTTAACTGACTCTCAATCCTAGGGGTGAGGGTTCAAATCTCGGCCCGGCAATAATGTCCTTTAGCAAGATATTAATCCACTATTGCCACTCTCCACCCAGGTGTACCTAGCAATTGCTGGGGTAATAATAATTGCAGAGCCCTCAGGAAGAACAGCACTGATGCTGATGAGGATTCCTTGGTTACGCAAAATTGTCATTAATTATTATTACAGTCAAACCTGATTGAGACGCGACATAAAAATATAAACAAGAAACAGCGTTACCATTGACGGCCTTAATGTTCAGGATCCCTATCGACTTAGGAATACGAGACATCTCGCGATATGAGAAACAAATGACAAAATATTGTCCCATTTCCCTTGTCAACGAATGGAAAGCGAGGGAGTAGAGATCTCATGAAAGCTCTCTATGATTGTTTTTGTTATCCACATTGACGGTCTGCTAGTGCGCCACTGGGCAGTATTACCAAACTATACAGTCGGTATTGTAAGAAAGCAATTGATACAGTCACGTTGCTAAGCAACGCGCCCTTGTTAATTGTGATGGGAGAGTTCATCTTCATGGTTTAATCCAGTTGGGATTGATGATGGCAATGATGGCCCACGAGGTATCGGGGGAGTGGATTTCTTGGCGTAACTGCGCGCGGGATGTAGTAAACATTCGACCTCGCTTGGCGATTTAGCTTTTAAGGTGGATTTTTAGGGTATGTTTGTTCAAACAAGCATATCAAAGTCTGATTTGAAGAGCCATGTCTTTTTAACTCATTTTATTATCCCCCTTTCTCTAAATGAATTAAGGCACTTTTGTCTACATTATGGCAATATTCTAAAATTTCGGAGTGAAGACGATGTTAATATTTATTTTTAAAAAATTATTATCAACCCCCACCCCCCTTGTAAATGTCTTTAAGTGGGAAAATAACGACTAAAAAATCGACTTAAGTGATAGCAATATAGTAAGTAATAGTCTGATTTTCAGAACATTGTACCGAAAGGTCGTACGTTTTGTGTTGCGCAAAGATTCAATCAGTTTAATTTTGGCCATTACAAGAAGTGGGCTATTGATGTAGACAAAGGCTCATGTGCTCTTTACAGCTCAGTTTATGTATGTTATTACCAAAGAAGAAAAAAGCCAGTCAGTCAATCAATAGTGTCTGACAGTGAGTAATAGCAAGTAAACGGGTTTCCTTGCATAATTTGAATATTAGGACACTGCTAACGTTTAAATTTCACAGATAGGACATACATGACATATTCATGATTCCTGCAAAGTTCTACAGAGTTTGATGTTGGCTGCAAAGGGACATAGTATCTATAATTAAGATAAAGTCAAGAAATTGTCTATCATTCGTTCATAGAAATTGGTTTTATCAACACCGATGTTTCCTCTTTATTTCGAATTTTAAAGGAGTGTGATCAACTAAATTTTCTTTTCCTTTTTTTTTCTCTCTCTCTCTCTCTCCTTTCATTTTTTTCGTAAGCTTGAGGCAAGTTTTAGAGCCCGGATGTAGTTATTTTGCACAAATGATTTCAATATCAAGAGGTCTCCATATCTTTTTTCCAAGAAATTTCCTTTTTGTATTTACAGCTGTACGATATAAAACACAGAGTTTTGTTCTACGCGTACCTAAATCGTGTTGACCTCTTTTCATATAAACTTCAGCCTTGGAGCTGTATGACTTCTGTTTCCGTTCGAAACCATCCGGCTCAGTTCAACATTTTCATCAAACCTTTTGCAGCTCCTCTGATCGAAATTTCTTCGCCCGAACCGAGTGGAATTTAGAAGGGCATGTAAGAGATAGCCTCCCCTCAGATCACATTCCGCGAATAGATAGTAGCCCTCGAGTAAGAGGTACACACTCAACAGTTATTGTCTACGTTCACTGGAAATGTCTATTTTCAGTGGTGTAGCCACTGTTGAACGGGGCATGCCCCCCTTCGAATACCAAAAGTATCGGGAAATAGAATGTTATAAATTTAAAAAACAGTTGGAGGGACTTTAAAAGGAAGGAGGAGGAAGAAAATCGAAAAAAGCCGATAAACAGTTTGTGAACCGTTATGAGAGAGGACAGGGAGTGAATAGAAAGCAACCCTCGCGTAACAGGTACCCACTCAACAATTGTCTAGGCTCTCAGGAAATGTCAATTTTGTAGTGGTGTAGCCACGGGAGTACGGGCCATGCCCCGACTATCGAAATTAGCGGGAAATAGAATGTAATTCTAAAACATGTTAAAAGGAAGAAGGAGGATGAAAATCACAGAAGTCGATAAACAATTTGTGATATGTTCTGTTCCAGAAAGCTTGAAGGAGAGAGAAAGGAATTTACAAAGATATATACAGCGAGAGAGAGAGAGAGAGAATAGATAGCCGCCCTCGAAAAAGATATACACATTCAATAATTGTCCAGGCTCCCTTGAAATTTCTATTTTCAGTGGCGTAGACAAGGGGGGAAAATGGCAGGGGGAAGTGGCCCGTCGAATAGCTAAACGGGGTAAAACTAGGAAAAGGGAGCAGGGTTGAAAAAGGAGGAGAAAGGGACGAAGAGGAAGAGGGGATCCGTTCCCTCACCTGTCCTTTAATCCATGGACGTGTTAATAAGTATTCCGTGCACAATATAAGGTCGGGGCGTTCCCCCCTCCTTCCATAAGACGGTGGTGCCTCAATGACCTTGGTCCACGCAACGCCACTGTCAGCATATTTTCTTCGATTCTCTTTGAATGTTAAAGCCCAAGTCCACTCCGATTTTCAAAAATTATAACATGTTGTAAATAAATCAAAGGTTAAAACTGCCAAATATCACGGGCGTACTTCAATCAGGTGATTTTTAAGAGCGATTTTTGTTTCGGGTATTTCGAGCAAAACATTTATATTGCTGTACGGATGTGACGTATGCTCCTCACAACAAAAGTGCCAGCGGTATACATTCTGACAATAGGCTATTTTCGTAATGTAACCAAATTTAATGCATACGTCTTTGTGAAATGCCTCTATACAAACTATTGCATTCACCTGATAAGAATAATAGTGTTTCATTATTCTTATCAGGTGAATGAAATAGTTTGTATCGAGGCACTTCACAAAGACGTATGCATTGAATTTGGTTACATTACAAATCTGTGTTGTGAGGACCCTACGTCACAACCGACTCGATCATTAACTTGTTTTTTGCTCATTAAAAAAAATTATTAAAAATAAATCTGAGCACCATTTTCCAAAACCAAGTTATATTTGGGCTTTTTAAAATTTTGTCTATCTAATCAGCTCAACTTTTCAGTGGAGTGGACTTGTACTTTAATGTTGTTTTCACTACGACAATAATATAATGGAACATAGATTAAATTCCACATTGTCTGTAATAAAATGGCCCCTGGCTGAATTGCTCCACAGGGAGTGGAGAGGCCTTTATGAAAACCAGTTGTATTATGGGGAAAACGTGCATTAAGTGCTGATCTTTGACGAAGGCAATTTTTTATATGGATGTATTATTATCTGAAACTATTTGTCCTTTTTAAAGATAAAGACCAGTTCTGGTCATGCGATTGCGTTGTGAAAGAAACATTGTGGAATCGATCAGAAAAGGTTGATCATCTAGCATATAAGTATTGGTGTGTACTGCGAGGTTCTGGAATCATCAAAATGATAAGAAATTTGGCCGGGTCTTGGTAAAGTTACAAGCACTGTACACAGAAAGATGTACATATGGGACTACGCGACCACGTGCGCGATATCTATTTGGTCCCAATAGATATAATAATTTACCAAATACATCAATTAGTAGGCGGTTTCCCGGCAAAATTTGTATCATCACGTATTGGTCAAAACATATTCTTTCAAATGATTGGTAATGAGAGCTTCCATTTCATTTTTTGAGAGAGGGGCGTTTCCAAAACTGGTCTTTACCTTTAACATGTATAATGGCAAGATTTGAAGGACGGTGTATTTAGCTACTGGAAATAAGTGAATTCATCCCCTTCCCCCTCCCCCAAAGAAAAAGCCTTTGGACATTAGAAAAATTTAGGTGAGGTGATGGTTGTACGACTATTTAAAAAGAATTGTGCGTGCTTAGATTCGATTAAGTGCACATTTCTGCCTTCGAAAATCCATTATACAATGATTCAATTTTCGGCATGATATTGAAGGTGTCTTGTGTTCAACTCTCAAGCAGTCTGATATTCCATCTAACTAAAACTGAACTGCCAATAGATCAGTAGTAATGAGGTTGGGAAACATTAGACATGGGAAATTAAATCGAGCGAGGACAGAAATTTCCGACACATTTAGCCGTGATTGAGGGAGAGATTTGGACACTTTACAAATTGTAGTTCAATGACATAATCAGAGGAATAGTAGAATCAGTGAGAGGGGCATGGTTGTTGATTGGGGTGTGGGAGGGTGAAATGTGGGAGGGTAAGGTGACCAAAAAAGGAAGTGTGTGGGAAGAGGATCCTGCCGCCCTTTTGTGGTCTTCCTTTGTTGCGCCGAATACGTCTTTCTCTTTCCTCCACTATCCATTAATGTTTGAATCATCTTTTTTGTCTTTTACGACTATAAGTATAATTCGTGTATTTTTTTTTAACTGTAAGTTCATTTTTCGTTTAATTTTCTGGACCCCAAGGAAGAATATTTTTTTTTCATTTTAAAGATACTATGTCCCTTTTGCAGCCAACATCAAATTCTGTAGAACTTTGCAGGAATTATGAATATGTCATGTATGTCCTATCTGTGAAATTTAAACGTTAGCAGTGTCCTAATATTAAAATTATGCAAGGAAACCTGTTTACTTGCTAGACTTCACTGTCGGACACTACTGAGTGACTGACTGTTTTTTTTCATCTTTGGTAATAACATACATAAAATGAGCTGTAAAGGATACATGAGCATTTGTCTACATCAATAACCCACTTCTTGTAATGGCCAAAATTAAACTGATTGAATCTTTGCGCAGCATAAAACGTATACGACCATTCGGTACAATGGTCTGAAAAATCAGACTATTACTTACTGGCTCTATAGCTCCTAAGTCGATTCGACAACTAATAGTCGTTATTTTCCCACTTAAAGACATTTTCAAGCCCCCTCTTTTTTAGGGAAGTTCTAAATTAGTATTGTCTTTCAAATGCCGTTGGAATTAAACCTTTTCATTTTTTGGCCTGCAAATGGGACATTGTCCCTTTAACAAAGCTGAGTGGGCTATTTATATGTACATTTTAATTTTTAATTTTTGTATAATGCGTTTTGAAAAATAAATACTATACCATACCAAATACAACCGTGAATGTCATGATAAATGGCAATAGTATTTGGGTAGTGGGGTTACAAAAACCCGTTATTCGGGCATGTAGCAAAATTGGGGTTTCCCCTTCCCCTACCACATCCATATCAGTTTCACTGACTTTGATCAAGTTCGTGGCAAGGCATTCAAGGCGGGGGCTAAGGTGGCAATGGCGGAATAGAAATGAAATTACCCTTCCTCGGGTTATTGGGGGTAAGTGGGATCGAGGGCGCGAGTTTTCTGAAGCAGAAGGAAATGGACAGCCAAATGGGTCTGAGTGAAAGAGTGTCGACTAAAATGTCCAATTTGCATCGATCGCCGGAATCCAAGGTTCCTTCGGAAAGTTCAGCGAGCCTGCAGGGAGGGTGGTGATTTAACCGAGTTGCAATGAGTTCGTGTATAAAATAGTAAGCCAGCGTGTACTTTTTAATGAAAGGGTAAGTTCACCTCGGATTAAAGGGCAAGATCAGAAAGCGTAATTGTCACGGTAATGAGGAACAGCGTCGTACTGCGTTGATGCTCTGGTCTAATACCAAAGTGGCCAAATTGTTATAGTGTGGTTTCATTCCAATTCATTTATTTATCACAGTAAGCTTATCTATCTTTAGCCTCAACGACTGTTTTTTAGACAGTCCGCGAAACAAAACAAAATATGCAAATCATTTTGATAAACAATTGTTAACCATTAATAAAGAGATTACAAAACAAAAACAAATGCAAATCAAATCAAAACAAAGGAAAGCATAATTGGCATTAATTTCGTGTAAAAAATAAGAGAATACAAATCAAACATAAATCATTTTATGTGCAACATAATATATAATAAACAATGCTAAATCAAAAGGAAATAATTACCGGAGAACTATTCGAATTGTTAACCGAGAGTGGTGACTCCCCTCCCAATTACGGTAATGCAACAAAAAATAGAAAATGTTCGCTCTTTCTCCTTTTGCATCTGGTATATATTTAGCTCTGAAAGAAATGCTTTTGAGTTGACGAATGTATGCAACCATCGGAGGAGGTAGAGAAGACGCTATTCTAGGAAATATGTAAATTTACAGAATCTTCTAAAATCTTCAAGCTTGTGAATAATCGTGTTGCATCTTGACTTGACTTCACATGACTCATTCCTCGTATTCCTTGTAACGGAGGAATGTTTTATCTCTTCTGGATGGGCAGTTTAATGTCGTTTTGTTGTGACCAATAACGAGGACAACCAGATGGTGAATGAGATGTTTAAGTACAATGTAAATTATGGTATCTTCAAAAAGCTTTTCAGCAATGCTTCTTGATTGAAAAGAGAACGAAATTTCTTCTTACATGTTTACTGTAGTTTGAGCAAACCATTCTTCAAATCGAGGAACAACGCCAGATGCGCCTTCCGATCAATGATTGAAATGTGTGAAGAAAGAAAAAGTGGATCATGATCAAAAGAAGAATACAAACATTTATCCACGAGTTTATTAACAAAGGTAAACAATTAGCAATTTGAATAGAAAAAGAAAGGTCGCTTTTCCTGCGTTTTGGTAAACCGGCGCATTTTTTTATCCCAAGAAGTAAAACTCCAAATGCACGTTTATGGTATTTCCGGTCAGTTAAATGGTTTTGGTCTGTTCTTGCCCTGGTTATAAGAACATATAAAGGATGGTGTTTATAGTAAAAGGCCGTCTTTTTTAGAATTCTCCGAAGGGTTTCTAACAAACTTACACATCCACTGCATAGAGGGTAAAGATGTTCCCTTAGAAAATCTAGTTTGACAGAGCGATGCATTCCACGTGTCGAGGAACTGATAAAAAATTATATATAGATATACCTGTAGGGTGTTTCCGGTCAGTAAAGCGTTCTACTATTTTAAACGCTTTTTAAGTAAAAAGGGAGGTTTGAGGAGACACAGAAGATAGCTGTATGTATTTATTTGGACTCTTCACAAACTTGTTAAAACATTACACCTTTTTTTTACTGAGAACAAAAAGGATATACTGGGAAATAAAGAAGACAAAACGCACAGCAAAGCGTTCCTTTGCTCTCGAGTGAGGGATCGATTCACCCTCGTGTCGAAGGATATCACTGTAAGTACCTGTAGGGGATTCCTGGTCAGTATAACGAGCTCTGACTCTATTTGCCACCTGTGCATAAATCAATCCAAAGAAACGTGGCAAAGGCCAACCTTTGTGGACACTGGTTTGGGGATTTTAAGATAACATCACAGATTCACTGGATAAATTTCTCAACCAATTTCTGTCAAACTTGAAAAGAAACAGACATATCTAAGAGAAGTGGATGAATTAACTTGCATCAATTGAATTTTTAAAAAAAGTATGGGGAGGTGGTTTAGCATTTTTAAAATGTGCCCAACTTCCTTAGACATTCAATGCATTTTGCATTGCATCACATCTAATGTCAGATATTTCTAAGCAATATATACAATAAACTGTTCTCAACCGTTTATCGAGGTCTCAAACTTACTGGTGAGGTCTTTGACATTCCTTGGTTTGATATTACAATGCATGTTCTAAATGAAAGTTATTATTTTTAATAAATCATAAACAAAGTGTTTATGTTGAACGCAAATGGAAACACTCTGTTCACCGTCGCTATGCCAGTGTCAGTTGTAGATGAAATTAATATCATGTTGGAATTTTTTTACCATTCACCTACTACAGATTTTGTTTCGCATCTCATAGGACACTACTTTTCCTAACGTGCGTAAAATGCTAATCGCCAAGATTGCGAGCTTATAGCACATTTGCTATAATATCTTTAACTGATCCGTTCCGTAGAAAGGTTTAAATTGGCAGCGTGAAAATTGGGGTCATGGCTCTGCGGGCATGCAAACAATATGCCATGCATCAAATATATAGCGTACCTTGGTCACGTGGCATAATCGATACGGGTCAAGATGCCATCTTTGAAGGGTTATTGACCACTGTAGATACAGTTGCGTTTTAAAGCAAACAACACAAATGAGCACAAACATAGGAATGATCTAAAGGTAAAGCGTAGTTTCAAAACGAACTATAAGGGCAAACGATTTTTGTTGTTGCAAAGAATATCAATATTTTAAGGCGAAAAAAATGAATATTCCTCAAATGTTTTATCCCTTTATCTCTCTCTCTCTCTCTCTCTCTCCCGTTTTTTTGGATTAACACGATCGCATCTACTTCCTCAAAATCAACCTGAGGCAATTTCAATAGCCTTCTGCATCACCTATTGAAACGTGCGAACATGACAATGACGTAAGCCGAACGTGATTTCTATGGGATTTACTGTACATGTCCAAAAGCTTAGGGCATTGAAATTGCCCTCGATTTAATATGTCGAAAATACTTGCTATCGTTTTGTTTTATCTAGGGTATTTTTAATGATAGGCCTATTAATAACAATTATAAATAATAATAACAATAATAGTATGGGTTGAAATAGCACTTAATACATTTACGATGTCTCCAAGCACTTGACGGAATAATTAGTATCTCGTTCATCAACTTTAGGCTTGTCCGCACAATGTACAGCCCTGCTAATTCTCCAGTCTGTGAAGCAATTTAGTTAGGCGCCATTTTATTATAGACGATCAGAATTCGGACCAAACATACAGGAACTTCACATTATCGGCACATGTTCTTGACAAAAAAAAATGCTCTCAGTATACGCCAATTTGTGTTTTTTTTTTTGTAATCTGAACGTGTGCTAAAGGAACGTGTCGAGCGTAAAATATTCTAGCAAAAACACAGTTGAACCATGTTCTCGGCTCACACTGTTCTCGACCGACGTCTCTGGAACACAGTCTGAACGTGTGCCGAGCACAAAATGTTCTAACTGGTAAACTGGGCGGAGCTTACGTGACCATATTATTTATTGTAGAGTCTCTAGCAATCTCGAATCGCGTTAGTTTCACCATGGACCTACATCAATCACTGATTATCACTGATTTGAAATATTACCAGTTGATAACAGAGATATTCATTTAGGACAGAAACTTTTGGTTTGTAAGCAACATATGAACGTACGTGCGCCGAGAACATTTCGTGCCAAACCAGTCCTACTATCTGAACGCGTGGTACAATGACTTTCTACCGGGTACCTAGCGCCTGGTTGGAGAGAAGCAACATTTAGATATTGCCTGGCTTATTTATAAGTGCAATGCCGGGGATCGAACCCACGACCTACGCATCTCCAGTCAAGTATCTATACCACTCCATTATGACACCTCTGCTATTCTTTTCTGCCATTACGAAACATGTAGATCTTTTTTTGGTTGGCGGAACGGGTTTATCGACCTTTTTTATTATGCATATATGGTCATAATAGGAATAGATCGAGTACTTCGTATTTCTGCGGACAGGCTAATTCTACCTGAGGTTTTTAGTAGACGTTCGTTCTTCACCACTTGTTTCATAGATAGGCATTCAGTTACATCGTTTATTCTTAAGGCATCAAGGTAACTTATCGAATGTTGAGAGCAAGAAAAGCATTAACCCTCTGTCAGGATATATGTGTTAATGCCCATCTGATTCTCAGCAGATTATATCAATGGGCCTTGATCCATCGTCTGGTCAAGAACCGCTTCCAAATTTAGATTGGTACACATCGAGTACAATTCTGTCGAGGTTTACAAAAACAAAGACACTTAACGGTTTGCATGTTTTTGTATGTAGCCATAGGGAGATCTTCATCTTCTATTTTTCTGTCTTATGTAGGCCTATGTAATTATTGATAATTTTGATCACGATAAAAGTATTACTTATAATCGTCATCATAATATAATTAAAATAATAACAATAATAATATTCATAACAATGATAATAACAATAATAATGATTATAATAACAATATGAATAACAACAATAATAATAATAAGAAGAACAAGAACGACAAGGAGGAGAAGAAGATAAAGAAGAAGAAGAAGAAGAAGAAGAAAAGTAATAACAATATTAACCATATAATATTTTGTACACATGGCAGCTTCATTATTATTCCTATAAAAACAAAATTTCTTCATTCATTCTTTTCGGTCCTTCACTTGGTTTTAACATTTAGCCAATTTAACCGATATCTGTTCAATGTGCACAGATTACATTTACCTACTGTCATCATCATTAGGGAGAAAATTATACCACTGAATCAATGGTTGCTTACTTGAAAGCATACACATGCATTCAAATCAGTGAGGTAAAAGAAACCATCAAAGTGCAAAACAACCTGTCCATCATAGATTTCTTTATTATCCCCTCGCCGACGAAGTCGGAGGGGATATAGAAACACCGCTGTCCGTCCTTCCTTCCTTCCTTCCTTCCGTGCGTCCGTCCGTTCGTAACAAATTTGGTTTCCGATCGATAACTTCAGTAATATTTGACGGATTTTAATGAAGTTTGATATGAAGGTACATGGTATCAAAATACAGGCTAAGTTCAATTTCAGAGTATGTAGGTCAAAGGTCAAAGGTCATAGCTCATTAAATATGCGAAAAAATACACATCTGGTTTCCGATCGATAACTTCAGTAATGTTTGACGGATTTTAATGAAGTTTGATATGAAGGTTCATGGTATCAAAATACAGGCTAAGTTTGATTTCGGAGTATGTAGGTCAAAGCTCAAAGCTCAAAGCTCATTAAATATGCCAATCTGGTTTCCGTTCGATAACTTTAATAATGTTTGACGGATTTTAATCAAATTTGATATTAAGGTACATGGTATCAAAACACAGCCTAAGTTCATTTTCCGAGTATGTAGGTCAAAGGTCATAGCTCATTAAATATGCGAATCTGGTTTCCGATCGATAACTTTAGTAATGTTTGACGGATTTTAATCAAATTTGATATGAAGGTACATGGTATCAAAACACAGCCTAAGTTCATTTTCCGAGTATGTAGGTCAAAGGTCATAGCTCATTAAATATGCGAATCTGGTTTCCGTTCGATAACTTTAATTGCTGTACGTTTAATGTCAGTTACTTTAGCTAAAGTGCGTTATATATGTTGATATCACTACAAATCAAAGATGAGGATATATTAAATGTGTAAGGCACTGCATAAGGCCACGTTGAAATATAACGCGGTAAAACCGCGTAGGTTTTTTTTTAATGGATGACGTAAAGTGCTGTATCTCATATCACACACAGCTCAATGAATACACATAGGACCCTTGTTGCGCGCAGCTGCAATTCATTTACACATATACAAATAACCGCGGCATATTTTGGACATTTTTTTTTGCCGCTGTTTACCGCGTCATATTTGAACGAGCCTAAATGTTACAGTTTTGAAGTATTGAGGTGTTTGGGTGAATCGTGCCGTGTGTGTGTGTAGTACGTGTGCGTGTGTGAGGTAACGATTGCTCAGACGCAGCACTTAAAGATAAAGTTGAGTTCTGGTCATGCGATTGCATTGTGAAAGAAACGTTGTGGAATCTATCAGAAAAGGTTGATCATCTAGCATATAAGTATTGGTGTGTACTGCATGGTTCTGGAATCATCAAAACGATAAGAAATTTGGCCCGGTCTTGGTAAAGTTACAAGCACTGTACACATACATATGTATATGGGACTACACGAACATGTGGCATAAAAATCCGTCCCGATTGTTACGCTGTTACATGCCATATTTAGAATATTAAGGCATTTGAAGAGCTTTTTTCTCTGATGTTCTTCCACACTTGCATAATACAATGATAACGCTCACAAATTATTTTTCACCTCTTACCAGAACTCAACTTTCTCTTTAAGAAGGTCGCATAAAGTTGAACCACTGTTTTCGTTGTGATTTTAAGAGGCCGGATGTTGAACATAGATTTCACACTCACTTAATACTTATCGTTTTTTATTCTTCCACACTTCTTTATCTAGAAAAATCATGAACATCATATGAATATATATATATATATATATATATATATATATATATATATATATTTTTTTTTTTTACACCAGTAAAATAACGACACAAGACGTTGTGATTTAAATCCTGAAAAAGCTGAATTGAATTACAATCTACTGAAAACAAAGTATCGTTGACATACTATTTTTGTCTTCCTTTACTACTTCTTCTTCTCTGTTAGTATAGACACATTTATCTCCCTTATCGTCTATGAGTATGATCCGTAAGACAACATTTAATTCCCTGTGGTATTATCAAGTATCATAAGTATGTGGTGTGCATTATATTCATGTTGCTTGTGGCTTCCCTTGCGGTATGTGGTGTCTACTAAATTCTTCTTCTTCTTCTCCTTTTTCTTCTTTTTCAACTTATGAATTAACATAGAATAAGTATAACCGCATAATCATCTTAAAGCTTGGATGATCAGAATACAAGAAAAGAGAAACTATGATACTGTTTTTATGTTACTTGGCACAAAATCAACACTTAAAACATGTCCAGCTTTGTATGTAAAAAGTAATTACCATCTTCTTGCACAAGTACAGAGCTTAGAACACTTAGGTGCTACTATTGATGAGACCCTGAAGTGGGGTGTCCGTATCGAGCACCTGTGCATTAAATTGGGTAACATAATGAACTCTTTAAGAATTTAAGGGATTTTGTAGATAGGTCCGAACTTTTAGTGAGTTATAATTATTCTGTAATACTCCCTCACCTTGACTACAGAGATGTTGTGTGGCAATCGCCGAATAACTCTTGTATTGCTCAATTTGAATGAGTGGGAAGGTTGATTATGTAATGCATGATGATTGATGTATACTTTAAAGTTTGGGGACTGATTAAAATAAAAATGAATTGAACCAATCTCGCGAAAGATCACATGCAGGAGACACATAAATGATAATATGGGACTACACACGCATGTAGCATGAATGTTCGGCCCTGACATTTCAGCTATTTCTCACCGTATTCCGAATTAGATGAAGGCATTTGAAGAGCAATAATTTTCACGGGACATTTTGTACTGTGATGTTCTTCTATTGTGTCATCCTAACGCACAAAGAATTGCAAAGCCCACAAGTTATCCATCTGTATCAGGCATGCCAGGGCCACGTCCTATAAAGAGTTGACGCAAATATGTACATAAGAGATAGGAGATTGCAAACTTGCGATCGATTTGGATCAATTTAAACCCTTTATCAGACGGGACCCAGAACTCAACCTAAACTTTTTAGGTGTACGTCTAAAATCTATTATGTCGAGGCTTATCCATATTTTTGGTTACTATGACTATTACTTTTTCCTTGGTATTTTTTTTTTGTGTATAACGGCCTGGGAAGGGTTTTATACAATCACCGTAACTTCATTAAATCTTCATTAAAGATAAAGGCCAGTTCTGGTCATGCGATTGCATTGTGAAAGAAACGTTGTGGAATCGATCAGAAAAGGTTGATCATCTAGCATATTTGTATTGGTGTGTACTGCAAGGTTCTGGAATCATCAAAATGATAAAAAATTTGGCCCAGTCTTGGTAAAGTTACAAGCACTGTACACAGAAAGGTGTATATGGGACTACGCGACCACGTGCGCGATATCTATTTGGTCCCAATAGATATAATAATTTACCAAATATATCAATTAGTAGGCGGTTTCCCGATTTTCCCGGCAAAATTTGTATCATCACGTATTAGTCAAAACATATTCTTTCACATGATTGGTAATGAGAGCTTCCATTTCATTTTTTTTTGAGAGAGGGGCGTTTCCAAAACTGGTCTTTACCTTTAAGATACAGTTCATGCGTTATTCATGAACACTCTCATTCCTGTCCTATTTCTTCTTTCCTTGAAGTATCAAATCCATCGGTAATCTCATTTACCTGTCAAGTCGTCAATGGGTAGGAGACACAGATTAAATCGGATTCCTTTCAACTTTTTTTTTCTTCTTCAAACGGAGAAGAATCCATTACCTTGGGCAACAGATTATTGAGTTGAACGTGGGCAGGTGAAAAAGTCTACCGCAGGAATAGATGCTGCTTTAGATATTTAACGGAGAGGATAACAATTAGAGCGCTATCAACCCTCCCCTCGCAGTAAGCAGATGCAATCGCGTATTTCAGGGGGAGAAAGCAAGGGCAATTTGTTCCTCCTGTCACATTTCCGACAAAAATGCATTCATTTATTACTACACACACGCATACGTTCAACAACGAACACGGTACCATTCGCCCACACACCTCGATACTTCAATACAGCAATATATACAGTCCAACATATTTAATGTGTTTTCTCCTTTTCTATGAAAAAAGACAAGATGTTTAACGAACTGTAACTAAATGCAAATTTTATGTACTGGAATTAAGTCTGTACACGTAGAAACAGCATGATATGTAGACACATTCGCAAAGGATTTTACTTTTTAATATTCAAATAAAAGTAACTGATATATTATAAGTTAACTCTTTGCCCGCTACGTTCGGCTAGCGGAACATACAGCGGGCTGCCAACTTCGACTCAAGTCACATTTCATTCACAATACACACGGAACGCATTTAATTCTATTGTACGCACACACACAATAGTAACGCGTGCTTCGCATTGTATACACATCACACTTCATTGCACCGCTTTCGCAGATATTGTTTACATTGACATTTTCCGAGAAAAAGTGAGTTTTTGAAACTGCTTTTGCAAATATTCTGATGAGCTAGGATGGCCCCTATTAGATATAAGAGGTATAGAATACCCTTCTAAACGAAAACTTGGATACAAAATGTATAGTTGATAATCTCAAAATTTATGATAATATACATTAAAAAATGATACCATTGGCAAGAGTATTAATTTCTATACAATATTGCTACACAAAGTTTTTCATTACAGTACACCAATCAAAAGTTATTGCGAGTTGAATAAGCATAGTCCATGCAGAACCCCTCCTAAGGTGGCACCCTAAAAACAATGTGGCACAGGGGGGATTGTGTACGTGGCGGGCAAAGAGTTAAGAGGGTGGAATGCAATAGTATAATGATAGAGGAATTAGTGGAATAAAATTAATGGAGAAGTAAACAACGACATAATAACACTGATATAATTATATGTTAACCTTTTGCCCTTAGCCTCGGTGAAAAAAGCTGCGATTGGGAAATCAAGGATTCACACTACACACCTACAATAAGTTACTTTAAATTGCACGAAGTGCAACAACGGGCTAGACAATGTGGCATTTAATGTGCATTTAATGCATTATTGTTTGAAATTATATGTGATCTAACGGTGCTTATTCAATCTCAATGAACAGACTTCAAATTCAAAACAGGTTTTATGGTTCCTTTACCTGGTTATGCCGTGCCTAATGAAGAGATTTACTGGGAATATGTTGATACTGAATATATCACATGAATACATGACTGTAATAAATCTTGATCGTCGTTTCTTAATATAAATATTTTTTGAAAATTACATAAAATTGGGATAAATTTCGAGGTAATTGACGTCAGCGGAATCTGAACTAACAGGTGACTTTGCTTGTATTCACAAATCCAAGCCACTCGCTCTGTCGCGACTCCAAATTGGCATGGGGATACTTGACTTTTAAGGTGAAAAATCTCTCTTTTTCATTATCAAAAGAGATTATTCTCGTTGGAACTGAAGCCGTCTCTCTTTATGTATTCAGCGCACTTCTCCAGAAAAATATATTTGCACTCCTCCTTGAAATGATCCAGAGTACTTCTTGATCCGTGACGTCACATGGCAAATAAGAATTGTCCTAAATTCGGCTTCCGCTCTAGCCGGAGCACGTGACCACCCGGAATCAAGTACAGCCACAAAAAGGGGTTATTATGAGGGGAATGTTGTTCTAATGATCCAACCATTTATCTTCCGTTTGTTTGTTTTTTAATTTGTATCAAGTTTTCTCTCTTGCACCATATCAATATCTCTCTCGTTTCGTTCCCTTCTTGCGAAAAAAACAAAAACCACAACAAATAAAATATTTGGCTCACGGACAAAGCCAACGGAAAAACATGAAGTTGATTTCTCAAAAGTCTTCGCGATCATGTTATAGAGTCATAGATACAACGAGAAAAAAATTGCTGGAACTGAATCATTTATAGGGCAATACAAACCCTCCACGTTCCCAAAGAAAAAGAACTTGATCACATTAATCTCTATAAAACTGTCGCCAGAAGAAATACGCAAATGTACACGAACAGTATAACCATAGTAACAAAAATAGAAACAACAACAATTTAGAGGGGGGGGGGGGGTCATACAAATAAGATGAAGGGGGTAGAGATAAGTTGGGAGAGCATAATCATTATGAATAAAAATGCTAATGTTTTAAAGGGCTTTGAACTACAAGTATCTCTTGAAATTCAAATCGTAAAACGGTCCAGGAACCGCCAGAGCTTCTCTCTTTTATCGTCGAAATCTTATCCCTCTGTCTCACAGACTTGAGAACATACACTGATACTTTCTGATTTTGATGTACATGACAAATGCCTATTGACTGGACACTGGAAATTACTTATTGAACTATCGAATATTGTTTAACATATATACCGCGAGCAGATCACCTACAGAGTCTTAATGATTATGTATTATATTTTGGAGCAAACGCCATGAGCGTCAGCAGGCGATATTAATTGGCGCTTCAGAAAATACAGCTATTATTATTGTCATTATATTATCATGATTAAATAATGTATGTAAGACGGAAATGGGGAAATTGAACGAAAGTCGCGCAAGATTGAAATAGCATTGTTTTGGATGCTTTGGTGACCTCTGAAATGGTAACTCTTTTTTTTTTACGAAGATGACCACCGGTAACTGCTAAAAAATGGCAATATGTAAGAGAATTTAGTAATGGACGATCCAACAAACCCAAATAACTTTTCATAATGATATTATGTATAACCCATAACATATAGCTATTATTATTGTCATTATAATATTATCATGATTAAGTAATGTATGTAAGACGGAAATGGGGAAATTGTACGAAAGTCGCGCAGATTGAAATAGCATTGTTTTGGATGCTTTGGGAACCTCTGAAATGGTAACTAATGGTTTTTTTACGAAGATGACCACCGGTAACTGCTAAAAAATGGCAATATGTAAGAGAATTTAGTAATGGACGATCCAACAAACCCAAATAACTTTTCATAATGATATTATGTATTACCCATAAAACATGTAACACAGCTGTAACTGTAACACAAAATAAATTAAATAAATGTTTTTTTTTTAATGAAACAAGATGTACGATATGAAACAAATGTGGTCAGTCATATGCAACTGTCCAAACAAGTAGTTTGCAGACGGTACAGCTCAAACAAAATACGGACCAATCCTAACTATGGCGAAAGAAAGCTACTTACTTCTTTAGTAGAGCAAAATAAAGGAGAACAGATTTTAAATGTTCAAACACAAAGGAATAAAGACCTATGAGAGAGTTGCAGACATTGCAAACACTTTTGTTGAAATAGGTGACCACGGGTAATTACGACATGCAAGGGAGATGATTACCTTCAGAATCGCACAAAATAAAGGATAATAATTGTGTATTCAAACACATAGAATCGAGGACCTGCCTTTGTTTGAAGAGATGCCCGTCGGTCATTACGAAGCGAAAGTGATTGCTACTAACAGAAAGCAAAAAAATAGTGAATATTGTATTATCTCAAAACAGATACAATCAATGGCTTTCATTTGAAGAAAAAAAAAGAGAAAGAAAAAAAAGCAGATTCCAGATAAGGTAGCTTTTTGTTTAAACAGATGACTACGACAAGTTGCGATGGCAGGCGGTAATTACTTCGAAAATCGAGAAGAATAAAAAGACTATTGTATTCTGAACCATTCCTTCCCAAAGGTGTCAATGTTCGCACGCCTTCGTTTATTAACGCGTTCCGTTGGATCCTATTAATGCCACCTTCTTACCATGGACCTGACTCCACACTTCATAAACCGACCGGTCATCGGCCATTCGATGTAATGTATATTTTTTGTCGGTGCATGTTCGGTTTGGTGTCAGTCGTGTCAGTGTGACCGGGGTACTACGTCTCAATTTCACCGTCAAACAGACTCCAAAGCGACCGATTCTATGTAATTCGACATGTTCGATACAATCTTTTTTTTCTCCTTTAGTCCATTTATGTCTCGTGTCGGTCTCGTTTGTGTGACTGTAGCACTACACCTCAGTTAGACCGCGAAACCGACTCTACACATTCTAAACCGACTGATTATTGGCTATTCCATGTCATGTTTATTCTTGTACGGTCTGTTGTTGATCTGGTGTCGGTCTGGTGTCGGTCTTGTGGGTTGGACAGTGGTATGTCACAGCGTTAATCCGATTCCACATTTTGCCGATTCTGGGCAAATTCACAATGAAAATACCAGGGGTGACACAGGAAACTGACTACAAGCCAACTCCAAAAAGACAGCTTCTTACAAGAGACGGATAACAAAGCGATGAAGAATAATCGTTACCACTGATGACCAACAAATCGGTCGATTTTGATTCTTTTGGGCCGTGTGACTGACGTGCAAATGGTACTGTAATAATTAGTCGGCTCCATTGTTCTATTACCGGTCTATTATTGATCTCGCCGGTGTGACCTGGGTATCACAATTATACCGTAGTGCAAACTTGATCTCTGACAAACACCACGCACTTGTCCTCCCAGTCAAGCGGGGCAGAGGCTCCAAGAGAATTCTGCGTGTTATTAGAAAATTAAGAAATATATTTCTTTCTAAAAATGAAGACAAAGGGTAACTATGGAAAAATATCGGCGATCGTTTAAAGATGGCAAGAAGTTTGATCAATTGACTGGGGATGCGAGGTTTGTGGGTTCAAGCCCCTGCACGACGTTAAATTTTTTGGTAGGATATTAACTTATAATTTCCTCTCTTATCCCAAGAGAGAAATGGAAACCTGGTAACATGGAGGAATATGTTGCTATTGAGCTTGCCGCATGCCCTTTCAGGTAGTATAGTGTATATAACTTACCAAAAAACAGATAACGCAGACTTATCTATTTGTTAAGAAAATGTTGTATCCACCAGACTTCTTTAAAAAGGTCACAAAGTAATTACTTAAGAATGAAAAACTACAGTGACTGATAATTAAAAACGAGGTTTGCCTACGCCATGTGTTGTTTTACTTCTGACGAAAATAGATGGACATATTTAACAAAGTTTTTAAGTTAAGCAGGTGGAAATTGTTTTATCAATCAGGTTATCAGTAGATTATTAAAATGGCCAAAATTGTACATCAGGAAGATGGTTATCAGTTTTAGCATAGTCAGTGTGCCCCAATTACAACTGAATTTGATAACAAAAACTGCGATTAACATCAAGCTATAAACAAAACTGTATTGTGCCTATTCTCATTATTCTTCTTTTTTATCCTGTATATAAATTTTGTACGTATTTCATTGTACCGTTAAACTTCTTCTGACAGGCCGTAGACGTTCTAAAAAGAAAGAGAGGCCCTTTAGGTGAGGAGATATATTTATCAGCTACGTACTTGCGTCATCCCAAAATCCATGAAAGATGCTCCGGATTGTAACATTTCTTTCTTTCTTACCATATATCTTGAGGGTTCAGTGGCGTAACAGGGATCCAAACGTGGGGAGTCCGGGGGCGGCACCACTCTTTGTATTTGCATCAAGAGGTGAAAAAAGCTAGGCTACTGAGTGGGGTGAGGGTATGGAAGCATGCGGCAGCTGCAAGCACCTTGTTCAGGTTGCATTCCATTCTCCCTATCGGCTCCCCTTTTCCTTTTTGTTTGGATGAGCTATGAAGAGGGGTGTGCTTGCGACCCCTTGCCCCCGGTGGCTACACAACTGTGAGGGACAATGGACAAAAAAATACAGTTTTAACGACGAGAGACGTCATGGATGGTAAATCTTCCAGCTCTACGTCGTCGTAATGAGATCAGAGATCAGATGCTACATCGTTAACGAGTCAGATACACCTGTAAACAAGTGCGTTTTGTATGCGTGTATGTTTATTGATAAATGACCAGAGAAAATTTTTTCATTTTATGTGCTTATTCCTAAATATATCACTCTATCACTACGTGTCCCTCTTTCGCCGTTGAGTGCAAAGCTGCTTGTACACATAATCATGATAATGTCATAAATTCATTCCTCTGACCATCCTGACTCTCCTGTAATGTGTCTTCTCTCTCTCTCTCTCTCCCTCTCTCTGTCTATCCACTTTTTCTGCCCCCCCCCCATATCTCTCTCTCTCTCTCTCTCTACCTCTCCCTCCTTCACTTCTCCTGTTTGCCCCGTACTCCCATACCCCTCTCACAATCTCCCTCTCCTCTGGTTTTAGCTGCCTCTCTCTCTCTCTCTCTCTCTCTCTCTCTTTCTCTCGTATCTTTTTCCCCTCTTCCCCCTCCATGATTCCACCGATTTTGACAAAGATTTTCATTCAATTGTCACAGCTAGTATGAAACTTTCTGCAAATGATATTTCAATTTTGTTTTTCTGTTCGCATATTCCACTTCATATTTTTCTATTCAATAGAATCGGGAAATTGGCATTTGTTTTCTATTATCAAATTATTTTTCAAAAAATCCCAGAAAACTCTTCGCCGCAATTGGTGAATAACCTTGATTGAACGTATACCGTCCATAATTTTGTTATATGAAGATGTATGTTTTTTAAAAGCATGTATGAAATGACACCCCCGAAAAAATTATTATCTAATGACAAAAGTATTCATTTTGCAATTATTATTTTAAAAAATCCTCCAAGAAGATTATGTGTCAGACGCGCTTTACGGCAACTTTGCAACGAACATGGGTAATATATTAACTTATCATAATTACCTTTCACGACAGATTTAGCACCAAAGATAAAATCACCCGAGTTTAGTATACAATAGCAAATATTATGTTGGTCGCGCACATAATGACCATAATTGTTTTACAATGCTTTTACTCACGTGTTTACCCTGTATTTATACATCTTAATATTTTCTCTCAACGCCTCACCCCTCTTTATCTCTCTCTCTGTTTCAATTTTGCGTTTTACGAAAGTTGTCGAGGACCAAAATCGAAGGAGAAATATATGATACAAGAGGAAGTATCAGGGCACTTATCTTAATGGGAAAAATATGGTTTGATTGTTGATTTTTTGATCCTCATGCAGACGTATGCATAATGAATTGAATTTTTTTTTTAATATGAAATCAGTAAATCTAACACATTAGCAAAGAAATACAAACCATAATCGTATTTTGACAGAAAAACAAAGATTACGAAAGGGTTTTACATTCCTCATGTGGTTAAAAGTAATACTGGAATATTCTTGTTTGTTTAAGATAACTGCTTATAAAATGATTGATATCTGTTGTTTCGTAAATTCACGAAAAACTGACGTATTACCTGGTGTATTAGATTACAGTTTTTTTTTAAATCAGTGTCATAAACATGTCACAGAATCAACCACAATATATTTTCAAAGTCAGTTATTTTCCATCAAAAGTTCTCGGGGCGTTTTTTTTTTAATAATTTCGAAGCGATATCGACTCGTGGGATTTCAGAAAAGTGGTCGATACTACCCTTATTTGCCTGGATTTAGTTCTGGAAGTAAATACCCCGTCGATACACTGCGAAAGTCTCGCGGTTTTTTCGAAACAGCTTTCGGAGATTACCATCGAGATTTATCCCTGCATTGCAGGTGATCGGGATTACAGGTTTCCTTGTTTTACATAAGGAATGGATCCCGTATCAGCTTTGATAAGTTATCTTACAACGTAATCCCTGTGATATAGGCACACTAATCCACCCCGATCCCATCCGTAATTCCTTGTGATACTAGATGCATATGCCGGTACGCGGAATGGGAGGTATAGTATTGACGAGCGATAGCTCTGTGCGTTATGCAACACTGTGACGAGGAATTACGTGCTCTTGGAAATGACGGTAGGATTACCTCTCCAGAAACTGTCAAGATTTCCCTTTATTCTTTGCGGTTGCGTCTTGATGAAGCAGTATTATTATTGATTATGCGAAAATTCAGTGGTCGTCCTTTTTTACAGGAAAATCCGCTCTTGTACATTTTGAATACGAATTTAGATATGAAAGACGGTCAATGAAAGTTCATGAGAAACCTATAAAGGATGTTTGTCCTCGGGTTAGATGTCCTCGGGGGATAATTGTCCTATTGGTATTTTTCCGGAGGGTAATTGTCCTTGGGATGGTTGTCCTGTTGATTGTCCAGGGGCGATTCTCCTGAAATGGTTGTGAGCTTTTTTAGCATCGCATCATCGCATCGCAGCTTAAACAGTTACTAATTGTCAGAGTTGTTTTAGGGTTATCCGACACATGCTCTCCCGACAATTGCTCTGTCTCAATTCAATACACTAACCGAGATTTTAACTCCAACCATTTCACTTACCACTAAAGCTAACCCTAACCAAAAACAAATCCTACTTGAAACCCTTTACTCAACCCTCGCACTGAACGAAATAAATTCCGGTTCGATTGACACAATTTCCTAACACTTCGACGTACATTTCAACATACTTTCCCGTATTTTTCTCTATCATTTCCCCCAGGAAGTTGCATTTATATGTGCACTAGATATACTCTCTGGAAAACATCCCCTATATAGATCTAATCCTACAAACAAGAAATAGCAAGTCATGGAATCTTCAGTACTAAGTATAATTACTGTTCGATCATGTTCTTCGTGTTCCTGTTAGGTTCACCTTAAAGATACTATGTCCCTTTTGCAGCCAACATCAAAGTCTGTAGAACTTTGCAGGAATTATGAATATGTCATGTATGTCCTATCTGTGAAATTTAAACTTTAGCAGTGTCCTAATATTCAAATTATGCAAGGAAACCCGTTTACTTGCTAGACTTCACTGTCAGACACTATTGGGTGACTGACTGGCTTTTTTCATCTTTGGTAATAACATACATAAAATGAGCTGTAAAGGGTACATGATCATTTGTCTACATCAATAACCCACTCCTTGTAATGGCGAAAATTAAACTGATTGAATCTTTGCGCAGCATAAAACGTACGACCATTCGGTACAATGGTCTGAAAAATCAGACTATTACTTACTGGCTCTATAGCTCCTAAGTCGATTCGACAACTAATAGTCGTTATTTTCCCACTTAAAGACATTTTCAAGCCCCCTTTTTTTTAAAGGAAGTTCTAAATTATTATTGTCTTACAAATGTCTGCAAATGGGTCATAGTACCTTTAAACTATCACTGATATTTTCCTGATATTAAGTTGGTTTTAATAGAAGCAGAAAAATGAGAGAAACAGGTCAGCGAAAGTTTGACAAAGAAACGATTAAACAAAAAGGAAAGTTATTTATTTTGAAGGTGCAATAAATCTAACACAAATTGGCAACTGTGACGTATCTTGCGAGGTCCCCTCCTAATTGTCCTGTACCAACAAAATATCAAAATCCATATCTTCCCTTAAAGGAAATTTTCAGTCATCCATTCTCCCTAAATATAATTATTGTAAAATATTTTTTTGTTTTTAATATGACACCTGTATTAGACAAATCTATTCCGTCGTCCATAACTAAGACTTCATGACTTCCTTATTTCTGCCTTTTCTCACTCTGTTGAAAGTGTAGATATTGATGTTCGTCAGACCATAAATGATATTCAAGACGCATATCAATTCCATAAACAGGATTACCTTACGCGTAAGCAAATGTTATTATCTACTTCTAGGAAACCCATCAATATCACGTTATTTTTACAAACCTCATCTGATAAATTAATCATTCCGCACGCATCGACACCATATCCTTGATGCTTGCGTGTTCCATCTACGACCTTGATTTCCTTTACTTCTCGAACGAATTCGTGTATTTTATTTTCTTTTAGATATCAACAGACACTTTTGACGGTTATCATGGCTTAAAAAAAAACTAATTATTTCACCTAATACATTAATCATTCGCACTCTCCCACTCCTTTATTGATGCTAGCGTGTGGCTTGTGCAATATTTTTTTTATTAACTTTTGTGAACACGGAAATTGAAAAAAATAAATAAAAATTTGTTTCCCTTTATCTCAGATACACATACAATCTCTTAACGGTAATCATGGATTAAACACATAATTCGTTAATAGTTTGTTAGTATTGTTTTTGTTTACCTAGAAACCCTTCGCACACAGCCACGTCGGGCTTAAGGCAAGCGTGTTTCATCTACGATTTTTTGTCCCCTTAACTTCTTTGAACACGGAAAGTGGAAAACACCATCACTTTTTTGTCACTTTTATTTCAGATATGTACAGAATCTCTTGACGCTATTTTCTTTTAGATAACTTTATAGAGCCAGAAGTAAATGACTCTACGCCTTTTTGTCTCCAAATAGACGGTCTGAAAGTTATACGTCAATGTGAAAAAAACACTTCGACACATTTCGTTACAGATAACTGTACCGAGCCAAAAGGGAGTTTACTTTGTGTTAAAGGAAATGAGTAAACGCCCTTCCAGCTCAAACAGATGGTATGAAAGTTATCTGCATCTGTCTTTTCGCGGTAGTTATGGATGAAAGAAATTAGATACATTCACTGTTAATGGGGTATCGAGCAGTTTGGACACCCGGAGCGTAGCCGGCGGGAAACTCCATAGAAACAAAATCGAGAGAGAAGGATAGGTAGATAGTAATACAATCTAAACACACCATCCCCAAATGTATATGCATCCCCTGTTCAATTTATGCTTCGCCACAAGTGCCCATTTCCACAGTCGCTCATTTGCCTTACTTGCTGATCTATAAAAGATAGACATTAATTAACAGAAGGTTCGTTTTGTCTTACACAAAGGCTTTGCAAAATTACCCATTGCCGGTTTTGATTAGCTAGATTAATTTGACAACTGGAAACGTGTGAATAATATCGAATCTCTTCGTATAAAAAAATAATAATAATAAGAATTATAAAAAAACCTTTAAAAAAAAAATAATAATGATAAATGCAATGTGGCAAAAAAAAATCATGTGCATGGCGCATTGAAAGTAAAAAATATTAAGGCGAGTACTGGTAATGCATAAGTCATGCGATTACATTGTTTACAAACTGTGGGGGATCGACTGGGAAAGGTTGTTTATGTAGTCCCATGTGAGTTGACGTGTAGTGCGAGGTTTGGATTGATCATAATGGATATTATTTGACTCAATCTTTTGCCAAAAATCGTATGCACTGCACGCAGAAATACGTGTACATACTACACAAACATTTGGCATAAAGATTTGTCCCAATGTTTCCAGTCTTTTTCTCCTCATATTACAATTGTAAGGGTATTTTTCAGAAATATGACCGAGAAAGATTTCTACTATCAACCTTTCAAACTACTTGACATAAATGATGGAGAAATCTTTCTGTTTAATATCAGATTGTAATTCATTTTTACCGGAACGTAACCTTATTTGTCAGTATGCATTTTTGTAATAAAAGATTATTCCAAAAACACCCTTTTCAGTTTGTTTACTTTTCCTCATAATATTTATGTAAATTCCTTATAATAGTTTATAAACAAATATATTCACATTTTCAAGAACTTTCAAGAAATCATTGAGTTCAGTTTACAAGAAAACAAGATGAACACCATGACCATACATAAAGGATAATTGTAAAACATGGTAAAGGAGGTGTATGCAAACGTATTATAATTTACTTAAGTTGAATAGGTATCATAAAAGTCTGTATTAAGCATTTACTGAGGTACTTGAGATATGACAACAAAAGATTGTTTCATGATTCGACATACAGACTTGTAGGTCACGAAATTCAGGATAGAGACATTATTTTTTTTTAACCCAGACAAGTGCTCTGAAAGTTTATTCAATAATGAATTCAATTTATACCAACCGACTCATACTAGTTGGAGCACAGTTAAGAGGGGTTATGTTATGCTTTAGCCGAGGAAGAGCAAAAGAAACGTGGCGCCATGAATTAAGAAGCTTTCCACAATCAAATTAAACGGGTTAGCAATTACTAGATTACGAAGTAAGCAAATGAAACTACGTGTGTATAACAGTTTTACATGATTAAAGATTAGGAGATTGTGTTGTGTTCTGCAAGCTTGTGTACGACTACCTATTGCACTGACAACTTTATTGGATTTAATTTGAAGGTCAAGTATTGATATGGAAAAATGTAGCATAAAATGCCAGCGCTTCTGTCTTTAATATGCCATTTTCTTCACGTAATTCAATTTAATGCAAACGTCTTTGTTAACCCTAATAAGGCCGGGCTATTTGAGTTCTTAATACGGCCGGGGGCATTATGGCCCCCTAAGATCTCGGCCGTGAAACGGCCGATCGCCGCGAAAATTTGCATGCATGTCAAGTGAAGTGTATAGAATAATATAGCAATTTCAATTTTTGAAAAAATTACTCATTTGCATATTTATGGTAAATTATGCAAATAAGGTCAAAAATTCATATTTTTACCCATAAATCATATATTCTTCATATTTAAGCTTTCTTTTTCACTACATATATTTGTTAGACCATTTGGAATAATAATACGAAAAAAATTGGAAAGCTAGGTTATTCCTTATGTTATCTCTTGTTTTGATAATTTCTTATGTATTTCATTGTTTTTTTAACTTATGTATTTCATTGTTTTTGTTTTTTTATTTCATTTCTAACTATAATTTAACTATTTTGACCCCCAAAGCAAACACCTAAACTTTAAACAAGACCAAATAACCAATGTTTTATCTCTTTTAGGAAAAATGATATTTCCATATGTTTTGTACACAAATCACGAAAATGAGCGATTTTCGGGCCGACATGTAAAGACAAAAGGTCACGTGACTTTGTAACGGTAGGTCCGATTTTCAAAAAAATTGTTTTAAAAGATGCGCAAGACTCGAAAGAATAAAGTCATGAAGCGGCGGGGCGTCATCCGTATGCGTTCCCGAACAATCAGAAAAATCGCGGAAGGGGCCATGATGGCCCGCCTTATTAGGGTTAAGTGCCTCGTTCCGAATTATTTTATTCACTTGTAACAAACAATTGAGTTACGTGTTACATACGACAAACTATATAAATTATAGAAATAGTAGTAGAGTAACTATAGTAATAGTAGTGAAAGTAGTTTATTATCATCAATATTCAGTTATTACCATCATTATTGTTATCATTACCATTAGTATTATTTATTATCATTATTCAATTCACCGATTCATTTGGCAATTTCAAATTTATTTCAAAAAAATATATATATTTTTAAGGTACGTAATTCGTATAAAAACGTATGATCTACAAGTTTAAGTTACGAAACACATCATTAAACTAGCTGTTTTTCTAAGTTGATTGGTAAAAAATTACAATTCCTGATGTATAAATCTCTGGAACTACATCTACTTTCTTTATCTTGAAGCCTTTCGTGCAAATCCCTAAATTCCCAGTAAACACTGATATTCAAATGACGAAAGATGCTGTTTTGTTGTAGGCTATTTCTCTAATAAGTGCCTCTCTATAATTAAGGTTCATTGTACTGCATGTTCGTGTGTGTGTGGCCTGGTGGGTCGAATGAATTACCTGTGCTCTAGGTTTAAAATCCACGCTTCAGTTAACATGCATTATTTTTGTAAACTAATATTTTAGGTCCCTCAAATGTACTGATGATTGTTATGTTGATTGAATATGCAATGAGGTACAAAGGCATTGCGTTTGGATTTTTCTGCCTACAATATTCACCAATTTAAAAAAAGGAAAGCTTGATATGCTTCAATATATCGCTGTATCAGAATTCATAACAATTTAAAATATCATTTGATTTCCAAGTCGGAACCAGGAGAAGATTATGTTTATAAAATTCCAATTGAGCTGCCGGAAAAGGGGATATACATATATGTGTGTGTATGTGCGTGTGTATATATATATATAAACGTACAATACATGTATATATGTACGCATGCGTCTAATCAAGCACGTACAATTTTTTAGATTAGTATTTAACCGGGAGTCGGGCTTTAGCGATAACAATATACATTTTCGAAATATAAGCGAGTCTTAAGGGATATGAAGATAATACGATCAGCTGGAAAGAAGTTTATAAAAGGAAAGACGTTAGTTAGCAAATTTAATTGTCCTTTCCCCCAAATGTGTTTGCGAAATAAAGCCAAGAAACAAAAAGAACGAAGATACCAGACAGGCTTTATTCATCTTAAGGGTCAAATTACCTTTTCTTACATACTACATTATTTTTGGTTACTTCAAAAATTATTTTCGCAATTCAGCCTTCGGCCACATTTTTCCAAAATATCATTTGGTAGTTCTTTTTAAGGAAAACCATTTCGCATCTGATCTCAAAATTAATAAATCCCGGAAACCATTCATTTTCGCAGTCTGCCGTCGTGAAATGATAATATTTTTTTGATTTGATTTGATTTGATTTGTTATTTCTGCATTTTTCCAAATATAATATAACTGAATTACAAAGAACATATAAATGTAAGGTATAATACAACATATACAAACAATAATTACTCCATGTCAAAATGTTTTTTTTAACATCTTTTTTTACATGTGTACATAAAATAACGAAACTTAATATTTCCATAACATATTATCATAAATTTGAAGTATTATCCTAACTGTTTGTAGAAAAGTGCAGGAGACCGCAATCATAAGCGATGCTTGACGAGGATGGCGGCCTCAAAAAAAAATAAAAATCTTAAGGTAAAACTTATAATGAAAAAGTGTTTAAACATTTGTGTATGGATTTGTGAGTGTGTTGTGTAAGTGTATATTATGTGTGTGTGAGTGTGTGTGTGTGTGTGCATGTGCGCGCGAGCGTGTGTGTTTGCATGTGTGTGTAACGTGTGCATGTAGCATTTGGCATCATTGTCCGATTGAGTTGCAAAGATAGCCTAAACTTCAAACTAGAAAAAATATCAGGTTTCGCAGCATGGACTAACATCTCTCAAAATTAAGAAACGATTATCAATCAGTGTCTTTTAGGAAATGCTTTTTGATGACTTTATATACCATATACTATAAGGCCTTTAATGAAACGAGAAGATTGTAGGCTTTGTCTAGTGAGAAAACAAATGATATATATTTTTTCTTTGCAAGTTCATGTTGGGGGTTATATTTTCATTAAAAAAACATGGACTGAAGTTTGAGGTAAAATAATGCCCTTTTTGTATTTGTTTGTATGCAGGAATCAGGTGTGCAAAAAATAAATACAAGGCTACAAAGTCACATTTGTAATTATGTTGTTAACCCATTGCCTTCTTGGAACCGGCTGGTCTCTGTATTAAGCATATTGGGATTAGAGAATTCTGAAGTCAACAGTTTAATCTTGAAAATATACCAACGATAACAAGTTTATTTGCTGTAATAAAATTGGAATGTGAAGAACGGACTCTGAAAATGTCAACCTTTGGAAACATACGAACATTAATATGACACAAGTTACTTTGTCCGAATAGAATTTCTACAGAAAATACGATAGAGCTAGCCTATTGAAGTGATCGGATTTCTTAACTTTTGGCTTGCTGCGATTGCCCTTGATATAATTCCTGAATTGGTATCTGGGATTGTGTTAATAACACATTTTTTTTCCTTTTTTGTGTATGCCCGGTATTATGATGTTCAAGCCATCTGAAGCATACAGTAGCCTATTATCTGATTATGGAATTCCATCCTACAAACATCAGATACGTTGGTCGGGCCGGACTGATTCCGCCTTGAAACGAGGCTACAGATGGCGTACTACAAAATACGCCAGTATCCCACAGGGTGTTTACGTTCGCTATCGGTGACCACGCCTCGGGGTGGACAAATCTCCCTACTCATTAAGTTACATTCATGCAAATACACATCTGGGACCACACCGGAGGATTGTTATCTAAGCTAGCGGTGGTCGGGTGGACGAAAGATAGATGGATATTCGCCATTGAAATCGGAACTAATTATGCCTTTTTTCTCCCGTTTCATATCCCTTGTGTAAGGTATAACCTTTTTCTGATAGATCATTTCTGGTATCAAGTACACATGCATTATTTACTTAGCATTTCAACTTCAGGGATGGTTGTTGTAACAGTAGAAAATAACAGTGAAAGGAAGGCGTGAATATTGGATAGCTTGACTTGGCAAAATAGATAGATAGGTTTTGATAAGGCGAAGTGGAAGAATCCTATAATCGATATGAGTGTCACTGTTTGTATGGTGCTGAAACGTTCTATTTAAGGATTCTATTTAAGTCACTTTTACTTCTAGAGAGAGTTTGTTAGGGTAGGTTAGTTTCTGTTACTTTATTTTATTTCAACATTTTACCTTTCACGGAGTTTTCGAGGAGTGCAACCCCTTGGTTACCTACTCGGAATCGTTTGCCTTCTTTAATACGAGTTTATACAATATAATTCTACTGAGTTCAATACCCAGTTTTTGACGCTCCTGTAATCATTTTGATTACTTGCTTCTTCATTTGTCCGTTTTTTGTTGCTGTTTTGGGGGTGTTGCTGTTTTTTTTTTTTTTCGTTTTTTTTTTGCAATTCTTTTTTTATATATTTGCTTTCTCTGATTTAAAGCCATTAAAAATTAAGAGAGAATTCACGAATTGGATTTTTAGCCTATCAATCAATGTCATTCATATTCATGATTCAATAAAACTGCACTTTTGTTTCCTTGAATTAAAAAGCCGGTAATATATCTAGGCCTATATTTTTTGCTTGATGAAATCTTTTTAATCGATATTATTCATTTTTTTATCTGAATGGGATTAGTAAAGGCCAAGGAGTCCAGTGGTCTATCAACTTAGAGATCAAAATGCAATGACGTACGGTAAAGTCTGCTTTATCAGATTAACGGGAGCGTACTACTTTATCCAAATGGGAAAAATATTAAAACCATTCATCTTTACCTTACATATAATAACGTATATGCAACTTTTTTTCTTCAAATTCTACTTAGGACCAATATCTAATATAATCAATGTTCGCATTACGTATTATAAAACATTTGAACGTTCGGACATTTCAAAAGGTAATTGGCAGGGATATTGAAATTGCTTCAAGTTGATTTTTTGAAGGAGTTGCCATTTTCAAGGAATAAATCACAAGTTCTCTGCCTACAAAAAAATGCACACGAGCTTTAAAAGCAATTGTATTTCAGATCATTTTATAATGTTATCTTTAAAATGTAACCAAAGAGCAAAATATATAACATAAGCGACAACTTTAAGTTCCTGGAATTTTAATTTACAGTTTATCGTGTATTCATATATAAATCATATTATAAGACTTCGTATGTTTAGCATGGGAGTTTCAAATTGAGATTTGTTGATTGTGTTGAAATGATGATGTCTATCTTCTTCTTCTTCTTCTTCCTTCTATCTTTCCTTCAATCTTTTACTCTTTATTTATTTGTTTCCTAATTTCTTTTCTTCCTTCTTTCTTTGTAACTTGTTCTACCTGTAATAAGTCCTATCCTTCACTGAATCTGATAGAAAAGGAAATGACGAGCACCAACCTTTTCCTACATGATTGAAATGCCTTTTGAGTCAGGAAAATTATTTTATTCTTGAAAAATAATTACTTGACCGAATTTCTAAACCATTTGCTGGCGCACTTTTGCGTCTTGGCTCCGCTGTAGTTGAAAAGGGGCACTTGAATTTTGATTGACGTTAAACGTTAAAGGTACTATGTCCCATTTGCAGGCCAAAAAAATGAAAACGTTAAATTCCAACGGCATTTGAAAGACAATACTAATTTAGAACTTCCCTAAAAAATAGGGGGCTTGAAAATGTCTTTAAGTGGGAAAATAACGACTATTAGTTGTCGAATCGACTTAGGAGCTATAGAGCCAGTAAGTAATAGTCTGATTTTCAGACCATTGTACCGAATGGTCGTACGTTTTATGCTGCGCAAAGATTCAATCAGTTTAATTTTGGCCATTACAAGAAGTGGGTTATTGATGTAGACAAATGCTCATGTACCCTTTACAGCTCATTTTATGTATGTTATTACCAAAGATGAAAAAAGCCAGTCAGTCACTCAATAGTGTCTGACAGTGAAGTCTAGCAAGTAAACGGGTTTCCTTGCATAATTTGAATATTAGGACACTGATAACGTTTAAATTTCAAAGATAGGACATACATGACATATTCATAATTCCTGCAAAGTTCTACATAATTTGATGTTGGCTGCAAAAGGGACATAGTATCTTTAAGCAGCTCAGGAATTGATATGCATATTTTAGCATTGAAATTGCATCTTGGCTATCTGAATAACCTGGTAATGTGTATTTCCATTAAAGGGATTGGGTATCTTTGCCTCATATTCTAAAAAAAAGTCCTGGATTTAGCTCATACTGCAATCATAATTATAAACCTTTACGTCAGTCAGGAATCCCACGACTTTAACAAGCCGATCGCCTTTCTGATTATCAAGATATTTATGATTGGAAATCGAAATTTCAAAAACCTTTTTCCCAACGGTTTTATAACACTACAGTCTATTGGGGGAAATGAGTATAGTAAAACCGGTCACTCAATTTTTTTTTCTTTGGTTGAGGCACTTCATGATCATCTTGAAGCGATTTTTGTTTAGGGCTTCAATATTACACCATAGCACAGACACTGATAACACGTAGGGCCATGCATCTCAGATTTAACATTGTTAAATGATGCCTTTAAGGGGATATGAAAAACCTTATCCCCCGACGTACACAATTAAAATAAATGCAAAATTGAGTAGTCTGATCAAATTATACTAGTGGAAAATTTCATTTCCCGATAAAATAAAATCATAAAGATGTCAATAGATGGGAATAAAAATATGATATGAAATATAAATAATGATAATAAAAAATAGTGTGTTCTTGTATAGCGCTTATGTCTGTCAGACTTGCACTCCTGGCGCTTCACAAATATTACCCCGGCTTTAGCATGGCTGCCATTAAAGTCGCTCTAGCATTTCAAGGAATTAATTCTAGCCAGAAAATCACCATCTATCTCACCTGGATCGAGTGTGGCAAATGTAGATTAATGTCTTGCCAAAGGATATTAGTGCCGTGGCGGTACTCGAACTGTGAACCATTTGATCGACATTCCGATGACATATCCACTAGACCGCGACACGTCTACATGAAATTTGATATTAAACTTTTGAAATGATATTTCCGATTTTAAAGCAGCTACTGACATACAGGTTATATTCAAAATTTAGATGGTTCTTTAAAACAAACAAGTGATTTTTTTTTAAATATTCAGACACATGCCGGATTTGCTAATATCAGGCATAATTATTACTTCTTTCCTCGCATAGTATACAGACTAGGAATATGAGGATAATGAGGGTGCTAATAATTTTCACGGGGCAATTCCACCGCGATATTTTCCCGCACATATATCAAGGATATTAGAAAATTAGCCAATCTTCACCCTCCTCTTTTATTATCATCTTCTATTCTGTTGTTCACGTCCCAATCTAAATGATTGTGATTATAATTCTGTATTTTATATACATGGGTTACAACAGAACTCAATCAAATCATATTAATTGACTTTATTCATCTCATGAATTATTGAGAAACACTGCACTGTGATGAAGAGTTCTTCAGGCAACTAAAGAAGAACTCCATTTCCTGGAGCACTCTTGGTTTGCTCGTCAGTCGAAATCGAGTTAATTGTAAATTGAAGGACTAATCAGAATAATAGTTGTTTTATAATGGGGGCCGCGAGTACTATAAATATCTCGCGAAGAAAATCTCCGTATTATCTTCTTACCCGCAAATTATGTATCTTCTCTGACTTTTCTCTTCATCATTCTCTCGGCCTCTTCTTTCCCTCTCTCTCTCTCTCTCTGCCTGTCTCCCTGTCTTTCTATGAATCATACGTGTAGCCTCAAATTACTTTTCTTCTCTGACTCTTCCTTTCTCTTTCCTCTTTCTTTCTGCCTACATATTACATTTATCATGCTAATATATTTTACATATAGAGATATATATTCATTCGGATCAATTAAAAGGGTTGTTTCGGTTAATTATGAATTAAAATAAGATTACCTCCATGTAATACCGCCATCGTCTTATTTCTTCCCCCTTATATTTTTGTTTTGAACAATTTGGTTTGCTAGTAGATTTGGTGTAGCACCTTCTAGGTCATTGACATCGCAACAGGAAAAAGAAAATGGCTCTAGACTTCTTTGGCGGGAATGGGGGCACTGATTCAAAATTCTCTGACAAGCAAAATAAAAAGGTTGGGGTAATTATAATTATCGGCTTACACGTGAATGGGTTTACTCGATGTGATATATCCTTTACACATGCCAGAATGAGAGTTACTTGGAGGGGAGCACGTGCACCCCCCCCCCCTCCACCTGTGCCTCACCCAAGGATCCGTCTTTTAGAATACGAAATGCGGTCATTTACTAGAGACGAGAGGGTTGAAAAGATATTGGCCAAGAGGATACGTTAGTCTAGCTGGTTATAGCATACGTCATCAAAAATATATTTCACCTACATCATGAGCCAAACCATTAAAAAATTACAAACTTAGACAGTACTGGAAATGTTAGCATACTGTGTTCACTCCCTCTCTCCACTGTTGGACGCAAATGAACAAACTGTGGTCAAAACATGAATTACAGTGTGAACAAAGCATAATGTGGTTAAACATTATTTGCAACACTTTAGTAGTGATGGCAATGTGAGCGCACTTTATTCACACGAGTTTCCACAATATGTTACACTAATGTACACACTGTATCCACAAGAATTGGAGTATGTACAGATATCAGTGTGGTTAATTCAGAAACACTTTATAAGTCGACAATGTGAACAGTCTGTGTATTATCACACCCTTTCCACACTGTGTGACACAAATATGACACACTGTGAGTACAAGGACTACAGTGCGTGTTAAATCTACTTGGAATTTTGTCTAGAAGACGTGTTGAGAATGTGAATGTGCTTTTTATGGTACTCATTGACATTTTACTATATCACACACAGGGAATCACTTAATGAATACACCTCGCAGAGCTAATGAAATCACAGTAACTTTCGCATCCCATTTTAAAGGGACCGTTCAGTTCTTGTTTTAAAGACCGCAAATGCCTTCAAAGTGCATGGTTATTGCTCTTATTGTTATTTATGACACTTTAAGTTTCTAGTGCCCGTTTGGACTTAAAATTGCTATGAAGATAATTTTAGACCCAAAAATGTGTGAAATTTAGATTAAATCCGATTATACCAATTTAGCTCCACTTAAAAAAAAGGGGCAACCGGCTGGTTGTGCGTATTATAACCAACACGAAAAGGCCAACAAAGAGCCAACATTGGCATTGGCTGGAATAAAACGTATAAGGCGCTATCTCGTTTTTTCAACGGCTGGTTCGAAATTATCGAATACTTGTGGGGCCCCACACATATTAGAAATGGTTATATTTATGGGTATATCAGCCGTCTCTGAACCGATTTTGATCAAACAAAGATGATTTTGTCATTTAAATTGTATGCTCTTTCAAATTTGACACTCAGTTTTTCATTATCTTACCAAAAACATATTTTGTGTAGCGCCCTGAGTGGGAGAAAGGCTTTAGATAAAATGCATTTTGCTCGTGGACAGAAAAGTGCAGTGCAGGGAATCGAACCCATGTCCTTTGCATCTCAGTCAAGTGCATCGTAAAACCACTCGACTACGACACCTCTGACAATTTCTCTTTCTCTCCGGCGAGCCCTTAGTTGACAAATATCCCAATAAATTCGGCTCAAGCCGATTCGGTTATGCGGCTTCGGGGATAAGGGTTGTTGAAGGCGGTCAACAGAGCCATGGGGATTCCTCTCTTTCTCCGACTTATTTATGAAAATTGCGCGAAAGCAAACAAACTCTACTCGAGCGCCAGGGGAGCCAGCGGGAATCATCCAGCAGGTCGAGGGATGAGCCGGGTGCTCTCGAGTTGAAGTGCTGTGGTGCTTCATGAGGCTGTTGACTTTAGCACCCACATGAATAGAGGGCTGTATTAAGCGCCGTGTTGACTTTACAAACGAGCTGCCTGCAAAGTAATGTGGAAAAATGAGGGAACTTACCCATTCTCATTATTGTCCATGAAACTCATAGTAAATATGACTGAAATGTTATGGTTCACATAGAATAAAATGGCCTGCAGTTGCTGATAAACCTGTTGACGAAAACATAGACGTCCCCACATGTTCAGCGTTTCTAGGAAATTTTACGAACCATATTTGTCCGGATCATTCTTCTCATTTTGTTTGTTTATATGTTCACCTTTTATTTTTTTTTGCTTGTTTTGTTTTGTTTTTTGTTTTTGTTTATTGTCTTTCTGCTTTTACCAATTATGCATTATCCATTGTTTGTTTTTTCTTTGTATGATTTTATGTTTAGAATTCATATATTTGTGATGATGTATATGGAAAATAAATGCACATCAATGAATGAATCAATCAATTAAGACTAATTGGCAAACAACAATATTGACAAATTGCTTTTTCAAAAAGGGGCACTCTTTCCCCATGTGTGTAATCTTAAATTTACTCTCGGATAGGCCTATATCTGTGTAGCATATAGGTGTATCCATTGAAGAGACAATGTCTGAAATAAAACTTGATTAGAGTAATTTGTTGTTGTTGTTTTTCAGTCACACAATGATGGCGTGCCTATTGGATAATTCTTAGTTTCCTTGGCAAGGCAAATTTACTTGCCCATAAGATGAAAGTTTTTGTCGCATTTTTATTGAGCTGTATACTTCATTAGTATATCCGTTAATCGGGGCAAAGGTTAATACATATACTTAGTAATTATTTTCAAAAATCTCACACGCTGATTTTCGGAACCAATCGGATTCCTCTCCCCCTCCATCCACATCCACACCCCTCCGCTTCTCCCTTCCTCTTTGTGTTTCTTTGTTTGTATGTAATTTTTCTGAGGTTAGTCATCCTTTGTATATATACCCAGTCACCAATGTACTCTGGGAGATTAGATTTTTAATAAAGAAGAATGATGCTGTCGAAAAAGGGATATTATGTCTCTATAATCAATTTCCAGTTTTCAAAAAAGCAAAATGAAACAATCTCCCTACAAACTATTGCTCTGCAGTACACATAGCAAATTCAAGGATACTGTTACGTGAGACAAAATAAAGATATTCGTGGGTTAAAGGTATTAAATGAGGAAGTAAAGATTAGTCAATATGCAGATGACACGGTTATTTTTCTTGAACCTGATGAATCGAATATTCGTAGATGCGTTAAAGTCTTAAATGACTTTAGAGAAGCTTCTGGTTTGAAAATTAATTTTGAAAAATGTAATATGATTAGACTGGGAAATTGTAGAGTAACTATGCCTATGTGTCAAGACATTCCATTTATTTGGCCTTCTGATTATTTTACATATTTAGGTATTAAAATTCCTCTGAATGGTAATTTGAGTTTTCATGATCTTAATTTCAAATCAAAATTTGAGGAAATCAAGACAACGTTGAATATATGGAATCGTAGGTCTTTAACCTTATATGGAAAGGTGACCATTATTAAGTCTCTAGTTATACCAAATTGATTTATTTACTTTGTACTCTTCCTGATCCCCCTCTATCATTCTTTTCAGAACTTCAGAGAGTACTCTTTAAATTTGTATATATGGAGTAATAAGAAGGACAAAATTAGACGCTCTTTGCTTTACAATGAATATACAGAAGGAGGACTTAAAATGCCTCATCTATTATCTTTTAACCGTGCAATGAAAGTTACTTGGATAAAGAGATACTTTGATGAAGGAAACAAAAGTAAATGGAAAATGTTTTTTGCACATTCTCTGAGACATATGGGAGGTGATGATTTTTTAGCGGCAATCTCCGCTCTGATCATTTAATGTTCAAGTAATACGCAGATCCTTTCTGGAATGATATATTGATTGCATGGAGCCACTACAAATACTACAACCCAGTTAAATTCAAGGAAATTATTTCCCAACCACTTTGCCTGAATTCTCATATACTGATAGGTGGAAAACCTCTAAATATTAGACGTTTTAATTCTGATATGATATATGTTAAAGATATTTTGCACATTGACGGTTCATATATGTCTTTTGATCAAATCCAAAGTCAAAATAATTTTCTTTCAGGTTCATTCATGTTATATTACTCAGTTCTCTCCGCATTACCTAATAGTTGGAGAAGTATTCTGAAACAGGGAAACTTTGAAAAAGAAAGTTCTTCGCTAATTTGCATTGATACTTTATTGAATAATTTCCGCAAACCTAAAAAGATATCAAAATTTTCGTACAATATTTTCTTAAAAAAATTTTCAGCAAATATCTCAGAAACAAATCAACAGGATCAATGGCAAAGGGATCTACAAAATAATTTAAACGATTCACAAATTTGGAAATCTCGTTTTACGTTACTATATAGGTCATCCATAGATAATAAAATGAGAAATTTCCAATTTAAACTTATTCATAGAAAAATTGCAACACAAAGCTTTCTTTATAAGATAGGTATAAGTTCTTCTTCAATGTGTACTTTTTGTGAAAACCATGAACAGACGTTAGTTCATTTATTTCTAAATTGTGAAAAAGTACGATCTTTTTGGAGTGTTATATTTGTATGGTTAAAAGAAAAAAATATACGAAATGTTTTGTTCACAGATGAAGAATACTTTTTTGGTACTCTTATAACCAATCATTTCTATTTCGTCAATACATTTATTATTTTTGCAAATATTTCATATTCACCTGTAAAATGCAAAACGCTATTCCACTATTTCCTTCTTTTCTACGAGCTCTCAGACATTCAGAAAAATTCATGTTGTGCCAACACCTTGTTTTTCACTTCAGTTACATAAAATCTTCGTTTACCCAAAATCCTCTGTCAAGTTGAATACATATTATTTAATGTATATGATCTTTTATTCTTGTTTATGTACCTATAATTATGTTATGATTGTCATGATGTAAACAAAAAGCAATTCGGACTTTGGGCGCGATGAAATTTAATTAATAAACCAAGTCAATCCAATTCATTCCAACTTTACTTCCTCTTCGTCTTCTTCTTCTTCTCCTTCTTCTTCTTCTTCTTCTTCTTCTTCTCCTTCTTCTTCTTCTTCTTCTTCTTCTTCTTCTTCTTCTTCTTCTCCCCTTCTTTTTCTTTTTCCTCTTCTTCTCCTTCTTCTTTTTCTTTTTCTTCTTCTTCTCCTTCTTCTTCTTCTTCTTCTTCTTCTTCTTCTTCTTCTTCTTCTTCTTCTTCTTCTTCTTCTTCTTCTTCTTCTTCTTCTTCTTCTTCTTCTTCTTCTTCTTCATCCTCTTCTTCTTCTTCTTCTTCTTGTACATCATGTACATAATGTTTTTTCTTCAGGGGATCTTCCACATTGATTATAATCAACCGAAAATTTAGGTCATGATGGAAACGGTTGGCACGACCATTAAAAGCTATTTTTTATCTCAATGTGATGGATATGAGACGTAATGAAAGGATATCCAACGCATACATTTTGACTCGGGTTACCTAATGATGACCACCCTACAAAATGGCATTGATTTTACAAGGTTAACTGATCTGAGTGATAGAAATAAAAATCGTGCCCATATCTCAGCCCGATTTGGAAAATGAAATCCTAGAAGGGACACATAATCTGCACTTTTTTTGTAACATGGTATTTATGGACTTGTGGAGCTCCTGTGCACGGTCTTTGAAGATTAGGTTTCCCCTTGAGTTTCCGATCAGTTCCTGCAAAGCTTAGAGAAGAGTGGCGTAACTATAGGAGGCATGCCCCCCCCCCCTCCCGTCCGTCCTCAAATTGCGAAAACGAAAACGAATTGAAGAGAGAGGAAGCCGAGAGAGAAGAAAAGGAAGAGAACAAGGAATTGTGAAGAGAAGAACATGCAATACCCTCCGACACCACACCTCACTCAATGACCTTGTTTTTGTTTGCTTTTCATTCACTTGAGACTTCTTCATACCCCTACAAAATAAATCATAATGCATTTGCCCCCCTCTGCCTCCCCGCCATGGCTGGATCGGCGCTACGCCCTTCCTTGAAGACAGTGTGAATAAGGCGTGCTGTTTTACATCTCACGATCAAGGGCGTTGATCGTCGGTTGTATTCGGGGAGTTACCATCCCTCCGCCCCACTCCTTATGGGATACCGGTGATTGAAACATGATTCTAGATTACATATTTTTAAGTCTAGGGGCAGGCTTGGGGTTTTCCGAAATAGGGGGTAGGGGATCTGAAATAATTCACAATTTGATATGAGCCAACAACTAATTATGTGACGGACCTAACTATGTTTGAAAAAATGGGGGCGCCGGCCTCTTTTACTACTCAAACGGTTGGTTTAGCATATTTGTTTTTCCGCGTCCCACTCGTACTGCTTCCCTTTATTGGCCTTTACTTGTTACTCGTGTCACTTTTAGTTTTTAAAGAAAAAATTATATTCTGTCCTATGTATCTGAATTATGCATGACCTATTTCTCTAATTATTCTTTAATTCGAAATGTTATTAATTTTCATGTAATCAAGTACATTGGCTTTTCTTTTGATAGTGATTTCAAAACGTGATTATAATTATCCTGTCTTTCTCTTCTTCCTTTTTTTCTTCAGATTTACGCACTCTCACAACGATTACAGCGTTATTGTTATCCATTGTCCAATCAGGTTTGTATTATATTATGTCCCTGCCAGGACCGGTATTGATTGATGGGATCTGTGTAAATACTTTAAGCAAATTAAATTGCACCATGATAAATCCAATATGGCTCAGAGAGATTTTTTTGTTAAGCATGAAATTATAAAGAATTACAAAATCTTATGTCCGAACAATAGAGAGATACACTGTAGTTGTGACACGCATATGCGAGCGCGGTAAACACGGTCATATACATGTAGGTCAAATTATGGAGCTACAAATAGTTCCCTCTCACGTACAATATCTATGGGTGGAAACATTGAAAGCCCCACTGTACTACTTGTAGCTATTTGCTCCCTCTATATAGAAAAAATGCCTAAGCGGTGCCTGTTGTTCCCCATGATCCTCTTTTTATTATGTTAATTGAGAGCTGAGTTGATGAGATAACCAATCCCTCCTGGCCAAACTAGTGCAGAGGGGCTTTAAAAGCTCCACGGAACGAGTGACCTATTAACCCTAATAAGGCCGGGGGGGGGCCATCATGGCCCCTTCCGCGATTTTTCTGATAGTTCGGGAACGCATACGGATGACGCCCCGCCGCTTCATGACTTTATTCTTTCGAGTCTTGCGCATCTTTTAAAACATTTTTTTTGAAAATCGGACCTACCGTTACAAAGTCACGTGACCTTTTGTCTTTACATGTCGGCCCGAAAATCGCTCATTTTCGTGATTTGTGTACAAAACATATGGAAATATCATTTTTCCTAAAAGAGATAAAACATTGGTTATTTGGTCTTGTTTAAAGTTTAGGTGTTTGTTTTGGGGTCAAAATAGTTAAATTATAGTTAGAAATGAAATAAAACAACAAAAACAATAAAATACATAAGTTAAAAAAACAATGAAATACATAAGAAATTATCAAAACAAGAGATAACATAAGGAATAACCTAGCTTTCCAAATTTTTTTCGTATTATTATTCCAAATGGTCTAACAAATATATGTAGTGGAAAAGAAAGCTTAAATATGAAGAATATATGATTTATGGGTAAAAATATGAATTTTTGACCTTATTTGCATAATTTACCATAAATATGCAAATGAGTAATTTTTCAAAAATTGAAATTGCTATATTATTCTATACACTTCACTTGACATGCATGCAAATTTTCGCAGCGATCGGCCGTTTCACGGCCGAGATCTTAAGGGGGCCATAATGGCCCCGGCCGTATTAAGAACTCAAATAGCCCGGCCTTATTAGGGTTAAGAGAAAGCTTCCTGATTAGATAATTATTTTAATCACTGAAAGAATTAATTACAGTATTGACTGTGCATACTTTACGTGTTTTGCTACATTTTTATCTCGACTCATTTTTTTTCTTCGACTTTACAATAACATATTGAAATCAATATCACTAGCAAAAAGATTAGAAATAAATTTGTTAAACGAGCTACGTGAACTTCGCAAAAGCATGCAACGTAATACAATTGCCCAAGGCGTAAAAACAGTAGAATCTAGTGAATACAATTTCAAGTATGTGCTGTGTAAGATTAAACCGATTACGCGTTGCGAGTTGAAAAATTCTGTTAAAGAGATTATTGTGGTGGTAATTTTTATGTACGATTTGATGCATTTCCTTGCTTTTAACATATTACAAAACACATTTAATTATATTTCGTCAAACGAAATTTTAAACAAATTCAGAAGAAGTCCATAATAGGTTTTACTACATCATACATCTTTTCCAATCATATTTGAAATAAATTTGTATCCGTGGACTTAGATTTATCATGTTTTATTAATTATTATATGCATGTTTCTTTCAGTATGGAATTCAGTATAATCTGTTTATACAATGATTTGTGAGGGTAGAAAGAATATAAATCTCTCCCTGTCTCCCCATATCCGTCTCTCTTCCCGCTTTATCTCTCTCTCACTATCTCACTATCTCACTCTCTCTCCTTTCCCCTCTCTCTTTCTCTCTCTCTCTCCCTCACTCTCTCTCTCTCTCTCTCTCACACGTATCTCTATGTCTTTTTTCCCCTCTCTCTCTCTTCCTATTTGTTCTACTTTTCTTCTTCTTCTTCTCCTCCTTCTTTATCCCCTCCTCCACCTTCTTCTTCCTTTTTTCTCCTTGTCACCACAGTTCTATCAATATACTGCTACTCTTGTATGAGTATGAAAACACACAGCAACTCCTCCTATAACGTTCCGGACCGCCCCGATGCTGCCTGCGAAAGCAAACGAAATTTAACGGATGTTACCGAATGCCACGGAGGCGGCTGCATGATTATGAACACAACATTCAAGTACAATTTCGACTTATGTAAGTATAGGGTGTTTAGAGTATTGTTATGGTCGATCGTCTCTCTTCATTGCACTAGAATCTTTTATACAATCATTGGTACATGGGAACCTACATTATACAAGCATTGCTTTTTAATAGGTTCCTCATATTTCACGTTATTGATTATTTACTGCCATCGTTCTTTTTTGTTATATATGCTTTATCTTGCTGACCTTTAATAATATATATATGTAAACTGTTATTTTGTGAAATGTGAAACAATAAAAACAAAACAAAACAAACAAAACAAATCATATCACCCATTCCGTGCATTTTTGTACAAACACGTAAAACTGAAACAGATCCTATAAAATGGAGGGGGAGGTGTGAAGAAAAAATTAACGGTGGCCAATATAATGACAAGTGAATAAAAAATCCGTTATAGCGTTAGAGATTGCTTGAGGATATAAGTGAAATATATACAATGAAAGACACCGTCAATGCTTTTACTTTTTAAAAGCTGAAATGTGGGGGGAATACAGGCCGACTTAGAGGTTTTACTTATACAAATCAGATTTAAACAATTGTCCACCCTATATAACCATCTCTCTCTCTCTCTCTCTCTCTCTTTCCCTCTCGTCATCCCGTGATCGTAGATGGTGAAGTATACACGCAGTTTTTCATTCGATCATGTGGCTACGAGCTCGACCGGTGCCTCGATGATCAGGACCTTGAACCCTTCATCGGAGAATACGAAAAGGACATCAACGCTGACGTCGAAAACGGGACGTTTCTCGGCTTCACGGGATACGTCTGCTTTTGTTCAGGACCAAATTGCAATACCGGGAACGCACTAAGCCCCGTCTCAGTCCCACTTTTTGCGTTTAGTGTTGTACTTTCGTTGTGTCAAGCACTCACATTGCGACCTTAAACTTGGCGTTTAAAACCACACCAATACCCTGCCAAAACATTCTAAAAGTGTTATATCAACCTTTAAAATGACCGAGTAGTGACAACATCGCCAAAAATATAGATTTACACACTCAACATGGTGAATCCATACAGTTTTAATTCAACGTGTTAAAAGTGTTAATCTACTATTTTGACAATTTTGTGACTACTCGGCGCTTTCAAGTGCGTTTTTAATATTTACGTTTTTAGAGTGTGGTACAGGCCTATAGTCAACGCCTAGCCGAGGAGCAGAACACGTTCTTGTACCTAGATACACGTTCTGTATTCATGTTAACGTCCCCATAACGTTTTGCGATTATCTTGAGAACGTTGCGTGTTTGCCTGAACCGTGCCAAAAATAAACTACTGTCAACACGGTGTGTGATACACTATGTTATACATGAGTTATGACTGTGTGGACGCTCATGAGACTACTACGATAAAACTAGACGCATTCACAGTGTGAACACAAAGGGGAACGTAATGCTATCAGACTGTGGGGGGGGATCTAGAATCGCACATGATAAATAAATTTATATCAGTGTGGTGACTGTAGTAAAATACATTGCATCGAGCCTCCGTTTATGTGAAATCGACCGGTTTAATAACATATTCAAATGTATGGACCCTTCTTTCCTATATATATAGTGACGAGTTATTACCATTAACCTGTGAAATACTTGGGTTCTAGGATAATTACCCCCGGGGCAATCACATCCCGGCCAATTACCAGCGGGACAATTAACCACAAGGACAATTACTCCCCGGAAATTTACCCCTTGGACAAACATCCCCCACACCCGAGGACAATTACCCCGAAAAACAACTTATTATCAGGGTGGACTTCCCTTTAATGAACAGGGGTAATTTTCGGGGTAGTTGTCCTCTGGATGGTTGTCCTGGGGGATTTCCGGGGGTTATTGTCGCGATACGCAATAATCGGAATCCAACCTGCATACATAAAGTGTTGCTTTGTCGGGCAATCCTCGGTCAAGCTTTCAGTTTGAGCGGCCATTCAATCTAACGATGTAATGACTGTATCCACAGTAAATGCTTATCGGCGTTAAAAAAAACATATGCATATGTGATCGATGGTGCAATAATACAGTCAAACATGTCTGAATGGTCAGCTGTCTATAAAGGCCACCTGATATTGCCTAGCTCTCTAATATGAATAGTGTGTTGAAGAACCTGTCTAGAAAAGCCATTTGTCTACAGCGTCATTTTCTTGTGCCCGTAATAGACAGGTTTGACTGTACTTCTACACCCTATTTTTCTTGTTGTAGTTGTTATTCGTAGGTCCGTCTTGACGTTCCGAGGTGAATGAGTACACTTTTAACAATGAAGTATTAAATCAATTGGTAAAGCGACATTTTCGAAATGGTAGATCAACACTTTTAGCACGCTAGACCCGTCAGTAAAATTTAATACAGCTTGTTAACAGTGTTAATATCAGCTATTTCCGGGATACTAATAGTACAGCGATTATACTTATTAGTATTAAGCGCTTTATAAATGCTACTATCATTATTCTCATTAATGTTTTTTTTTTTTATTTGATGTTATCATTATTATTATTATAATTATTGTTATTATTATTACTATTATTAATGTTGTTGTTATTATTATAATCATTATTATTTTCATTTTCATTATTTTTATCTCTATTACTACTTCTACTACTACTACTTCTATTAATACAATGAAACCTGTCTATAAAGGCCACCCAAGGGAGACAAAAAAGTGGTCTTTCTATACAGGTGGTCTCTACGTACAGGTTCCTTTAGTACATGTTTCAATGAGAAACCATTTTCAAGGAAACAACAAATGTGGTCTTTGTAGACAGGTGGTCTTTCTATACAGGTGGTCACTAAATCAGGTGTGCCTGCACTACTATATATATCTTCCATTTTGAAAATGTTGTCACTCCACGGCCTCATCGGCCCTTTAAAATTTCGGATGTAATATTCGAGCTTCTTACGGTGTATAATACGTACGTTTCTATTTTAGTATTTACCTCAGTGTAAATTTGTCAACAATTTTTTTTTATTTTCGACATAATCTTGGAGATCTGAGTGTATACCAACTATGTTATATATTGTACTGTTCCTGTTATCTACTATTACCAATAGGGTCTAAGGCATTATGTGTTTTGGACGTAAACGATTTAATATCCTTCGAGCATTGTGAAACGAAATAATTAATTATTTGTTCTGTTGAGCCTCCTCTTGTGTCTACGTGCAGTATTTAAAGAAAGAAAACCTTATTAGTTGCTCACGCAGCAACAGTCGCAAATAACCCACCGTAACCATGGTAACAGAACCATATGGTGCTTATACAGTATGGCGGTATAGCCTGCAAAAAGTATGATTAATTCATTATATAACGTGTTGACGTTATTTAATCACACCAAGTAAGGTCATTTAGTCGCGAAAAAACAAAATATATTCGGATTTCGCAGGTTAATTATATTTTTATTTATGGCGTCTAGCAAGCCTAAAACCGAACTCCAGCAACAAATTTGGATAAACAGACGACTTTGTTTGTCACATCTTGCCTATACGTATTGTGTAATCGTGGTATGATCTTTGTAATTCTGCTTTGCCAAACTACGAGAAAATCTCACATCACGTAGAAGAGTGCGTCATACATAAACTATTCATGAACGAATGTAAAGCAATTTAGAGTCACCTTTTCGATACGTTTCATTTTTATCTGTTGATACAGAATGCTCTGAGTTATAAATTGTACATCAGCAGAATGTGAGAGAAAAAAATGCTGGAATTTTGGAGTCCATTTTTTGTTGCAGTACATGGTGCTCTTCATGAAGGAATTTGTTTGAAAATAATCTTGAATCTCTAAATTTGCAACGCAGAGTTAAACTTGTAATGAATATTTTATTGTATTAATTTGCAATTACACGTTGATTTGTTTTCTTTATTTTTTTCATTCACACTGTTTAATTTAATACACATTTTATTCTTTTTTGAACTATGAAAATGCAATTGATTGGTGCCAATTTGAGAAAGAAACGTGTACTGCTATGGGTTGATAATTGTATGTTGCCTGGTTCATTTACATTTTGTAAGGCCATATTTTAGTAATGTAAAATTGTCATGCATGAGCAGAATACCAAATTATATTTTTGTTATATCTGAATGCCTGGAATGATTTGTTGTATCTAGTTAAGTACACTCTAAACATGTTGGGTAAAATGTTTCACTATATTTTTGGTAGTAAAGGGAACCATATATTTTTGTTAGGCAAAAGCTTACCCAATATTAAGTAGAATTTGTCTAATATTGGGTAGATTTTGTCCAATATTGGGTATATTTTATTCAGTACTGGGTCATCCCATTTTTCACGTAAATCGTGTGATTCATGTGTGATTAGAGCGGAATTTCACCCTGACATTAAGTGTTTTTTTTATAGAAGCATGGAATTTTAAAAGAACAGGTCATTGAAATTTTGAGCAAAATCAGATTAAAAATAAGAAATCTATGAATTTTAGAAGGTGCGATCAATCAAACACAAATTGGCAACTCTGTGACGTTTATTGCGAGCCCCCTCCCATTTGCCCCGCACTAATAAACTTCAAAATTTATATTTTCCCTTAAGACAATTTTCAGTTATATTTTCACCCATGATATGATTATTGCAAATACTTTTGTATACAACCCATGTATGAAACAAATCCATTCCGTCACAAATAACTAAGAAAATGAACTTGAAGTTTATTAAATTTTCTGTAAAGAGCAAATTTGAGAGGAGCTCGCAAGATACGTCACAGTGTTGCCAATGTTTGTTTCACGGGTGACAACTTCAACAATTTATAACTTTCCTTTTTACTCGGATAATGCTCAAACTTTCACTCATTTGTTTCACACATTTTCTGTATTTGTTAAAACCAACTTAATATCAGGCCTGTGGGAATGAGGAAATTCAGCTGTCAATAGTTTAATTTACCCAGCAAACTTGAATGTCTCCTTTTTACCCAAAGTTGGACAATAGTACCCACCTCATTTTAGAATAATTTATATATTTGAAGGTGTCTAACGAATAGATTTGTTTGTATATTTGTACGTTCATTAAGATTGATCGCCTACCATCTTGCTTGTAATGCAGATTGATATTCGTGTCGGGTCGCGTTGTCGGGTTACACGAAATTTCGTGAAAACCAACACCCATAGTGTAATCACAAAAGATCGGGTGCGTCACGCTTTGGAGTAACATGAACTTTTGTGCAAACATGCCCTCATATTTCACGAAACGTCGGGTAAATTGAATGAAGATAATCTATTTTTTCTTTCAAAGATGATCCTTGAGATTAGGCTAATGTTTCTACATGTACATCTGAGAAAACATAACCACCAAATGACGGATTGTCGCTCGCTAGCCTTTTTACGAACGCTTGTGATTATTCATCTCGTATTAAACATTGTCGCAAAAGTTAACATTTCACAAAAGTTATACCCGACCCCTCGAGGATTAGGCCTTGAACATTGAACTTCACGAAACTTTGTGTAATCGACGCGAAGATCCGATGGAACGAAGTAAGCCTTGTATTTAAGATTACATATGGATGTTGTTAAACTAAAAGTAACGTAGCAACGATAGAACTAGATATGTTGTAGAAAACTAACTTAACAGTAGAGTTGTTTCATGTACATATTCATATGACTAAATCATATTTTAATTATATCTTATGCTCGCCGTGTGACAAGCACGTATCGAAATATGAATAAAGTATAAAATATGTAAACTAATCATGTTTTTTGCAAATATATGTTTATTATGTTTAAAAGGGTGAATCTATGTAAAATATATTCTTTAGATTATTTTTACTTGTACTTTCAAAACTTATCATGTTAATTTTGTGAACACAAGATTTATATTTATAATTAAACAAAAAAATGAAACGCTCATCCAAGGCATATATATTTGCGGGAATATAGCTTTTTATTTATTTTGTTCTAATTTATTGTGATGATCCATTCATGATGATAATAATGCAGGCATTTTTCATGTCCAACATCCACCCACGGGGTGCTCAAGGCGCAAAACAACTTATATACGCTGTTATATTCAATCCTTTATATTGTTGCGATAATTCTAAATATCTTTAATTAGTGAATATTAAACACACTGTTTTGTTTATAGTATGAACAAATGGTTTATAATTCATCCAACGAATATGGACGTACATTTCAACACTGTTTATTTGTATAGTGTTAAAGATAAAGCCAGTTCTGGTCATGCGATTGCATTGTGAAAGAAACGTTGTGGAATCGATCAGTAAAGCTTGATCATCTAGCATATAAGTATTGGTGTGTACTGCAAGGTTCTGGAATCATCAAAATGATAAGAAATTTGGCACAGTCTTGGTAAAGTTACAAGCACTGTACACAGAAAGATGCTGTATATGGGACTACGCGACCACGTGCGCGATATCTATTTGGTCCCAATAGATATAATAATTTACCAAATATATCAATTAGTAGGCGGTTTCCCGGCAAAATTTGTATCATCACGTATTAGTCAAAACATATTCTTTCACATGATTGGTAATGAGAGCTTCCATTTCATTTTTTGAGAGAGGGGCGTTTCCAAAACTGGTCTTTACCTTTAATACAAGTACTTACAATGCTTAGAATTGTTAGAAACTATTCTGTATAATAATGAGCCAAATAGGCCCTACATACAAACTCATAAAATGCTTGAAACTAATTTTCCTTGTTGGCATTTGCCTGCATCCCCACACATTGTTATAACGGGATGCATGCATGGGCACTGTCTCACATCTCAATGCAGAAGTATCAAAGTATCAAAAATTAGTCATTTTGTAATCTGCTTAATGACAATGATCATGATATCAAAATTCCGAGCAATTTTCGTAGAAAAAAAAACACACATACATAATACGATGTGAATTGAATGTTTACACAAAATGTATTTATCGTACTGTTTACGAATGTAGCATATGTAGTTCATGTACTTTATTTTGTACATAATTATGATAGATAGATTTATATATGCCATTGTAATGTCACTATAATATTGTTCTTGTATTGAACGTATAATATGTAATTATCAAGTTTTCTTTTACTGAATAAATTGGTTTTTATAGCAAATTATGCAGCTTTGTATGAACTTTTATGTCTTCAGTTATCTGATACAAATGAGCACGTATGAATATTCAATTATGGCATCCAAGGGCAAATAAAGAAGGGGAAAAAGAGTTTTTGATAGGATAAGGATTTAAGAATACATTTCCCCATAATGCACGGGGGGGGGGGTAGCTGAAACTATAACATTGGCAAATTTCTAAATTACTTTCGTTTACTTTTCTTAGTAGACGTCAAAACAGAAAGAAAAGCATTTGTTCTCAAATAATTTTCGAGCAGTGTTGCTTTAACCTGTTTAATTTCACATTTTTCAAAATAATTATTGGGAAAGAAGTAATGCCTCCCTTTTTGCATATTTTGACCCCTCCATCCAACATTTCCCGACCAATAAACGTGATCTAGTTTATACGACTCTCTACTCTTGTAAATTTAGATAGGTAATATGGGCTAAAGAAAATCTTAACCCATCGCATATAAGCGAGCAAATGTAAATGTTAGAAGAACGTGAAGAAGACACTGCGACGACAGCCGACTAGAGATGGCACTGTTGCACAAATCTTTATTTCATTTGCAAGCCCTTCCGTTGTCAAAGTTGACGGTGGCATACTTCGCTCGTATGATGATTTCAGTGTCCACTCGGTGCTGTTACTTTGGGCCAAACAGGTGTAGCACAGCTGGCATGTACCTGTTGATTTAAATAGAAAAATACCTTATCAATAATTGTGTTTAACACAATCGCCAAAAAACAAAAATTTTACAAACTCAATCGTTTAAATGACATTTGTACTAGCCTTCACAAAACATATCGAGATGTGCGAACGTCACAATTACATTAGTAGACCAAAAGTATGGTATGAATTGCCCTATAATAGAGATAATTTATTGAAAGTCTTAGCGATCGTGTTGCTGTACTTTCTAACATTAGGGCAGAATTTCACCAGAGGGAGCTGATTCCCAATGCGCGCCGGTCCTCCCGTAGAGTATAAAACACGCTTGTTTACATTAATTTTTATCACCTGACGAAGTGTTGCAGCGGCGCACGAAACGTCGTGATCTTTTAGATCCCTTATTGACCACATTGCGAGACAAATGAATATCACTAGCGATATTATTTTCGACAAATGTATCTTCTTTCCAGCTTCTAAATTAAATGCGAGCGAGCAAAGCGGGAGAAAATGGAGTTCTAGATTGAGGTGACCGTAAAAACCGAAGTGGACACGTTCTCGATTTTGGTAGTGGTCATGGTAGACTCCGCGGCGTAGACGCAGATTGTCAGAATGACGTCATCATGTCGCAGTTCATTAAGTCGACCTGACAATCAAAAAGACCCTATCATACATCATAATATTAAAGGTAAACACTGCGTTCATCCAGTCATGTCGTTTTTGTATGTGAGGTCATGAATATATAAAAACGTTCCCGTGGATAGCACATTTGGGTGTTCCAAACCAGACTTGTTCTTCTTTAATGATTAATGTCTTTGTTATTGTACCTATAAATGTGTAATTTATTTCATCTCATTTGTATAAACATGCAATAAAGCTTCATTAGCGTAACGGTAATTTTTCAAAAGCTTTAAGCGTTTTGAAGATTTCGAACAAAATTTACTGCGAAAGTCTGTAAAGCAAAATTTTCATCACCGAATGCTTTGAACAGTAAGATTCGAATATTTGTCTTCAGCTTGAACGTAAAATTATCGCTTCTCGGCCTTTTGGCTCAGATAGATCATCAAGAGATTCAACAAGATGCAGCCCACCCAGCGAAAGTGTAGTGTTCTTGTAGTCGTGATAAAAGACAGCGCCAAGATCTTCGATGTCCGGAAGAAGAGCGGCATCCAACCAGCGGAGCACCTGACGGCAGTGCAAGGTATACCTGGGAACAGGTACGATGTGACGTTCAAAGGAGCGGAAGCCAAGGAGAGAGAGGTTCCTGTCAGCGCTACTGAAGGAGCAGCGTATCATCGCCACTGCATACTCCAGCCCTGTGATGGTGGTCACCATCCTCCACGTCCACGGGAACGTGGTGCGCTTCGTACTGACGCGCTATGGGAAGGTGCTTGCGGGACGGCAGCTACAGTGCCGTGAGTATCCCGGACTCTTCAATGGGGCGTGACAGTGCCGGATAGAGGGGAAGAAGGACATCCAATCGTCTCTCAGCTTCGGCGGTGAGACAGATGGGTACGTTACGAGGGACAGCCCCGCGTGTGCCTGAAGTGCGGACAGATCGGGCACGAAGCCAAAACGTGTCGGATCGTCCGTTGCTCTTCGTTTTCTTCCTCCTCTTTTTCTTCTTCCTTTTTATTCTTCATCTAATTTTTCCTCTTTTTTAATTCTCTTTATTTCTATTTTAGAAAGACTAAACACTTTTTTATTTCATGAATTTGATGTATTCATTTGAAGATATCGTAAAAAATTGACTGCGTGAAGTCAGTCTGTAAAAGCAACATTTTCATCACCGAATCGCCTGGTCAGTAGGATTGGGATATTGTTCTTCGGCTTCAATATGCGATTATCGCTTTTCGGCTTTTCGGCTAAGATCATGAGTAGTATTGCTTCTCGGCACCGTGAGTATCCCGGGCTCTTCAACGGGGTGCGGCACTACCGGGTAGAGGGGAAAAGGGACATCCCCTCGTCATTCAGCTTCGGCGGCCGAGACTGCTGGGTGAGGTACGATGGACAGCCCCGCACGTGCCTGAAGTGTGGACAGAACGGGCACGAAGAAAAACATGCCGGATCGTCCGTTGCCTCAAGTGCCACAAAGAGGGACACGTTCATGACGTTGTTGCAGCAAGCACATTTTATTCCATGAATTTGATGTATTCATTTGAAGATATCGTAAAAAATTGACTGCGTGAAGTCAGTCTGTAAAAGCAACATTTTCATCACCGAATCGCCTGGTCAGTAGGATTGGGATATTGTTCTTCAGCTTCAATATGCGATTATCGCTTTTCGGCTTTTCGGCTAAGATCATGAGTAGTATTGCTTCTCGGCACCGTGAGTATCCCGGGCTCTTCAACGGGGTGCGGCACTACCGGGTAGAGGGGAAAAGGGACATCCCCTCGTCATTCAGCTTCGGCGGCCGAGACTGCTGGGTGAGGTACGATGGACAGCCCCACACGTGCCTGAAGTGTGGACAGAACGGGCACGAAGAAAAACATGCCGGATCGTCCGTTGCCTCAAGTGCCACAAAGAGGGACACGTTGTTGCAGCAAGCACCAGCGGGAGTCCGGGAACTCCTTCAGATACTACTTCAAATCATAGCCAAAAAATACTACTGCATGAAATCTGAATACAAATATTGAAATCCTAATGTTCAGGGCATTCGGCGATGAAAATGTTGTTTTACAGACTTTCGTTGTCAATTTTGTAGAATATCTGTCATACGGTAAAACATATTGAAAAACTAGTGCAACACTGCAATATAACGTTACTGCATGATTAGACTAATATAATGAATTACATTACATATTAAGTGGTAATAAGAAAGATATTAATCAATAAAGGAGTACAAATTTGCTTCGAAACACCCGTATTTGAGCTACACGAATCCTTTATACATATTCATGATCCGTGTTACAACATAAAGACCGGATGAACACATTAAATACTTGTGAATCATGACGTCACGCATCTATTGACTTGAACCTGCCTGTGTATTGTACACGCCGGGTGCAACCATGCGATGTAGGGTTAATCGAAGAGAAATCAGGAAATAATTGTGTGATCTTAGGAGTTCCCCCCAAAGAAAAGGTATAATAATAAATATAAAATAATGATAAAACAGTAGTTTATGGGGTACATCGAGATAATGTGTATGGAAGGATAATAATTGGGTGAAAACAAACTAATTGATGGTATTAGATGTAACAGGTCATATATAATCATTATAATAGTGTAATCATATTTGACAGTGTTCGTGTACATTGAGGGAAAGTATTCTTTATTAATACTGCCGATGACCAGTCATGTGTTCAGTGTAGATGTCTCTTGAGCCCTTAATGGTGTCGATGTAACGCAGCTTCGTCATAAGTGAGCGATACCGCTAGAAGATGCCAATACCGTAATGATCATCATCAATTCATAATGTGAATTACTTTCATGAATTTAATGAATTGGCCTTTTTGGCCAAGTTTCGGTCAGCTATATAGGTGCATCTTATGCACCGACTCCTGCCAGTCAGCTAGAATGGAGCTCCAGCGATCTCGAAGTCTGCTTGTGGTCCTGATGTCTGAGGAGAGCCAGGTGTTCGATTCATTGAAGGAGGCCGGTGTAGTGCCGGCAGACCATCTGATGGCGGTGCAGAGACTACCAGGGAGGAGAGTCGACGTAACATTCACAACAGAGAAGGCAAAGATGCAGTTCTTACCAGTGCTTCAGAAAGACCAACGATTAATCGTCACGTCGTACTCCAGCCCTGCCAAGATCGTGACCGTGCTGCATGTGCCCCACGAGGTTGATGATAATAAGGTGCTACGGCAAAGTGCTGGCAGGAAGGCAATTGCAGCACCGACAGTACCCCGGAGTCTTCAATGGAGTACGCCAGTATAGAGTGGAGATTAAGAAGGACGTTCCATCATCCCTGAGCTTCGGCGGCCGAGACTGCTGGGTGCGGTACGACGAGCAGCCTCGGACATGTTTGAAATGTGGCCTCAGCGGCCACGTACACGTAGCAAGGGAGTGCCGAGTAGTAAAATGCTTTAGGTGCCAGAAGGAAGGTCATATGTCAGCAGGCTGTAATGAGCAACCCGTCTGCACGATATGCAGGGAGTCGGGCCATTCAAGCAACTCGGTGAGTCGCGTTTCAGATATTAAACTGAAAAGAACAGACACTACACATGATCTTAGCCAAAAAGCCGAGAAGCGATAATTGCATACTCAAGCTGAAGAACAATATCCAAATCCTACTCGCAAGGCGATTCGGTGATGAAAATGTTGCTTTTACAGACTTCACGTAGTCAATTTTGTACGATATCTTTAAAGCGGTAAAAGTCATATTGAAAAACTAATGCCACACTGCAGAAACATGATTGTGTGTTCAAACGAATAGGATGAAATAAATTACATATTTAATGGTAATAACAAAGATATTAATCATTAAAGGAGAACAAAATTGCTTCGAAACACCCGTATTCGAGCAACACGAATCATTTATACATATTCAAAAATCCGTGTTAGAACGTCACGACCCGATTAGATAAACACAGTGAATCCTTGTGATGTATCATGACGTCACGCATCTATTGATTAGATAGATTTTTTTATTGCACACGGATACAACCATACGGAATAGGGTATTAATTCGAAAGTTGTGCGGAACGTTATGTGTGCGAGAAAAAAGAAATTGTGTGTGAGTCTGGCTCAGAACCTAGCAAATTTCTTCAACGACATCTGATGAGGCACAAGCAACAGTGTCTTAGCTGCTCCCATCTCGCTCTAGGAAGTCTCTTCTCGACTCTGCAAGATGCAGAACTCAATGCCTCGGAAAGACACACTATAAAATATAGACTCCTCCGTGAGGTGGACGGCGTCGCTAGAGCTCAGGCGGTGATATTTAACAGATGCCGTAAGGATTCCCGTATCCCATCTCAGGGAAAGGATCCGGCAACAGCTCTCCTCATCCGCAAGAAGGGGTAAAGCAATGGCCCAGGCAGCTTTCGACCAATTGCTTTTCAAAGCTGTCCCTATAAGCTCATCACTGCTATAGTAGGGGACCGAGTGAGGACATGGGCAATCAACCACAAGCTGCTCAGTGACATCTAGAAGAGTGCCCGCCCCACTAAAAGCTGCTATGAACACAAACTTTGTAGTTCACACTGCCTTGGAGGACACAAGAATAAATCAGAATAGTGCCTGGCGACACGAAATCTTGGTTCAAACGCAATGAAACAGTAATAACATGAAGAAAGGGAATGAAGAATATGGAAATATTTATGACTAGGCAATTCGGTGATGAAAATGTTGCTATAACAGACTTTCGACAATCAATTTGGACGATATTTCTTTATGGTATAAGCTATAGAAAATTACTGCTACACTACAAAGACATTATTGCATGGATAAACGAGGTAAATGAAATCAATTATATGATTATTGGTAAGAGGGAAAATCGACACCATTAAAGTAGAAAAAAGTTTGCTTTGAAACACAAGAATTGGAGCTTCCAAAAAAATAAAAAAACGTTTATACGTAATGATTCATGACACCGCGTAAAACGTAGTGAATACTTTTATTCTGACGTATAATGACGTAATTTTATGAACATTTTATCCATAATAAGCACGACATTTCAAGCTGTGCTTATGAAGGCCCCTTTCCCTGTTCTAAATAATTTTATACTTACATGTGACGTCACATATTGAAATAATGAGAAGATGTGGTGAATAACACAGAAATGAATAGACATCAAATTCATGGGATAAAAAGTGTTTATTCTTTCTGAAATAGAAATAAAGAGAAGGAAATAAATAGGACAAATAAAAAGAAGAACATAAAAGAAGAGGAAGGGAAGAAGAAAGGATAAGAAGAAGAAGAAGAATTCTAATAAGAGGATAAAGAGACTGCCAGGGAGGAGAGTCGATGTGACGTTCAACACAGAGAAGGCAAAACTGCAGTTCCTGCCGGTGCTTCAGAAGGACCAACGGGTGATCGTCACGTCATACGCGAGCCCCGCCAAGATCGTGACTGTGCTGCATGTGCCCCACGAGGTGGACGAAAACAAGGTGCGGTTTGTTTTGAACCGCTACGGTAAAGTCATGGCAGGAAGGCAACTGCAGCACCGAGAACACCCAGGAGTATTCAACGGAGTACGCCAGTATATAGTGGAGCTTAAGAGGGACGTTCCATCACCCCTGAGCTTCGGCGGCCGAGACTGCTGGGTGCGGTACGACGGGCAGTCTCGGACATGTTTGAAGCCCCTATTCCATGGCCTAAGTTCAAAAATCAGTTTAACATACAAGCGACTCGGTGAGTCGCGTTTCAGATATCAAGCTGAAAAGAACAGATACTACACATGATCTTAGCCAAAAGGCCGAGAAGCGATAATTGCATACTGAAGCTGAAGAACTATATCCAAATCCTACTCACCAGGCAATTCGGTGATGAAAATGTTGCTTTTACAGATTTCACGTAGTTAATTTTGTACGATATCTTTAAAACGGTACAAGTTATTGAAAAACTATTGCCACACTGCAAAAACATTATTGTGTGTTCAAACGAATGGGATGAAATAAATTACATATTCATTGGTAATAAGAAAGATATTAATCATTAAAGGAGAACAAATTTGCTTCGAAACACCCGTATTCGAGCAACACGAATCATTTATACATATTCAAAAATCCGCATTAGAACGTCACGACCGGATAAACACAGTGAATCCTTGTGATGTATCATGACGTCACGCATCTATTGATTAGATAGATCTTTTATTGCACACGGATACAACCATGCAGAATAGGGTATTAATTCGAAAATTGTGCGTAATGTTATGTGTACGATAAAAAAATTGTGTGTGAGTCTGGCTCAGAACCTAGGAGATTTGATCCACGACATCGGATAAGGGACAAGCAACAGTCTCTAATTACATTTGGCCTGCGATTAGTCTACGGAGCCCGTATCCTGCCCGTATCCCCTTTTCCGTGCGGCCTTCGTACAGAGGCAGGAGGCGGCCGTGAGATTTTCGTACGGATTCACGGGCTCCGCGTGGCTTCGCGGACTCTCCGATTTTGTTTCGCAGAAAGTTATACAAATTTCAAAAATCGTGGGCCCGTAGTCCGTAGACATGTCGTAGGTGTCATTGCACAATCCCCGCACAGACATCGCGCAGAGGACTCGCGCTGATCGTGCAGCAAACGCACGATTTTTCGGTGAACATGGAGGCCAAAAAACGCTTCAAAACGGCACGGCGGCTGCACGGTCACCGCGCCTTCTCCGCGCAACCTTTGCACGGAAGCTGCACGGGCTCCGTACGATTTCCGTCCGGAGGCTGCGGAGACTGCACGGATACTGCATTGAAATTGCACGATTTCCGTACAATCTCCGATCAGCCTCTGTACGGATTTGCCCCGGCCTGCCCCTGAGGGCCAATACAAGAAATGGCACGAGGCTCGTAGATAATGTAAACACAAACATCGTAGCCCGTAGCCTCCTACGATGCCCCTAAAATCGCACGAAAAATCGTAGACTAATTTATCGTACGGCGCCCGGGGCAAATGTAATCCAGGCATTAGCTGCTCCCATCTCGCTCCAGGAGGTCTCTTCTCGACTCTGCAAGATGCAGAACTCAATGCCTCGGAAAGACAAACTATAACATATAGACACCTCCGTGAGGTGGACGGCGCCACTAGAGCTCAGGCCGTGATATTTAACAGATACCCGGTAAATTAAGCTGAATATCTTCCCCTTCAACTGAAGTAAAACTTTCCCGTTCATCCAAACTTTGTCAACTTTGTGTCTAGACCATCTTTTAGGTCTACAACCAAACGTAAACGAATTTCATCTTTGACTCTTAGTAACAAAATATCTTCAGGCACATAAACTTTCTCAAAAATAAATAAACATCTTCGGTTCCACACTGTTTTGCGTGTGACCGCATACAAAAACCAAAATCGTGCCCATATAGATCCACTTATAGTTGTTAGGGGTCCATGAAAAAGAATATCCTTGACAAATTAAACATGTCTACCTAGCATTTCCTTTGTCACTTCGGAAGGAGGGGCACATGTCGGCGGGCTGTGGGGAGCAGCCTGTCTGTACTATATGTGGGGAGTCGGGCCATTTCTACAAATCATGCCCGATATCATTCGCCCAGTAACTGCGCCAGACGAGCGGGTGGGTGAGCGGGGGAGGTGTCGCAACCCCGCCAGAGCCAGCCGCACCACAAGAAGTAGGCCTACCTCTCGAGCAAACTACGGTGGAGGCTGGAGAGCCGAGTGATGTGGTGCCCCCGCCGGGGAGCCGAGTTCGTCGACAACACCTGAAGGTGAGCCGGGCCACTCCGGGCAAGACAGGCACGTCACAACAGTGGAGCCGTCCCCTCAAATCTTGTAAAGTGTCTTGTAATACCCCTAAGGAATGGCTAAACCATCTGTCAAGCAGACATCCGCAGTATGTATGTTCTCATGATAGTGACTTTTTCAATCGATATTTTTTATTAGAATGAATTGATTTGGTGCGCTCCTCTAATTAGTCATGCGCCCTCACAATTTATCATCCTTTAATTTCTCAATTTGCTCACTTAATGTCCACGGCTTACGAGATTCACTTAAATGCAGAAATGTCCTAAATTGGTTACGTATCTTTTCCTTTGACGTTGTATTATTATTACAAGAAACATATTTAGGTACCGATGATTTTAACATTTTTAACTCAGTTTGGAAAGGTCCAGTTTTCTTTTCGGCCTCCCGCTCAAATCATTCATGTGGAGTTGTAATTGCTTTTTCTGAAAAACTCCCCTGTACTTTTTCTGAAGTCCGGTCTGATTTAGTTTCTCAATCAATTACATTTTGCAACACGAGGAAATGTTCCCCTTATTCTTGGAGGTGATTTTAATTGTGTAATGCATGTCAATGATCGACTTTGTGAAACTGCAAATACTACTTGTTTTGTAGGAAGGAGTGAATTAATTGATATTATCCAATCCTGTTCACTTTTGGATTCCTGGTTGATAACAAAACCAAAAATTTCTGGTCATACCTGGTTTCATCCAGGAAAACAACAAAGTTCTCGATTAGACAGGATTTATGTTGACAAAAAATTAAAAGTAATCAAATCGTCGGTTATAGACTTTTCCTTTTCAGACCATAAAGTTTTAAACTCAGACATCTATATCCCTCAAAAGAAAAATTTGTCAAAATCATATTGGAAATTTAACGTCTTGATATCTGAAGATGATAAATTTGTACATGAATTAATTTTTAATTACAAAATGTGGCAAACTTTAAAACCAGGTTTTTTTCTATTTTAGAGTGGTGGGAGAATGTCAAAATTCGGATTAAAGAATTGAGTATAGTACATGGAGTAAGACGGGCAAAAGAAAAACGAACCAAAATGAAAAAAAACTTAGAGACAATTATACAAGTCTTGATAAAGAAACAGTCTTACAATTACTGGCAGAAGAAGAAAAGGGAGCATTCATTAGGTCCAAAGAAAAATTTCTAGAAAATGGAGAAAAGCCTGGATATTTCTATAAAAGTGAACGGAAAATGCAAATAACAAGTTTATTGAACAGATTCGAGACAAAGATAGACGAATTGTAGATGGTGATGATATTTACGATGTGTTTTACAATTTCTTTAGCGATTTATATGCCAGTGACAACAATGTTGATTTATCATTACAAGATGTTCTTTTGGATTCAATTCAATCTAAAAATCAGTTCAGATGATTCAGCTTCCTTAGATAGACCCATTGAAAAAGATGAAATTAAGAATAGTTTGAAACACATGTCAACAAATAAAACACCAGGAATAGACGGATTACCGGTTGAATTTTACAGTAAGTTTTTTTTCTATTCTTGGAAACGATTTGCTTTTACTCTATAATGAAATTTTTAGGAAAGAATTGCTCACCCAAACTCAAAGGACTGCTGTTATTACGTTATTCCCTAAAAAGGGAAACAGTCTTGACCCTGCCAATCGAAGACCTATCAGTTTATTAACAGTTGATTACAAAATTATTGCTAAAGTGTTGCAACTACGAGTATCCAATGTTTTAAGTGATATCATCAATGTTCATCAGACATGTTCAGTTCCGGGTAGAACAATTCATTCTAATTTGTGTCTTTTACGAGATGTAGTGGATTACAGTCAAATCAGAGGAAACCCTTGCGCTCTTATATCTGTTGACCAACATAAGGCCTTTGATAAAGTTCATTTGGGTTTTTTGATGAAAGTATTAAACAGATTTAATTTCGGCCCAAAATTTATTAATTGGATAAAGATTTTATATTCTGACATAAGAAGTACAATTTTAGTTAATGGTAAAATGGGTAAAGAAGTCTTAATTCAGAGAGGAATAAGACAGGGTTGTCCTCTGTCGCCCTTATTATATGTTTTATTTATTGAGCCTTTGGCGCAATATATTATATCTAATGGAGGTATTAGAGGTTTTTTACATTCCAGGAGGGAGTGGAAAGTCAGTCAAAATTTTACAATATGCAGACGATGCAACTTGTATTGCAACTTCCCAACTTGATGTAATTAATTTCTGTAAGGCTTTAGTCATATTTGAGAAAGCTACTGGAGCATCTATCAATTTACAAAAGAATAATGGTTTGAAATTAGGGGACTTTGTGGGACGGAAATAAAGAGGAGATATTGTTTGGTCAGAAGATGAATTCAAAATAAATGGAATTTGTTTCGGCACTGACAAATCAAGTAAACAATTTTTGAAGAGCTTATGTGATAAAGCCAAAAAGAAATTAAAATCTTGGGAAAGTCGTAGTCTTACTATTTATGGAAAAATTGGTATCATTAATACTTGTATATTTCCTATCTTTTATTATGCAGCAAAGGTTTATTTGCCAAAGATTGAGGCTTTTGCTGATGTTCTGAAGTCAATTTTCAAGTTTATTTGGCAGGGAAAAATAGAATTGGTTTCGCGAGACACAATAACTGTAAGTGTTGAAAAGGGAGGTTTGGGTCTGGATAGCTTAGAATTGAAAATAAAATCATTATTTATTCGTGGTATGTTTCCACAGCTATGTGGTGATGATTCTAGTTCATGCAATTTTCTGTTTATCCGATAATTTATGGCTAGTAAATTGCGGAAAATATTTCCATTTATGTGGTCAAACTCAGTACCTCACTGTGATGTAATGTCGCCCTCTTACAAGCAGGCATAGGCAATTATGGCAAGTTTGTATGCAAATAAGAGTAATTACGTCAATTAATGTAAATGTGTTAAGAATATAATATGTTTACTCAGGTTACAGCATGTACCACGAGTTGTTTTACGGTATCCTGAGCGGGATTGGGTACCCTTTTGGAAGCTAGTCAATCATTCAAGTTTATGTAACACGTTAAAATCGTTTAGTTGGAATATTGCCCATGGAGCCTTATATACACGGGCCAGGACGGGGCAAGCCCCTATTCCATGGCCTAGGTTCAAAAATCAGTTTAATATACAAGCGACTCGGTGAGTCGCGTTTCAGACATTAAGCTGAAAAGAACAGATACTACACATGATCTTAGCCAAAAGGCCGAGAAGCGATAATTGCATACTCAAGCTGAAGAACAATATCCAAATCCTACTCACCAGGCGATTCGGTGATGAAAATGTTGCTTTTACAGACTTCACGTAGTCAATTTTGCACGATATCTTTAAATCGGTAAAAGTTATTGAATAACTAATGCCACACTGCAGAAACACTATTGTGTGTTTAAACGAATGGGATGAAATAAATTACATATTTATTGGTATTAAGAAAGATATTAATCATTAAAGGAAAACAAATTTGCTTCGAAACACCCGTATTCGAGCAACACGAATCATTTATACATATTCAAGATCCGCGTTAAAACGTCACGACCGGATAAACACAGTGAATCCTCGTGATGTATCATGACGTCACTCATCTATTGATTAGATAGATCTTTTATTGCACACGGACACAACCATACGTAAAAGGGTATTAATTCGAAAGTTGTTCGGAACGTCATGTGTGCGAGAAAAAAGAAATTGTGTGTGAGACTGGCTCAGAACCTAACAAATTTCTTCCACGACATCGGATGAGGCACAAGCAACAGTGTCTTAGCTGCTCCCATCTCTCTCTAGGAGGTCTCTTCTCGACTCTGCAAGATGGAGAACTCAATGCCCCGGAAAGACAAACTATAAAATATAGACACCTCCGTGAGGTGGACGGCGCCGCCAGAGCTCAGGCGGTGATATTTAACAGATGCCGTAAGGATCCCATCCCAGGAAAAGGATCAGGCAACAGCTCTGCTCATCAGCAAGAAGGGGTAAGGCAATGGCCCAGGCAGCTTTTGACCAATTGTTCTTCAAAACTGTCCCTATAAGCTCATCACTTATAGTAGGGGACCGAGTGAGGACATGGGCAATCAACCACAAGCTGCTCAGTGACGTCCAGAAGAGTGCCCGCCCCACTAAAGGCTGCTTTGAACACAAACTTTGTAGTTCACACTGCCTTCAGTGGAGGACACAAGAATAAATCAGAATAGTGCCTGGCGACACGAAATCCTGGTTCAAACGCAGTAAAACAGTAATAACATGACGAAAGGGAATGCAGAATATGGAAATATTTATGACTAGGCAATTCGGTGATGAAATATTAATACAATTCAACAGAATTTCGACAGTCAATTTGGACGATATTTGTTTACGGTAAAAGCTATCGAAAATTACTGGCACACTACAAAGACATTATTGCAAGAATTAACCACGTAAATGAAATCAATTATATTTTTAATGGTAATAGCAAAAATCGACACCATTAAAGTAGAAACAGTTTGCTTTGAAACACAAGAATTGGAGCTACAAAAAAACGTTCATCCATAATGATGCATGACAGAGTGTAAAACGTAGTGAATACTTTTATTCTGACGTATAATGACGTCATTGTATGAACATTTTATCCATAATAAGCACGAAATTTCAAGCTGTGCTTATGAAGGCCCCTTTCCCTGTTCTACATAATTTTATACTTGCATGTGACGTCACATATTGAAATAATGAGAAGATGTGGTGAATAACACAGAAATGAATAGACATCAAATTCATGGGATACAAAGTATTTATTCTTTCTGATATAGAAATCAAGAGAAGGAAATAATTAGGAAAAATAAAAAGAAGAACATAAAAGAAGAGGAAGGGAAGAAGAAAAAAAGGAGATGAAGAAGAAGAAGAAAAGAGGGAGAAGAATACTAATAAGAGGAAAAAGAGTTCTTTCTTTGGTATATTTTTACCCCTGAGGGGTGGGCCGATCCCGGAAGTACTGCAATACCGGGCCAACCCGTGGCCAGGACGGGGCAAGCCCCTATTCCATGGCCTAGGTTCAAAAATCAGTTTAATATACGAGCGACTCGGTGAGTCGCGTTTCAGATATTAAGCTGAAAAGAACAGATACTTTTCTTTAAATTTTATTCATATCATGCATTTTCACAAATAATCTCAATATACAATATTTACAATAATATTATATGGATAAAAAAAAACATATGTACAAACATTTTTACAAAGTCACTCATCTAAAAGGAATATACTGTATTTTCTCATACAACTGAATTAATAACAGACAACAACAAAAGGGACTTAGCATATTAATTTTTCAAACCAACAGCCGAAATAAAACTTTTTCCATTAATCCAAACTTCATCAAACTTTTGTCGGGACCATCTTTTCCGGTCTACAGCCAAACGTAAACGAAATTCATCTTTAATTCTTAATAACAAATTATCCTCAGAAACAAAAACTTTCTCAAATATAAATGAACATCGTCGATTCCACACTACTTTGCGTGTAACAACAAATAAAAACCAAACTCGTGCCCATAAACGTGCGTTAATAGTGGACGAAGGTCCATACAAATAACAATCCTTATTAAATAAGACATGCCCACCTAGCACTTTCCTTGCGACCTCCGATACCCAGCAAATAACTTTGTAAATTGATGGGCACTCCCAAAACACATGAGCCAAAGTTTCAAACTTTAAACAAAATGGACATTTGCCATCGCTTACTCCCCATCGAGACAACTTTTCCCTTGTATATAAGGCTCCATGGGCACTTTTCCAACTAAATGACTTTAACTTGTTACACAAAATTGAATGATTTACCAGCTTCCAAAGGGTACCCAATCCCGCTCAGGATACCGTAAAACAACTCGTGGTACATGTTGTAACCTGAGTAAACATATTATAGTCTTAACACTTTTACATTCGTTGACGAAATTAGACTTATTCGCATACAAACTTGCCATAATTGCCCATGCCTGCTTGTAAGAGGGCGACATTACATCACAGTGAGGTACTGAGTTTGACCACAGAAATGGAAATATTTTCCGCAATTTACTAGCCATAAAATATCGGATAAACAGAAAATTGCAAGAACTAGAATCATCACCACATAGCTGTGGAAACATACCACGAATAAATAATGATTTCATTTTCAATTCTAAGCTATCCAGACCCAAACCTCCCTTTTCAACACTTAAAGTTATTGTGTCTCGCGAAACCAATTCTGTTTTTCCCTGCCAAATAAACTTGAAAATTGACTTCAGAACATCGGCAAAAGCCTCAATCTTTGGTAAATAAACCTTTGCTGCATAATAAAAGATAGGAAATATACAAGTATTAATGATACCAATTTTTCCATAAATAGTAAGACTACGACTTTCCCAAGATTTTAATTTCTTTTTGGCTTTATCACATAAGCTTTTCCAAAATTGTTTACTTGATTTGTCAGTGCCAAAACAAATTCCATTTATTTTGATTTCATCTTCTGACCAAACAATATCTCCTCTTAATTTCCGTCCCACAAAGTCCCCTAATTTCAAACCATTAGTCTTTTGTAAATTGATAGATGCTCCAGTAGCTTTCTCAAATATGACTAAAGCCTTAAAGAAATTAATTACATCAAGTTGGGAAGTTGCAATACAAGTTGCATCGTCTGCATATTGTAAAATTTTGACTGACTTTCCACTCCCTCCTGGAATGTAAAAACCTCTAATACCTCCATTAGATATAATATATTGCGCCAGAGGCTCAATAAATAAAACATATAATAAGGGCGACAGAGGACAACCCTGTCTTATCCCTCTCTGAATTAAGACTTCTTTACCCATTTTACCATTAACTAAAATTGTACTTCTTATATCAGAATATAAAATCTTTATCCAATTAATAAATTTTGGGCCGAAATTAAATCTGTTTAATACTTTCATCAAAAACCCCAATGAACTTTATCAAAGGCCTTATGTTGGTCAACAGATATAAGAGCGCAAGGGTTCCCTCTGATTTGACTGTAATCCACTACATCTCGTAAAAGACATAAATTAGAATGAATTGTTCTACCCGGAACTGAACATGTCTGATGAACATTGATGATATCACTTAAAACATTGGATACTCGTAGTTGCAACACTTTAGCAATAATTTTGTAATCAACTGTTAATAAACTGATAGGTCTTCGATTGGCAGGGTCAAGACTATCTCCATTTTTAGGGAGTAACGTAATAACAGCAGTCCTTTGAGTTTTGGTGAGCAATTCTTTCCTAAAAATTTCATTATAAAGTAACAGCAAATCGTTTCCAAGAATAGAAAAAAACTTACTGTAAAATTCAACCGGTAATCCGTCTATTCCTGGTGTTTTATTTTTTGACATGTGTTTCAAACTATTCTTAATTTCATCTTTTTCAATGGGTCTATCTAAGGAAGCTGAATCATCAGAACTGATTTTAGATTGAATTGAATCCAAAAGAACATCTTGTAATGATAAATCAACATTGTTGTCACTGGCATATAAATCGCTAAAGAAATTGTAAAACACATCGTAAATATCATCACCATCTACAATTCGTCCATCTTTGTCTCGAATCTGTTCAATAAACTTGTTATTTGCATTTTTCCGTTCACTTTTATAGAAATATCCAGGCTTTTCTCCATTTTCTAGAAATTTTTCTTTGGACCTAATGAACGCTCCCTTTTCTTCTTCTGCCAGTAATTGTAAGACTGTTTCTTTATCAAGACTTGTATAATTGTCTCTAAGTTTTTGCATTTTGGTTCGTTTTTCTTTTGCCCGTCTTACTCCATGTACTATACTCAATTCTTTAATCCGAATTTTGACATTCTCCCACCACTCTAAAATAGAAGAAAACCTGGTTTTAAAGTTTGCCACATTTTGTAATTAAAAATAAATTCTTGTACAAATTTATCATCTTCAGATATCAAGACGTTAAATTTCCAATATGATTTTGACAAATTTTTCCTTTGAGGGATATAGATGTCTGAGTTTAACACTTTATGGTCTGAAAAGGGAAAGTCTATAACCGACGATTTGATTACTTTTAATTTTTGTCAACATAAATCCTGTCTAATCGAGAACTTTGTTTTTTCCTGGATGAAACCAAGTATGACCAGAAATTTTTGGTTTTGTTATCAACCAGGAGTCCAAAAGTGAACAGGATTGGATAATATCAATTAATTCACTCCTCCCTACAAAACAAGTAGTATTTGCAGTTTCACAAAGTCGATCATTGACATGCATTACACAATTAAAATCACCCCCAAGAATAAGGGGAACATTTCCTCGTGTTGCAAAATGTAATTGATTGAGAAATGTTATGCGTAACTTTGGTTCACACGGTGCATAAATATTACATATACGAAAACAATAATCTGGAAAAGAACATAATACAGAGATGGTACGCCCTCTAAATCAGACCGGACTTGAGAAAAAGTACAGCGGAGTTTTTCAGAAAAAGCAATTACAACTCCACATGAATGATTTGAGCGGGAGGCCGAAAAGAAAACTGGACCTTTCCAAACTGAGTTAAAAATTTTAAAATCATTGGTACCTAAATATGTTTCTTGTAATAATACAACGTCAAAGGAAAATATACGTAACCAATTTAGGACATTTCTGCATTTAAGTGAATCTCGTAAACCGTGGACATTAAGTGAGCAAATTGAGAAATTAAAGGATGATAAATTGTGAGGGCGCGTGATTAATTAGAGGAGCGCACCAAATCAATTCATTCTAATAAAAAATATCGGTTGAAAAAGTCACTATCATGAGAACATACATACTGCGGATGTCTGCTTGTCAGATGGTTTAGCCATTCCTTGGGGGTATTACAAGACACCTTACAAGATTTGAGGGGACAAGCATACCTTTGTAGTGACAGTTCTTGATGGCGGTCCTTCATGTGATATATGAAGCTGTCGTACGTCTTGAAGTTTCGTGTACAGTCCTCTGCTGTGCATGAGAACCACAGCTGCTCCTCTGTCGTAATGTACGTGGCATCTGTTATTGCCTTAGCAGTATTGTTGTTTCTGCTCGCTGATCGTGATCGTCTCTTTGGTGATAGTGATGATCGTCTTTTCACCCCGCGACGTACAGTCTCCCACGAGGAATCACCCAAGGAGAGGTCGTACATTTGGGCAAGCTCAGCTTGCGTCGATGCTTGGCTACCCTGGTCCGGGGTCGACAGCGACCAGTCTGTGTCCATGATGTAGCTAGGTTCATCGTCGAACAGGCTCTGAGAAGCTGGCTCGTCCTCTGTGTTCTGCGTCGACGGCGTACTTATCGACTCGGCTTGCCCAGGCTCGATCGGCGTCGATTCTTCAGTAGCAGACCTAAGCTCGGCCCGCTCATGCTGATTGGACTCCTCAGTGTGAGACGACGATTCCTCTGGTCCGGTGCCTCAGGCATGACTTGCCCGGAGTGGCCCGGCTCACCTTCACGTGTTGTCGACGCACTCGGCTCCCCGGCGGGGGGTACCGCATCACTCGGCTCTCCAGCCTCCACCGTAGTTTGCTCGAGAGGTAGGCCTACTTCTTGTGGTGCGGCTGGCTCTGGTGGGATTGCGACACCTCCCCCGCTCACCCACCCGCTCGTCTGGCGCAGTTTCTGGGCGAATGATATCGGGCATGATTTGTAGAAATGGCCCGACTCCCCACATATAGTACAGACAGGCTGCTCCCACAGCCCGCCGACATGTGCCCTTCCTTCCGGCACCTGAAACACTTTACCACTCGGCACTCTCGCCACGTGGCCAGCGAGGCCACACTTCAAACATGTCCGGGGCTGCCCGTCGTAGCGTACCCAGCAGTCTCGGCCGCCGAAGCTCAGGGATGATGGTACGTCCCTCTTAATCTCTACTCTGTACTGGCGTACCCCGTTGAATATTCCTGGGTGTTCTCGGTGCTGCAGTTGCCTTCCTGCCATGACTTTACCGTATCGGTTCAAAACAAACCGCACCTTGTTGTCGTCCACCTCGTGGGGCACATGCAGCACAGTCACGATCTTGGCGGGGCTCGCGTATGACGTGACGATCACCCGCTGGTCCCTCTGAAGCACCGGCAGGAACTGCAGTTTTGCCTTCTCTGTGTTGAACGTCACATCAACTCTCCTCCCTGGCAGTCTCTGCACCGCCATCAGATGGTCCGCGGGCACCACACCGGCCTCCTTCAGTAGGTCGAACACCTGGATCTCTTCCGACATCAGGACCACGTGCACACTTCGAGTTCGCTGGAGCTCCATTCTAGTTGACTGGCAGGAGTCGGTGCATGAAATGCACCTAGATGACCGAAACTTAGCCAAAAGGCCGAGAAGCGATAATTGCATACTCAAGCTGAAGAACAATATCCAAATCCTACTCACCAGGCGATTCGGTGATGAAAATGTTGCTTTTACAGACTTCACGTAGTCAATTTTGCACGATATCTTTAAATCGGTAAAAGTTATTGAAAAACTAATGCCACACTGCAGAAACACTATTGTGTGTTCAAACGAATGGGATAAAATAAATTACATATTTATTGGTAATAAGAAAGATATTAATCATTAAAGGAGAACAAATTTGCTTCGAAACACCCGTATTCGAGCAACACGAATCATTTATACATATTCAAGATCCGCGTTAAAACGTCACGACCGGATAAACACAGTGAATCCTTGTGATGTATCATGACGTCACTCATCTATTGATTAGATAGATCTTTTATTGCACACGGATACACCATACGTAACAGGGTATTAATTCGAAAGTTGTGCGGAACGTCATGTGTGCGAGAAAAAAGAAATTGTCGGTGTGAGTCTGGCTCAGAACCTAGCAAATTTCTCCCACGAAATCGGATGAGGCACAAGCAACAGTGTCTTAGCTGCTCCCATCTCGCTCTAGGAGGTCTCTTCTCGACTCTGCAAGACTTAATGCCTCGGAAAGACAAACTATAAAATATAGACACCTCCGTGAGGTGGACGGCGCCGCTAGAGCTCAGGCGGTGATATTTAACAGATGCCGTAAGGATCCCATCCCAGGAAAAGGATCAGGCAACAGCTCTGCTCATCCGCAAGAAGGGGTAAAGCAATGGCCCAGGCAGCTTTTGACCAATTGTTCTTCAAAGAACAATTATAATGGTTACCAATGGGTTGCCTAGCAAGGGTACATCGAGATGTATGTAGGGCAGGGGATATATTCGTCTTGATTTGTCAAGAAATCATAAGTACATAAGAATGTCATATATTGAATAATTCGTCACTCGAACTGTCGTTGTCCAGTGACATGTTCAACCCAGATGTCTCTGGAAGCTTGTATTGCGTCGGTGCAGCAAAGCTTCCTCATCAGAGTTCTGTAGCGTCGACTGACACCCAGGCGTCCGAGAGCACGTTCGTTGCCCTGGTGCCAGCTTCCCAAGGCACCAACGATGAAGCCATGGACCTCAACATCATTGCCGGCTTCACGTAGAGCTTGACGGAGAACGCTGTATTTCTGGATCTTGGCGTCAGCTGCAGTCGTGCAGGCCTGTGTGCCGTTATCGAACGGGATCGAAATGTCGATTATAGTGATTTTCGATCCCTCGATCACGGTGATGTCCGGTCGTTCTCTCGGGTTGGGGTCACCAGGGACATGCTGGTCCTGGAAGACGTCCCCATGTCTTATGCTCTTCACCAGGCGTTCTTGAATAGCGTTGTGCCGCCGTCTGATGGATACCATGTTTGGTAGGCAGTGATTTAGGATATGAGGAAGTGTCTCTTGTTGCGGGCATCTCCTGCACTTGCCGTCTGCATTTGCCTTCCACTTCTTTGTGACTACATTCGTGGGTAGGCAGTTAAGTCGAGCTCGATGGATAAACCGCCAATCGCAGAAGCGGAAGAATTTTCCGTTGGCATGCCAAGAAGAGCCATTGGCGAAGGGATCATTGCTCAGTGATCTTGCCACTTTTCCCTGGTCTGGTAGGGACTTGAGCTTTGCAGCATTCTTAGTTCTTTGGATCAACCTCAGGCTTCTTGTTACTGCCGTTGGCAAGATGTCCCTTGGGTGGTCGCCGTCTGTCTGATCGTTAACAACAACTGCACCGCTGGTGGTGGCTCTAAGAGTTAGTCGCAGTCTTCTTGCGGCTGACCTGGCTCGCGACCACAGGGAGGAAGCTTGGCCGCTATTACCAGAATTGGCAAGTGGACCCTTGCTGCTGCCAGACAAGTAGTTGTCGATGTCCTCTTCAGTCGGGGCTGCATGGATTGTCCGATGTACTACTGACTTTAGCTGGGATATTGCTATTGTCCGAACAACTTCATCATCAGATGACAAGACACGAACGGCTTGAGTAATAACTTGGATGTCCGCATCTACGTTGGGGTCTATGAAGGCTAGACCACCTGATTCCCTAGCCGCGAAGATGTACGCGTTGGCCGCCCGAAGAGGGACCTGGCATATCCTCTTGACGTTGGCGGTGATGGCAGACTTTAGGGACCGCAAGTCCTACTTCAAATAGTCCGCTGCCCGAAGTAAGAAGCTGAGGCCGGGTTGGACGAACGTCTTGATTGCATCAATCTTTTGCCATGGGGCCAGTAATGATGATGTGATGGTCTCAATGTTTCCCTTCAGCTTCCCAATCAGATCCTTGAGATTGGTGAAACGAGGCAAGCCAATGGGAACTCCAAGGTAGCGGTACTGCTCTTCCTCGTTGAAGGCTGGCATCACCTGACCTTGGACAGTGTATCTGTGTGGGAGGACAGATGTTCCGTTCCGGCATGAGAGTGAGAGGGAGGCACACTTTGTAGGCTTGAATGCCAGACGTAGGGAGTCTGCCTGCTCGGATGCCACAGACAAAAGGGCATCCAGGCCCTCTGGTGTCTTACTCAGCAGAACAAGATCGTCAGCGTAGGCCATGATGGATAGGCGTTGTTCGTGCACCATAAGCCCGAGGCCATCATCAGTTGCCTTCTTCTTGACTGCTCTTAGAATTGTCTCAATCGTCAAGTTGAACAGGATAGCAGACATCGGGCATCCCTGTTTTACGCCGGCTTGGATCTCTATGGAGTCAGTCTCGCCACTCGTGCTGAGAAAGGATGTGGATGCTCCCGTGTATGCGTCCTTTAGGAGCATAACCAGGTTGGCAGGTGCTCCTATTGTTGTAAGAACTGCATGGATAGCCTGGTGGGGGATGCTTCCAAATGCATTCCTAAGATCAAGCCAGGCGATGTTGGATGTCTTCTGGTTTCTCTTGGTATCCTTGATTACCGAAGACAGGAGAAAGGTGTGCTCGTGACAACCCTCACATGGGCGAGCGCTCTTCTGCTCTGGACTGAGGAGGTTGTGATTGCATGCCCACTTTGTCAGCCTGTCTGAAAGGATACCCATGAAAAGTTTGTATAGGCATGACTGGAGTGCGATCGGGCGGAAGTTTGCTGGGTCATTGGTTGTACCCGACTTGTGAATCAGGATGGTCGTAGCTACCTTCCAGGCTGATGGTATACGGTGTTCCTGTAAACACCTGTTGAATATACTGTGGGTAACACGGCATGCACCATCAACTTGTCGAATATGCTTGTACTCGAGACGGTCCTTTCCAGGGGCGGAATTGCTCATGCGGGACAGTCTGGTACTGATCTCTTGTTGTGATATAGGAGAGGTTAGGGCGGGTGCAGACTCCTTCGCTCCCTCAAGATCGGTAAAAAGAGACTCGGTTATCTGTTGTATTCTCTCCTCATCAATTTCAGGAGGAGCATAGACGTCCTTGAAGAAGTCTAGCAATTGCTCATTGCTGCCAGAGAAGGAGGGCGTGTCATCTCTGAGGATGTGTCGAATCGCTCTTTTCTTGCTCCGTTTGTAGAGCTTCTGTAAACGGCTTGCCTCCCTGACATCAAAGGTGGGTTGACGAGGTCTAGCAGGTCTGCGAGGCCGTCTCTCTGCAGGAGGCCTTACATGAGGTGCAGCTTGCTGAGACCGGGCGGCTTCCACAGCATGCTTGGCAAACTCCACACAGACTCTCCCGAAGTCTTCCCAATTAGTGGCATTGCCTAGGACAGTCACCCAATGCTGTGGACCATTAGCCTGATGTGTATCGGCCGGCGGTGGTGTATGGGCTGGCTGCTCTACCATCACTGGTCGTGGAGGCGATTGTGGATGTGTATCTGATGAAGGAGGAATCTCAATATAAGGCAAGGGTACCTCAGCTGCTGGTATAACATCAATGGACGGTGACGGATGCTGCACCATCTCTTGGTCCATCTGAAGTGGGCTGGAATGAGTAAAGGAAGGATGCACCACCTCTGGGTCCATTTGAAGTGGGGAAGTGGGGGTAGATGGTTCTGAAGGAGGGGGTTCAGACAGCATAGAAACATCAGATGGATTAGCCTGTTGAGTATCGGCCGGCGGTGGTGTATGGGCTGGCTGCTCTACCATCACTGGTCGTGGAGGCGATTGTGGATGCGTAGGATGCACTACGTCTGGGTCCATTTGCAGTGGGGAAGAGGGGGTAGATGGTTCTGAAGGAGGGGTTTCAGAAAGCATAGAAACATCAGTTGGAAAAGAAGAACCCATCACCTCGACCGAATGACGAGACCTTGGAGGAGAGGGATCTAGACTCGAAGAAGGGGTCTCATCCACTGCCGGTTGTGAGAGGATCCGTTTCCTCTTGTGGCTCTGCCAGTGATTGGAAGCCTTACGAGCAGAATCGAACTCAGCCTGGCAGGCTGAGCATCGAAAGACGTAGAGGAAGGAAGTCGTTTGGTGGTGCCGAGCCTGGTGGCGCTTGAGGGTCTGTTGATTAAAAAAGTTCTCTGCGCACACGGTGCACTTCCAACGGGAGGGCAACGGATAGTCGAACACCTCGGTGATGGTTTGGCTCATGCTGTCACTAGTTTGTTCCGCAGTGGTGCGGTGAAGCCTGGCCGAGTGGCGACGGAGACCGGCCGCGGTGGGGAAGGAAACTCCACATAGCTCACACGTAATGGGATTGGTGGGACCTGAGCCTCTGACGGTTGGAGCTTGGTTGGAGTTTCGACTGGCAGCTTGGTTAGTGGCTTGTTTTGAGCCACTACTGGCAGGTCGGCTGACAGCTTGGCTGGCAGCTTGGTTGGAGCCTCGGCTGGTAGCTTGGTTGGCAGCCTGTTTGGAGCCTCGGCTGGCAGTTTGGCTGGTGGCAGCCTGGTTGGAGTCTCGGCTGGCAGCTTGGCTGGTAGCCTGGTTGGAGCCTCGGCTGGTAGACTGGTTGGAGCCTCGGCTGGTAGCCTGGTTGGAGCCTCGGCTGGCAGCTTGGCAGGTAGCCTGGTTGGAGCCCCGGCTGGCAGCTTGGCTGTACGTAGTCTGGTTGGAGCCTCGGCGTGCAGCTTGGCTGGCAGCCTGGTTGGAGCCTCGACTGGCAGCTTGGCTGGTGGCAGCCTGGTTGGAGCCTCGGCTGGCAGCTTGGTTGGTGGCAGCCTGGTTGGAGCCTCGGCTGGCAGCTTGGCTGGTGGCAGCCTGGTGGGTCCCTCGGCTGGCAGCTTGGCTGGTAGCCTGGTTGGAGCCTTGGCTGGCAGCTTGGTTGGTGGGTTCTCTTCTTTCTCTCCTCTCCAGACGCGAAGACATGGTGAAGGAGGATGGGTCTTTGTGTCTGCCTCAGGAACGAGAGCTGAAGTCGGTGCATGGGATGCACCTATATGACCGAATCTCATAAGATCAAGTGAGTATTAAGCTGAAAAGAACAGATACTACACATGATCTTAGCCAAAAGGCCGAGAAGCGATCAGGCAGCTTTTGACCAATTGTTCTTCAAAGCTGTCCCTATAAGCTCATCACTCCTATAGTAGGGGACCGAGTGAGGACATGGGCAATCAACCACAAGCTGCTCAGTGACGTCCAGAAGAGTGCCCGCCCCACTAAAGGCTGCTATGAACACAAACTTTGTAGTTGACACTGCCTTCAGTGGAGGACACAAGAATAAATCAGAATAGTGCCTGGCGACACGAAATCTTGGTTCAAACGCAGTAAAACAGTAATAACATGACGAAAGGGAATGCAGAATATGGAAATATTTATGACTAGGCAATTCAGTGATGAAAATATTAATATGATTTAACAGAATTTCGACAGTCAATTTGGACGATATTTTTTTACGGTAAAAGCTATCGAAAATTACTGGCACACTACAAAGACATTATTGCAAGAATTAACGACGTAAATGAAATCAATTATATTTTTAATGGTAATAGCAAATATCGACACCACTAAAGTAGAAACAGTTTGCTTTGAAACACAAGAATTGGAGCTACAAAAAAACGTTTATCCATAATGATGCATGACAGAGTGTAAAACGTAGTGAATACTTTTATTCTGACGTATAATGACGTCATTGTATGAACATTTTATCCATAATAAGCACGACATTTCAAGCTGTGCTTTTGAAGGCCCCTTTCCCTGTTCTACATAATTTTATACTTACATGTGACGTCACATATTGAAATAATGAGAAGATGCGGTGAATAACACAGAAATGAATAGACATCAAATTCATGGGATACAAAGTGTTTATTCTTCCTGAAATAGAAATAAAGAGAAGGAAATATATAGGAAAAATGAAAAGAAGAACATAAAAGAAGAGGAAGGGAAGAAGAAAAAAAGGAGATGAAGAAGAAGAAGAAAAGAGGGAGAAGAATACTAATAAGAGGAAAATGAGTTCTTTCTTTGGTATATTTTTACCCCTGAGGGGTGGGCCGATCCCAAGTACTGCAATACCGGGCCAACCCGTGGCCAGGACGGAGCAAGCCCCTATTCCATGGCCTAGGTTCAAAAATCAGTTTAATATACAAGCGACTCGGTGAGTCGCGTTTCAGATATTAAGCTGAAAAGAACAGATACTACACATGATCTTAGCCAAAAGGCCGAGAAGCGATAATTGCATACTCAAGCTGAAGAACAATATCCAAATCCTACTCACCAGGCGATTCGGTGATGAAAATGTTGCTTTTACAGACTTCACGTAGTCAATTTTGCACGATATCTTTAAATCGGTAAAAGTTATTGAAAAACTAATGCCACACTGCAGAAACACTATTGTGTGTTCAAACGAATGGGATGAAATAAATTACATATTTATTGGTAATAAGAAAGATATTAATCATTAAAGGAGAACAAATTTGCTTCGAAACACCCGTATTCGAGCAACACGAATCATTTATACATATTCAAGATCCGCGTTAAAACGTCACGACCGGATAAACACAGTGAATCCTTGTGATGTATCATGACGTCACTCATCTATTGATTAGATAGATCTTTTATTGCACACGGATACAACCATACGTAACAGGGTATTAATTCGAAAGTTGTGCGGAACGTCATGTGTGCGAGAAAAAAGAAATTGTGTGTGAGTCTGGCTCAGAACCTAGCAAATTTCTTCCACGACATCGGATGAGGCACAAGCAACAGTGTCTTAGCTGCTCCCATCTCGCTCTAGGAGGTCTCTTCTCGACTCTGCAAGACTTAATGCCTCGGAAAGACAAACTATAAAATATAGACACCTCCGTGAGGTGGACGGCGCCGCTAGAGCTCAGGCGGTGATATTTAACAGATGCCGTAAGGATCCCATCCCAGGAAAAGGATCAGGCAACAGCTCTGCTCATCCGCAAGAAGGGGTAAAGCAATGGCCCAGGCAGCTTTTGACCAATTGTTCTTCAAAGCTGTCCCTATAAGCTCATCACTGCTATAGTAGGGGACCGAGTGAGGACATGGGCAATCAACCACAAGCTGCTCAGTGACGTCCAGAAGAGTGCCCGCCCCACTAAAGGCTGCTATGAACACAAACTTTGTAGTTCACACTGCCTTCAGTGGAGGACACAAGAATAAATCAGAATAGTGCCTGGCGACACGAAATCTTGGTTCAAACGCAGTAAAACAGTAATAACATGACGAAAGGGAATGCAGAATATGGAAATATTTATGACTAGGCAATTCGGTGATGAAAATATTAATATAATTCAACAGAATTTCGACAGTCAATTTGGACGATATTTGTTTACGGTAAAAGCTATCGAAAATTACTGGCACACTACAAAGACATTATTGCAAGAATTAACGACGTAAATGAAATCAATTATATTTTTAATGGTAATAGCAAAAATCGACACCATTAAAGTAGAAACAGTTTGCTTTGAAACACAAGAATTGGAGCTACAAAAACCGTTTATCAATAATGATGCATGACAGAGTGTAAAACGTAGTGAATACTTTTATTCTGACGTATAATGACGTCATTGTATGAACATTTTATCCATAATAAGCACGACATTTCAAGCTGTGCTTATGAAGGCCCCTTTCCTGTTCTACATAATTTTATACTTGCATGTGACGTCACATATTGAAATAATGAGAAGATGTGGTGAATAACACAGAAATGAATAGACATCAAATTCATGGGATACAAAGTGTTTATTCTTTCTGAAATAGAAATCAAGAGAAGGAAATAAATAGGAAAAATAAAGAGAAGAACATAAAAGAAGAGGAAGGGAAGAAAAAAAAAGGAGATGAAGAAAGGAAAGAGGATATGAAAAAGAAGAAGAAAAGAGGGAGAAGAAAACTAATGAGAGGAAAAAGACTTCTTTCTTTGGTATATTTTTACCCCTGAGGGTTGGGCCGATCCCGGAAGTACTGCAATACCGGGCCAACCCGTGGCCAGGACGGAGCAAGCCCCTATTCCATGGCCTAGGTTCAAAAATCAGTTTAATATACAAGCGACTCGGTGAGTCGCGTTTCAGATATTAAGCTGAAAAGAACAGATTTATTAATAATATTTTCATCTTCGAAATAGTTATATCATTTAACAACATAATGGTAGTCTCCAGTTGGAGAAGGCACAGTCACGTTTCATGTATATATTAAGCTGAAAAAGAACAGATTTATTGCAACAATAAATACTTTGAAAATCATATATTGTTTACATAATATGTGTTAACCCATTGATATAATGGTTATCAATGGGTTGCCTAGCAAGGTACATCGAGATGTATGTAGGGCAGGGGATATATTCGTCTTGATTTGTCAAGAAATCATAAGTACATAAGAATGTCATATATTGAATAATTCGTCACTCGAACTGTCGTTGCCCAGTGACATGTTCAGCCCAGATGTCTCTGGAAGCTTGTATTGCGTCAGTGCAGCAATGCTTCCTCATCAGAGTTCTGTAGCGTCGACTGACACCCAGGCGTCCGAGAGCACGTTCGTTGCCCTGGTGCCAGCTTCCCAAGGCACCAACGATGAAGCCATGGACCTCAACATCATTGCTGGCCAACCCGTGGCCAGGACGGAGCAAGCCCCTATTCCATGGCCTAGGTTCAAAAATCAGTTTAATATACAAGCGACTCGGTGAGTCGCGTTTCAGATATTAAGCTGAAAAGAACAGATACTACACATGATCTTAGCCAAAAGGCCGAGAAGCGATAATTGCATACTCAAGCTGAAGAACAATATCCAAATCCTACTCACCAGGCGATTCGGTGATGAAAATGTTGCTTTTACAGACTTCACGTAGTCAATTTTGCACGATATCTTTAAATCGGTAAAAGTTATTGAAAAACTAATGCCACACTGCAGAAACACTATTGTGTGTTCAAACGAATGGGATGAAATAAATTACATATTTATTGGTAATAAGAAAGATATTAATCATTAAAGGAGAACAAATTTGCTTCGAAACACCCGTATTCGAGCAACACGAATCATTTATACATATTCAAGATCCGCGTTAAAACGTCACGACCGGATAAACACAGTGAATCCTTGTGATGTATCATGACGTCACTCATTTATTGATTAGATAGATCTTTTATTGCACACGGATACAACCATACGTAACAGGGTATTAATTCGAAAGTTGTGCGGAACGTCATGTGTGCGAGAAAAAAGAAATTGTGTGTGAGTCTGGCTCAGAACCTAGCAAATTTCTTCCACGACATCGGATGAGGCACAAGCAACAGTGTCTTAGCTGCTCCCATCTCGCTCTAGGAGGTCTCTTCTCGACTCTGCAAGATGCAGAACTCAATGCCCCGGAAAGACAAACTATAAAATATAGACACCTCCGTGAGGTGGACGGCGCTGCTAGAGCTCAGGCGGTGATATTTAACAGATGCCGTAAGGATCCCATCCCAGGAAAAGGATCAGGCAACAGCTCTGCTCATCCGCAAGAAGGGGTAAAGCAATGGCCCAGGCAGCTTTTGACCAATTGTTCTTCAAAGCTGTCCCTATAAGCTCATCACTGCTATAGTAGGGGACCGAGTGAGGACATGGGCAATCAACCACAAGCTGCTCAGTGACCTCCAGAAGAGTGCCCGCCCCACTAAAGGCTGCTGTGAACACAAACTTTGTAGTTCACACTGCCTTCAGTGGAGGACACAAGAATAAATCAGAATAGTGCCTGGCGACACGAAATCTTGGTTCAAACGCAGTAAAACAGTAATAACATGACGAAAGGGAATGCAGAATATGGAAATATTTATGACTAGGCAATTCGGTGATGAAAATATTAATATAATTCAACAGAATTTCGACAGTCAATTTGGACGATATTTGTTTACGGTAAAAGCTATCGAAAATTACTGGCACACTACAAAGACATTATTGCAAGAATTCACGACGTAAATGAAATCAATTATATTTTTAATGGTAATAGCAAAAATCGACACCATTAAAGTAGAAACAGTTTGCTTTGAAACACAAGAATTGGAGCTACAAAAACCGTTTATCCATAATGATGCATGACAGAGTGTAAAACGTAGTGAATACTTTTATTCTGACGTATAATGACGTCATTGTATGAACATTTTATCCATAATAAGCACGACATTTCAAGCTGTGCTTATAAGGCCCCTTTCCCTTTTCTACATAATTTTATACTTACATGTGACGTCACACATTGAAATAATGAGAAGATGTGGTGAATAACACAGAAATGAATAGACATCAAATTCATGGGATACAAAGTGTTTATTCTTTCTGAAATAGAAATCAAGAGAAGGAAATAAATAGGAAAAATAAAAAGAAGAACATAAAAGAAGAGGAAGGGAAGAAGAAAAAAAGGAGATGAAGAAGAAGAAGAAAAGAGGGAGAAGAATACTAATAAGAGGAAAAAGAGTTCTTTCTTTGGTATATTTTACCCCTGAGGGTGGGCCGATCCCGGAAGTACTGCAATACCGGGCCAACCCGTGGCCAGGACGGGGCAAGCCCCTATTCCATGGCCTAGGTTCAAAAATCAGTTTAATATACAAGCGACTCGGTGAGTCGCGTTTCAGATATTAAGCTGAAAAGAACAGATACTTTTCTTTAAATTTTATTCATATCATGCATTTTCACAAATAATCTCAATATACAATATTTACAATAATATTATATGGATAAAAAAAAACATATGTACAAACATTTTTACAAAGTCACTCATCTAAAAGGAATATACTGTATTTTCTCATACAACTGAATTAATAACAGACAACAACAAAAGGGACTTAGCATATTAATTTTTCAAACCAACAGCCGAAATAAAACTTTTCCATTAATCCAAACTTCATCAAACTTTTGTCGGGACCATCTTTTCCGGTCTACAGCCAAACGTAAACGAAATTCATCTTTAATTCTTAATAACAAATTATCCTCAGAAACAAAAACTTTCTCAAATATAAATGAACATCGTCGATTCCACACTACTTTGCGTGTAACAACAAATAAAAACCAAACTCGTGCCCATAAACGTGCGTTAATAGTGGACGAAGGTCCATACAAATAACAATCCTTATTAAATAAGACATGCCCACCTAGCACTTTCCTTGCGACCTCCGATACCCAGCAAATAACTTTGTAAATTGATGGGCACTCCCAAAACACATGAGCCAAAGTTTCAAACTTTAAACAAAATGGACATTTGCCATCGCTTACTCCCCATCGAGACAACTTTTCCCTTGTATATAAGGCTCCATGGGCACTTTTCCAACTAAATGACTTTAACTTGTTACACAAAATTGAATGATTTACCAGCTTCCAAAGGGGTACCCAATCCCGCTCAGGATACCGTAAAACAACTCGTGGTACATGTTGTAACCTGAGTAAACATATTATAGTCTTAACACTTTTACATTCGTTGACGAAATTAGACTTATTCGCATACAAACTTGCCATAATTGCCCATGCCTGCTTGTAAGAGGGCGACATTACATCACAGTGAGGTACTGAGTTTGACCACAGAAATGGAAATATTTTCCGCAATTTACTAGCCATAAAATATCGGATAAACAGAAAATTGCAAGAACTAGAATCATCACCACATAGCTGTGGAAACATACCACGAATAAATAATGATTTCATTTTCAATTCTAAGCTATCCAGACCCAAACCTCCCTTTTCAACACTTAAAGTTATTGTGTCTCGCGAAACCAATTCTGTTTTTCCCTGCCAAATAAACTTGAAAATTGACTTCAGAACATCGGCAAAAGCCTCAATCTTTGGTAAATAAACCTTTGCTGCATAATAAAAGATAGGAAATATACAAGTATTAATGATACCAATTTTTCCATAAATAGTAAGACTACGACTTTCCCAAGATTTTAATTTCTTTTTGGCTTTATCACATAAGCTTTTCCAAAATTGTTTACTTGATTTGTCAGTGCCAAAACAAATTCCATTTATTTTGATTTCATCTTCTGACCAAACAATATCTCCTCTTAATTTCCGTCCCACAAAGTCCCCTAATTTCAAACCATTAGTCTTTTGTAAATTGATAGATGCTCCAGTAGCTTTCTCAAATATGACTAAAGCCTTAAAGAAATTAATTACATCAAGTTGGGAAGTTGCAATACAAGTTGCATCGTCTGCATATTGTAAAATTTTGACTGACTTTCCACTCCCTCCTGGAATGTAAAACCTCTAATACCTCCATTAGATATAATATATTGCGCCAGAGGCTCAATAAATAAAACATATAATAAGGGCGACAGAGGACAACCCTGTCTTATCCCTCTCTGAATTAAGACTTCTTTACCCATTTTACCATTAACTAAAATTGTACTTCTTATATCAGAATATAAAATCTTTATCCAATTAATAAATTTTGGGCCGAAATTAAATCTGTTTAATACTTTCATCAAAAAACCCCAATGAACTTTATCAAAGGCCTTATGTTGGTCAACAGATATAAGAGCGCAAGGGTTCCCTCTGATTTGACTGTAATCCACTACATCTCGTAAAAGACATAAATTAGAATGAATTGTTCTACCCGGTACTGAACATGTCTGATGAACATTGATGATATCACTTAAAACATTGGATACTCGTAGTTGCAACACTTTAGCAATAATTTTGTAATCAACTGTTAATAAACTGATAGGTCTTCGATTGGCAGGGTCAAGACTATCTCCATTTTTAGGGAGTAACGTAATAACAGCAGTCCTTTGAGTTTTGGTGAGCAATTCTTTCCTAAAAATTTCATTATAAAGTAACATCAAATCGTTTCCAAGAATAGAAAAAAACTTACTGTAAAATTCAACCGGTAATCCGTCTATTCCTGGTGTTTTATTTTTGACATGTGTTTCAAACTATTCTTAATTTCATCTTTTTCAATGGGTCTATCTAAGGAAGCTGAATCATCAGAACTGATTTTAGATTGAATTGAATCCAAAAGAACATCTTGTAATGATGAATCAACATTGTTGTCACTGGCATATAAATCGCTAAAGAAATTGTAAAACACATCGTAAATATCATCACCATCTACAATTCGTCCATCTTTGTCTCGAATCTGTTCAATAAACTTGTTATTTGCATTTTTCCGTTCACTTTTATAGAAATATCCAGGCTTTTCTCCATTTTCTAGAAATTTTTCTTTGGACCTAATGAACGCTCCCTTTTCTTCTTCTGCCAGTAATTGTAAGACTGTTTCTTTATCAAGACTTGTATAATTGTCTCTAAGTTTTTGCATTTTGGTTCGTTTTTCTTTTGCCCGTCTTACTCCATGTACTATACTCAATTCTTTAATCCGAATTTTGACATTCTCCCACCACTCTAAAATAGAAGAAAAACCTGGTTTTAAAGTTTGCCACATTTTGTAATTAAAAATAAATTCTTCTACAAATTTATCATCTTCAGATATCAAGACGTTAAATTTCCAATATGATTTTGACAAATTTTTCCTTTGAGGGATATAGATGTCCGAGTTTAACACTTTATGGTCTGAAAAGGGAAAGTCTATAACCGACGATTTGATTACTTTTAATTTTTTGTCAACATAAATCCTGTCTAATCGAGAACTTTGTTTTTTTCCTGGATGAAACCAAGTATGACCAGAAATTTTTGGTTTTGTTATCAACCAGGAGTCCAAAAGTGAACAGGATTGGATAATATCAATTAATTCACTCCTCCCTACAAAACAAGTAGTATTTGCAGTTTCACAAAGTCGATCATTGACATGCATTACACAATTAAAATCACCCCCAAGAATAAGGGGAACATTTCCTCGTGTTGCAAAATGTAATTGATTGAGAAATGTTATGCGTAACTTTGGTTCACACGGTGCATAAATATTACATATACGAAAACAATAATCTGGAAAAGAACATAATACAGAGATGGTACGCCCTCTAAATCAGACCGGACTTGAGAAAAGTACAGCGGAGTTTTTCAGAAAAAGCAATTACAACTCCACATGAATGATTTGAGCGGGAGGCCGAAAAGAAAACTGGACCTTTCCAAACTGAGTTAAAAATTTTAAAATCATTGGTACCTAAATATGTTTCTTGTAATAATACAACGTCAAAGGAAAATATACGTAACCAATTTAGGACATTTCTGCATTTAAGTGAATCTCGTAAACCGTGGACATTAAGTGAGCAAATTGAGAAATTAAAGGATGATAAATTGTGAGGGCGCGTGATTAATTAGAGGAGCGCACCAAATCAATTCATTCTAATAAAAAATATCGGTTGAAAAAGTCACTATCATGAGAACATACATACTGCGGATGTCTGCTTGTCAGATGGTTTAGCCATTCCTTGGGGTATTACAAGACACCTTACAAGATTTGAGGGGACAAGCATACCTTTGTAGTGACAGTTCTTGATGGCGGTCCTTCATGTGATATATGAAGCTGTCGTACGTCTTGAAGTTTCGTGTACAGTCCTCTGCTGTGCATGAGAACCACAGCTGCTCCTCTGTCGTAATGTACGTGGCATCTGTTATTGCCTTAGCAGTATTGTTGTTTCTGCTCGCTGATCGTGATCGTCTCTTTGGTGATAGTGATGATCGTCTTTTCACCCCGCGACGTACAGTCTCCCACGAGGAATCACCCAAGGAGAGGTCGTACATTTGGGCAAGCTCAGCTTGCGTCGATGCTTGGCTACCCTGGTCCGGGGTCGACAGCGACCAGTCTGTGTCCATGATGTAGCTAGGTTCATCGTCGAACAGGCTCTGAGAAGCTGGCTCGTCCTCTGTGTTCTGCGTCGACGGCGTACTTATCGACTCGGCTTGCCCAGGCTCGATCGGCGTCGATTCTTCAGTAGCAGACCTAAGCTCGGCCCGCTCATGCTGATTGGACTCCTCAGTGTGAGACGACGATTCCCTCTGGTCCGGTGCCTCAGGCATGACTTGCCCGGAGTGGCCCGGCTCACCTTCACGTGTTGTCGACGCACTCGGCTCCCCGGCGGGGGGTACCGCATCACTCGGCTCTCCAGCCTCCACCGTAGTTTGCTCGAGAGGTAGGCCTACTTCTTGTGGTGCGGCTGGCTCTGGTGGGATTGCGACACCTCCCCCGCTCACCCACCCGCTCGTCTGGCGCAGTTTCTGGGCGAATGATATCGGGCATGATTTGTAGAAATGGCCCGACTCCCCACATATAGTACAGACAGGCTGCTCCCCACAGCCCGCCGACATGTGCCCTTCCTTCCGGCACCTGAAACACTTTACCACTCGGCACTCCTCGCCACGTGGCCAGCGAGGCCACACTTCAAACATGTCCGGGGCTGCCCGTCGTAGCGTACCCAGCAGTCTCGGCCGCCGAAGCTCAGGGATGATGGTACGTCCCTCTTAATCTCTACTCTGTACTGGCGTACCCCGTTGAATATTCCTGGGTGTTCTCGGTGCTGCAGTTGCCTTCCTGCCATGACTTTACCGTATCGGTTCAAAACAAACCGCACCTTGTTGTCGTCCACCTCGTGGGGCACATGCAGCACAGTCACGATCTTGGCGGGGCTCGCGTATGACGTGACGATCACCCGCTGGTCCCTCTGAAGCACCGGCAGGAACTGCAGTTTTGCCTTCTCTGTGTTGAACGTCACATCAACTCTCCTCCCTGGCAGTCTCTGCACCGCCATCAGATGGTCCGCGGGCACCACACCGGCCTCCTTCAGTAGGTCGAACACCTGGATCTCTTCCGACATCAGGACCACGTGCACACTTCGAGTTCGCTGGAGCTCCATTCTAGTTGACTGGCAGGAGTCGGTGCATGAAATGCACCTAGATGACCGAAACTTAGCCAAAAGGCCGAGAAGCGATAATTGCATACTCAAGCTGAAGAACAATATCCAAATCCTACTCACCAGGCGATTCGGTGATGAAAATGTTGCTTTTACAGACTTCACGTAGTCAATTTTGCACGATATCTTTAAATCGGTAAAAGTTATTGAAAAACGAATGCCACACTGCAGAAACACTATTGTGTGTTCAAACGAATGGGATGAAATAAATTACATATTTATTGGTAATAAGAAAGATATTAATCATTAAAGGAGAACAAATTTGCTTCGAAACACCCGTATTCGAGCAACACGAATCATTTATACATATTCAAGATCCGCGTTAAAACGTCACGACCGGATAAACACAGTGAATCCTTGTGATGTATCATGACGTCACTCATCTATTGATTAGATAGATCTTTTATTGCACACGGATACAACCATACGTAACAGGGTATTAATTCGAAAGTTGTGCGGAACGTCATGTGTGCGAGAAAAAAGAAATTGTGTGTGAGTCTGGCTCAGAACCTAGCAAATTTCTTCCACGACATCGGATGAGGCACAAGCAACAGTGTCTTAGCTGCTCCCATCTCGCTCTAGGAGGTCTCTTCTCGACTCTGCAAGATGCAGAACTCAATGCCCCGGAAAGACAAACTATAAAATATAGACACCTCCGTGAGGTGGACGGCGCTGCTAGAGCTCAGGCGGTGATATTTAACAGATGCCGTAAGGATCCCATCCCAGGAAAAGGATCAGGCAACAGCTCTGCTCATCCGCAAGAAGGGGTAAAGCAATGGCCCAGGCAGCTTTTGACCAATTGTTCTTCAAAGCTGTCTCTATAAGCTCATCACTGCTATAGTAGGGGACCGAGTGAGGACATGGGCAATCAACCACAAGCTGCTCAGTGACCTCCAGAAGAGTGCCCGCCCCACTAAAGGCTGCTGTGAACACAAACTTTGTAGTTCACACTGCCTTCAGTGGAGGACACAAGAATAAATCAGAATAGTGCCTGGCGACACGAAATCTTGGTTCAAACGCAGTAAAACAGTAATAACATGACGAAAGGGAATGCAGAATATGGAAATATTTATGACTAGGCAATTCGGTGATGAAAATATTAATATAATTCAACAGAATTTCGACAGTCAATTTGGACGATATTTGTTTACGGTAAAAGCTATCGAAAATTACTGGCACACTACAAAGACATTATTGCAAGAATTCACGACGTAAATGAAATCAATTATATTTTTAATGGTAATAGCAAAAATCGACACCATTAAAGTAGAAACAGTTTGCTTTGAAACACAAGAATTGGAGCTACAAAAACCGTTTATCCATAATGATGCATGACAGAGTGTAAAACGTAGTGAATACTTTTATTCTGACGTATAATGACGTCATTGTATGAACATTTTATCCATAATAAGCACGACATTTCAAGCTGTGCTTATAAGGCCCCTTTCCCTTTTCTACATAATTTTATACTTACATGTGACGTCACACATTGAAATAATGAGAAGATGTGGTGAATAACACAGAAATGAATAGACATCAAATTCATGGGATACAAAGTGTTTATTCTTTCTGAAATAGAAATCAAGAGAAGGAAATAAATAGGAAAAATAAAAAGAAGAACATAAAAGAAGAGGAAGGGAAGAAAAAAAGGAGATGAAGAAAGGAAAAAGGTTATGAAGGATATAGAAGAAAAGAGGGAGAAGAATACTAATAAGAGGAAAAAGAGTTCTTTCTTTGGTATATTTTTACCCCTGAGGGGTGGGCCGATCCCGGAAGTACTGCAATACCGGGCCAACCCGTGGCCAGGACGGAGCAAGCCCCTATTCCATGGCCTAGGTTCAAAAATCAGTTTAATATACAAGCGACTCGATGAGTCGCGTTTCAGATATTAAGCTGAAAAGAACAGATACTACACATGATCTTAGCCAAAAGGCCGAGAAGCGATAATTGCATACTCAAGCTGAAGAACAATATCCAAATCCTACTCACCAGGCGATTCGGTGATGAAAATGTTGCTTTTACAGACTTCACGTAGTCAATTTTGCACGATATCTTTAAATCGGTAAAAGTTATTGAAAAACTAATGCCACACTGCAGAAACACTATTGTGTGTTCAAACGAATGGGATGAAATAAATTACATATTTATTGGTAATAAGAAAGATATTAATCATTAAAGGAGAACAAATTTGCTTCGAAACACCCGTATTCGAGCAACACGAATCATTTATACATATTCAAGATCCGCGTTAAAACGTCACGACCGGATAAACACAGTGAATCCTTGTGATGTATCATGACGTCACTCATCTATTGATTAGATAGATCTTTTATTGCACACGGATACAACCATACGTAACAGGGTATTAATTCGAAAGTTGTGCGGAACGTCATGTGTGCGAGAAAAAAGAAATTGTGTGTGAGTCTGGCTCAGAACCTAGCAAATTTCTTCCACGACATCGGATGAGGCACAAGCAACAGTGTCTTAGCTGCTCCCATCTCGCTCTAGGAGGTCTCTTCTCGACTCTGCAAGATGCAGAACTCAATGCCCCGGAAAGACAAACTATAAAATATAGACACCTCCGTGAGGTGGACGGCGCTGCTAGAGCTCAGGCGGTGATATTTAACAGATGCCGTAAGGATCCCATCCCAGGAAAAGGATCAGGCAACAGCTCTGCTCATCCGCAAGAAGGGGTAAAGCAATGGCCCAGGCAGCTTTTGACCAATTGTTCTTCAAAGCTGTCTCTATAAGCTCATCACTGCTATAGTAGGGGACCGAGTGAGGACATGGGCAATCAACCACAAGCTGCTCAGTGACTCCAGAAGAGTGCCCGCCCCACTAAAGGCTGCTGTGAACACAAACTTTGTAGTTCACACTGCCTTCAGTGGAGGACACAAGAATAAATCAGAATAGTGCCTGGCGACACGAAATCTTGGTTCAAACGCAGTAAAACAGTAATAACATGACGAAAGGGAATGCAGAATATGGAAATATTTATGACTAGGCAATTCGGTGATGAAAATATTAATATAATTCAACAGAATTTCGACAGTCAATTTGGACGATATTTGTTTACGGTAAAAGCTATCGAAAATTACTGGCACACTACAAAGACATTATTGCAAGAATTCACGACGTAAATGAAATCAATTATATTTTTAATGGTAATAGCAAAAATCGACACCATTAAAGTAGAAACAGTTTGCTTTGAAACACAAGAATTGGAGCTACAAAAACCGTTTATCCATAATGATGCATGACAGAGTGTAAAACGTAGTGAATACTTTTATTCTGACGTATAATGACGTCATTGTATGAACATTTTATCCATAATAAGCACGACATTTCAAGCTGTGCTTATAAGGCCCCTTTCCCTTTTCTACATAATTTTATACTTACATGTGACGTCACACATTGAAATAATGAGAAGATGTGGTGAATAACACAGAAATGAATAGACATCAAATTCATGGGATACAAAGTGTTTATTCTTTCTGAAATAGAAATCAAGAGAAGGAAATAAATAGGAAAAATAAAAAGAAGAACATAAAAGAAGAGGAAGGGAAGAAAAAAGGAGATGAAGAAAGGAAAAAGGTTATGAAGGATATAGAAGAAAAGAGGGAGAAGAATACTAATAAGAGGAAAAAGAGTTCTTTCTTTGGTATATTTTTACCCCTGAGGGTGGGCCGATCCGGAAGTACTGCAATACCGGGCCAACCCGTGGCCAGGACGGAGCAAGCCCCTATTCCATGGCCTAGGTTCAAAAATCAGTTTAATATACAAGCGACTCGATGAGTCGCGTTTCAGATATTAAGCTGAAAAGAACAGATACTACACATGATCTTAGCCAAAAGGCCGAGAAGCGATAATTGCATACTCAAGCTGAAGAACAATATCCAAATCCTACTCACCAGGCGATTCGGTGATGAAAATGTTGCTTTTACAGACTTCACGTAGTCAATTTTGCACGATATCTTTAAATCGGTAAAAGTTATTGAAAAACTAATGCCACACTGCAGAAACACTATTGTGTGTTCAAACGAATGGGATGAAATAAATTACATATTTATTGGTAATAAGAAAGATATTAATCATTAAAGGAGAACAAATTTGCTTCGAAACACCCGTATTCGAGCAACACGAATCATTTATACATATTCAAGATCCGCGTTAAAACGTCACGACCGGATAAACACAGTGAATCCTTGTGATGTATCATGACGTCACTCATCTATTGATTAGATAGATCTTTTATTGCACACGGATACAACCATACGTAACAGGGTATTAATTCGAAAGTTGTGCGGAACGTCATGTGTGCGAGAAAAAAGAAATTGTGTGTGAGTCTGGCTCAGAACCTAGCAAATTTCTTCCACGACATCGGATGAGGCACAAGCAACAGTGTCTTAGCTGCTCCAATCTCGCTCTAGGAGGTCTCTTCTCGACTCTGCAAGATGCAGAACTCAATGCCCCGGAAAGACAAACTATAAAATAAATCAGAATAGTGCCTAACGACACGAAATCTTGGTTCAAACGCAGTAAAACAGTAATAACATGACGAAAGGGAATGCAGAATATGGAAATATTTATGACTAGGCAATTCGGTGATGAAAATATTAATATAATTCAACAGAATTTCGACAGTCAATTTGGACGATATTTGTTTACGGTAAAAGCTATCGAAAATTACTGGCACACTACAAAGACATTATTGCAAGAATTCACGACGTAAATGAAATCAATTATATTTTTAATGGTAATAGCAAAAATCGACACCATTAAAGTAGAAACAGTTTGCTTTGAAACACAAGAATTGGAGCTACAAAAACCGTTTATCCATAATGATGCATGACAGAGTGTAAAACGTAGTGAATACTTTTATTCTGACGTATAATGACGTCATTGTATGAACATTTTATCCATAATAAGCACGACATTTCAAGCTGTGCTTATAAGGGCCCCTTTCCCTTTTCTACATAATTTTATACTTACATGTGACGTCACACATTGAAATAATGAGAAGATGTGGTGAATAACACAGAAATGAATAGACATCAAATTCATGGGATACAAAGTGTTTATTCTTTCTGAAATAGAAATCAAGAGAAGGAAATAAATAGGAAAAATAAAAAGAAGAACATAAAAGAAGAGGAAGGGAAGAAAAAAAGGAGATGAAGAAAGGAAAAAGGTTATGAAGGATATAGAAGAAAAGAGGGAGAAGAATACTAATAAGAGGAAAAAGAGTTCTTTCTTTGGTATATTTTTACCCCTGAGGGGTGGGCCGATCCCGGAAGTACTGCAATACCGGGCCAACCCGTGGCCAGGACGGAGCAAGCCCCTATTCCATGGCCTAGGTTCAAAAATCAGTTTAATATACAAGCGACTCGATGAGTCGCGTTTCAGATATTAAGCTGAAAAGAACAGATACTACACATGATCTTAGCCAAAAGGCCGAGAAGCGATAATTGCATACTCAAGCTGAAGAACAATATCCAAATCCTACTCACCAGGCGATTCGGTGATGAAAATGTTGCTTTTACAGACTTCACGTAGTCAATTTTGCACGATATCTTTAAATCGGTAAAAGTTATTGAAAAACTAATGCCACACTGCAGAAACACTATTGTGTGTTCAAACGAATGGGATGAAATAAATTACATATTTATTGGTAATAAGAAAGATATTAATCATTAAAGGAGAACAAATTTGCTTCGAAACACCCGTATTCGAGCAACACGAATCATTTATACATATTCAAGATCCGCGTTAAAACGTCACGACCGGATAAACACAGTGAATCCTTGTGATGTATCATGACGTCACTCATCTATTGATTAGATAGATCTTTTATTGCACACGGATACAACCATACGTAACAGGGTATTAATTCGAAAGTTGTGCGGAACGTCATGTGTGCGAGAAAAAAGAAATTGTGTGTGAGTCTGGCTCAGAACCTAGCAAATTTCTTCCACGACATCGGATGAGGCACAAGCAACAGTGTCTTAGCTGCTCCAATCTCGCTCTAGGAGGTCTCTTCTCGACTCTGCAAGATGCAGAACTCAATGCCCGGAAAGACAAACTATAAAATAAATCAGAATAGTGCCTAACGACACGAAATCTTGGTTCAAACGCAGTAAAACAGTAATAACATGACGAAAGGGAATGCAGAATATGGAAATATTTATGACTAGGCAATTCGGTGATGAAAATATTAATATAATTCAACAGAATTTCGACAGTCAATTTGGACGATATTTGTTTACGGTAAAAGCTATCGAAAATTACTGGCACACTACAAAGACATTATTGCAAGAATTCACGACGTAAATGAAATCAATTATATTTTTAATGGTAATAGCAAAAATCGACACCATTAAAGTAGAAACAGTTTGCTTTGAAACACAAGAATTGGAGCTACAAAAACCGTTTATCCATAATGATGCATGACAGAGTGTAAAACGTAGTGAATACTTTTATTCTGACGTATAATGACGTCATTGTATGAACATTTTATCCATAATAAGCACGACATTTCAAGCTGTGCTTATAAGGGCCCCTTTCCCTTTTCTACATAATTTTATACTTACATGTGACGTCACACATTGAAATAATGAGAAGATGTGGTGAATAACACAGAAATGAATAGACATCAAATTCATGGGATACAAAGTGTTTATTCTTTCTGAAATAGAAATCAAGAGAAGGAAATAAATAGGAAAAATAAAAAGAAGAACATAAAAGAAGAGGAAGGGAAGAAAAAAGGAGATGAAGAAAGGAAAAAGGTTATGAAGGATATAGAAGAAAAGAGGGAGAAGAATACTAATAAGAGGAAAAAGAGTTCTTTCTTTGGTATATTTTACCCCTGAGGGTGGGCCGATCCCGGAAGTACTGCAATACCGGGCCAACCCGTGGCCAGGACGGAGCAAGCCCCTATTCCATGGCCTAGGTTCAAAAATCAGTTTAATATACAAGCGACTCGATGAGTCGCGTTTCAGATATTAAGCTGAAAAGAACAGATACTTTTCTTTAAATTTTATTCATATCATGCATTTTCACAAATAATCTCAATATACAATATTTACAATAATATTATATGGATAAAAAAACATATGTACAAACATTTTTACAAAGTCACTCATCTAAAAGGAATATACTGTATTTTCTCATACAACTGAATTAATAACAGACAACAACAAAAGGGACTTAGCATATTAATTTTTCAAACCAACAGCCGAAATAAAACTTTTCCATTAATCCAAACTTCATCAAACTTTTGTCGGGACCATCTTTTCCGGTCTACAGCCAAACGTAAACGAAATTCATCTTTAATTCTTAATAACAAATTATCCTCAGAAACAAAAACTTTCTCAAATATAAATGAACATCGTCGATTCCACACTACTTTGCGTGTAACAACAAATAAAAACCAAACTCGTGCCCATAAACGTGCGTTAATAGTGGACGAAGGTCCATACAAATAACAATCCTTATTAAATAAGACATGCCCACCTAGCACTTTCCTTGCGACCTCCGATACCCAGCAAATAACTTTGTAAATTGATGGGCACTCCCAAAACACATGAGCCAAAGTTTCAAACTTTAAACAAAATGGACATTTGCCATCGCTTACTCCCCATCGAGACAACTTTTCCCTTGTATATAAGGCTCCATGGGCACTTTTCCAACTAAATGACTTTAACTTGTTACACAAAATTGAATGATTTACCAGCTTCCAAAGGGTACCCAATCCCGCTCAGGATACCGTAAAACAACTCGTGGTACATGTTGTAACCTGAGTAAACATATTATAGTCTTAACACTTTTACATTCGTTGACGAAATTAGACTTATTCGCATACAAACTTGCCATAATTGCCCATGCCTGCTTGTAAGAGGGCGACATTACATCACAGTGAGGTACTGAGTTTGACCACAGAAATGGAAATATTTTCCGCAATTTACTAGCCATAAAATATCGGATAAACAGAAAATTGCAAGAACTAGAATCATCACCACATAGCTGTGGAAACATACCACGAATAAATAATGATTTCATTTTCAATTCTAAGCTATCCAGACCCAAACCTCCCTTTTCAACACTTAAAGTTATTGTGTCTCGCGAAACCAATTCTGTTTTCCCTGCCAAATAAACTTGAAAATTGACTTCAGAACATCGGCAAAAGCCTCAATCTTTGGTAAATAAACCTTTGCTGCATAATAAAAGATAGGAAATATACAAGTATTAATGATACCAATTTTTCCATAAATAGTAAGACTACGACTTTCCCAAGATTTTAATTTCTTTTTGGCTTTATCACATAAGCTTTTCCAAAATTGTTTACTTGATTTGTCAGTGCCAAAACAAATTCCATTTATTTTGATTTCATCTTCTGACCAAACAATATCTCCTCTTAATTTCCGTCCCACAAAGTCCCTAATTTCAAACCATTAGTCTTTTGTAAATTGATAGATGCTCCAGTAGCTTTCTCAAATATGACTAAAGCCTTAAAGAAATTAATTACATCAAGTTGGGAAGTTGCAATACAAGTTGCATCGTCTGCATATTGTAAAATTTTGACTGACTTTCCACTCCCTCCTGGAATGTAAAACCTCTAATACCTCCATTAGATATAATATATTGCGCCAGAGGCTCAATAAATAAAACATATAATAAGGGCGACAGAGGACAACCCTGTCTTATCCCTCTCTGAATTAAGACTTCTTTACCCATTTTACCATTAACTAAAATTGTACTTCTTATATCAGAATATAAAATCTTTATCCAATTAATAAATTTTGGGCCGAAATTAAATCTGTTTAATACTTTCATCAAAAACCCCAATGAACTTTATCAAAGGCCTTATGTTGGTCAACAGATATAAGAGCGCAAGGGTTCCCTCTGATTTGACTGTAATCCACTACATCTCGTAAAAGACATAAATTAGAATGAATTGTTCTACCCGGTACTGAACATGTCTGATGAACATTGATGATATCACTTAAAACATTGGATACTCGTAGTTGCAACACTTTAGCAATAATTTTGTAATCAACTGTTAATAAACTGATAGGTCTTCGATTGGCAGGGTCAAGACTATCTCCATTTTTAGGGAGTAACGTAATAACAGCAGTCCTTTGAGTTTTGGTGAGCAATTCTTTCCTAAAAATTTCATTATAAAGTAACATCAAATCGTTTCCAAGAATAGAAAAAAACTTACTGTAAAATTCAACCGGTAATCCGTCTATTCCTGGTGTTTTATTTTTTGACATGTGTTTCAAACTATTCTTAATTTCATCTTTTTCAATGGGTCTATCTAAGGAAGCTGAATCATCAGAACTGATTTTAGATTGAATTGAATCCAAAAGAACATCTTGTAATGATGAATCAACATTGTTGTCACTGGCATATAAATCGCTAAAGAAATTGTAAAACACATCGTAAATATCATCACCATCTACAATTCGTCCATCTTTGTCTCGAATCTGTTCAATAAACTTGTTATTTGCATTTTTCCGTTCACTTTTATAGAAATATCCAGGCTTTTCTCCATTTTCTAGAAATTTTTCTTTGGACCTAATGAACGCTCCCTTTTCTTCTTCTGCCAGTAATTGTAAGACTGTTTCTTTATCAAGACTTGTATAATTGTCTCTAAGTTTTTGCATTTTGGTTCGTTTTTCTTTTGCCCGTCTTACTCCATGTACTATACTCAATTCTTTAATCCGAATTTTGACATTCTCCCACCACTCTAAAATAGAAGAAAACCTGGTTTTAAAGTTTGCCACATTTTGTAATTAAAAATAAATTCTTGTACAAATTTATCATCTTCAGATATCAAGACGTTAAATTTCCAATATGATTTTGACAAATTTTTCCTTTGAGGGATATAGATGTCCGAGTTTAACACTTTATGGTCTGAAAAGGGAAAGTCTATAACCGACGATTTGATTACTTTTAATTTTTTGTCAACATAAATCCTGTCTAATCGAGATACTACACATGATCTTAGCCAAAAGGCCGAGAAGCGATAACTGCATGCTCAAGCTGAAGAACAATATCCAAATCCTACTCACCAGGCGATTCGGTGATGAAAATGTTGCTTTTACAGACTTCACGTAGTCAATTTTGCACGATATCTTTAAATCGGTAAAAGTTATTGAAAAACTAATGCCACACTGCAGAAACACTATTGTGTGTTCAAACGAATGGGATGAAATCAATTACATATTTATTGGTAATAAGAAAGATATTAATCATTAAAGGAGAACAAATTTGCTTCGAAACACCCGTATTCGAGCAACACGAATCATTTATACATATTCAAGATCCGCGTTAAAACGTCACGACCGGATAAACACAGCGAATCCTTGTGATGTATCATGACGTCACTCATCTATTGATTAGATAGATCTTTTATTGCACACGGATACAACCATACGTAACAGGGTATTAATTCGAAAGTTGTGCGGAACGTCATGTGTGCGAGAAAAAAGAAATTGTGTGTGAGTCTGGCTCAGAACCTAGCAAATTTCTTCCACGACATCGGATGAGGCACAAGCAACAGTGTCTTAGCTGCTCCCATCTCGCTCCAGGAGGTCTCTTCTCGACTCTGCAAGATGCAGAACTCAATGCCTCGGAAAACCAAACTATAGAATATAGACACGAGTTGCTCAGTGACGTCCAGAAGAGTGCCCGCCCCACTAAAGGTTGCGATGAAAACAAAAGTTGTAGTTCACACTGCCTTGGAGGACACAAGAATAAATAAGAATAGTGCCTTGCGACACGAAATCTTGGTTATAAACGCAGTGAAACAGTAATAACATGACGAAACGGAATAAAGAATATTGAAATATTTATGACTAGGCAATTCGGTGATGAAAATGTTGCTATAACAGACTTTCGACTGTCAATTTGGACGATATTTTTTAAAGGTAAAAGCTATCGAAAATTACTGGCCCACTACAAAGACATTATTGAATGAATTAACGAGGTAAATGAAATCAATTATATGTTTATTAGTAATAGGAATAATTGACACCATTAAAGTAGAAAAAGTTTGCTTTGAAACACAAGAATTGGAGCTACAAAAAACCGTTTATCCATAATGATGCATGACAGAGTGTAAAACGTAGTGAATACTTTTATTCTGACGTATAATGACGTCATTGTATGAACATTTTATCCATAATAAGCACGACATTTCAAGCTGTGCTTATAAGGGCCCCTTTCCCTTTTCTACATAATTTTATACTTACATGTGACGTCACACATTGAAATAATGAGAAGATGTGGTGAATAACACAGAAATGAATAGACATCAAATTCATGGGATACAAAGCGTTTATTCTTTCTGAAATAGAAATCAAGAGAAGGAAATAAATAGGAAAAATAAAAAGAAGAACATAAAAGAAGAGGAAGGGAAGAAAAAAAGGAGATGAAGAATGGTAAAAGGTTATGAAGGATATAGAAGAAAAGAGGGAGAAGAATACTAATAAGAGGAAAAAGAGTTCTTTCTTTGGTATATTTTTACCCCTGAGGGGTGGGCCGATCCCGGAAGTACTGCAATACCGGGCCAACCCGTGGCCAGGACGGAGCAAGCCCCTATTCCATGGCCTAGGTTCAAAAATCAGTTTAATATACAAGCGACTCGATGAGTCGCGTTTCAGATATTAAGCTGAAAAGAACAGATACTACACATGATCTTAGCCAAAGGCCGAGAAGCGATAATTGCATACTCAAGCTGAAGAACAATATCCAAATCCTACTCACCAGGCGATTCGGTGATGAAAATGTTGCTTTTACAGACTTCACGTAGTCAATTTTGCACGATATCTTTAAATCGGTAAAAGTTATTGAAAAACTAATGCCACACTGCAGAAACACTATTGTGTGTTCAAACGAATGGGATGAAATCAATTACATATTTATTGGTAATAAGAAAGATATTAATCATTAAAGGAGAACAAATTTGCTTCGAAACACCCGTATTCGAGCAACACGAATCATTTATACATATTCAAGATCCGCGTTAAAACGTCACGACCGGATAAACACAGTGAATCCTTGTGATGTATCATGACGTCACTCATCTATTGATTAGATAGATCTTTTATTGCACACGGATACAACCATACGTAACAGGGTATTAATTCGAAAGTTGTGCGGAACGTCATGTGTGCGAGAAAAAAGAAATTGTGTGTGAGTCTGGCTCAGAACCTAGCAAATTTCTTCCACGACATCGGATGAGGCACAAGCAACAGTGTCTTAGCTGCTCCCATCTCGCTCCAGGAGGTCTCTTCTCGACTCTGCAAGATGCAGAACTCAATGCCTCGGAAAACCAAACTATAGAATATAGACACGAGTTGCTCAGTGACGTCCAGAAGAGTGCCCGCCCCACTAAAGGTTGCGATGAAAACAAAAGTTGTAGTTCACACTGCCTTGGAGGACACAAGAATAAATAAGAATAGTGCCTTGCGACACGAAATCTTGGTTATAAACGCAGTGAAACAGTAATAACATGACGAAACGGAATAAAGAATATTGAAATATTTATGACTAGGCAATTCGGTGATGAAAATGTTGCTATAACAGACTTTCGACTGTCAATTTGGACGATATTTTTTAAAGGTAAAAGCTATCGAAAATTACTGGCCCACTACAAAGACATTATTGAATGAATTAACGAGGTAAATGAAATCAATTATATGTTTATTAGTAATAGGAATAATTGACACCATTAAAGTAGAAAAAGTTTGCTTTGAAACACAAGAATTGGAGCTACAAAAAACCGTTTATCCATAATGATGCATGCCAGAGTGTAAAACGTAGTGAATACTTTTATTCTGACGTATAATGACGTCATTGTATGAACATTTTATCCATAATAAGCACGACATTTCAAGCTGTGCTTATAAGGCCCCTTTCCTTTTCTACATAATTTTATACTTACATGTGACGTCACACATTGAAATAATGAGAAGATGTGGTGAATAACACAGAAATGAATAGACATCAAATTCATGGGATACAAAGTGTTTATTCTTTCTGAAATAGAAATCAAGAGAAGGAAATAAATAGGAAAAATAAAAAGAAGAACATAAAAGAAGAGGAAGGGAAGAAAAAAGGAGATGAAGAAAGGAAAAAGGTTATGAAGGATATAGAAGAAAAGAGGGAGAAGAATACTAATAAGAGGAAAAAGAGTTCTTTCTTTGGTATATTTTTACCCCTGAGGGGTGGGCCGATCCCGGAAGTACTGCAATACCGGGCCAACCCGTGGCCAGGACGGAGCAAGCCCCTATTCCATGGCCTAGGTTCAAAAATCAGTTTAATATACAAGCGACTCGATGAGTCGCGTTTCAGATATTAAGCTGAAAAGAACAGATTTATTAATAATATTTTCATCTTCGAAATAGTTATATCATTTAACAACATAATGGTAGTCTCCAGTTGGAGAAGGCACAGTCACGTTTCATGTATATATTAAGCTGAAAAAGAACAGATTTATTGCAACAATAAATACTTTGAAAATCATATATTGTTTACATAATATGTGTTAACCCATTGATATAATGGTTATCAATGGGTTGCCTAGCAAGGGTACATCGAGATGTATGTAGGGCAGGGGATATATTCGTCTTGATTTGTCAAGAAATCATAAGTACATAAGAATGTCATATATTGAATAATTCGTCACTCGAACTGTCGTTGCCCAGTGACATGTTCAACCCAGATGTCTCTGGAAGCTTGTATTGCGTCAGTGCAGCAAAGCTTCCTCATCAGAGTTCTGTAGCGTCGACTGACACCCAGGCGTCCGAGAGCACGTTCGTTGCCCTGGTGCCAGCTTCCCAAGGCACCAACGATGAAGCCATGGACCTCAACATCATTGCCGGCTTCACGTAGAGCTTGACGGAGAACGCTGTATTTCTGGACCTTGGCGTCAGCTGCAGTCGTGCAGGCCTGTGTGCCGTTATCGAACGGGATCGAAATGTCGATTATAGTGATTTTCGATCCCTCGATCACGGTGATGTCCGGTCGTTCTCTCGGGTTGGGGTCACCAGGGACATGCTGGTCCTGAAAGACATCCCCATGTCTTATGCTCTTCACCAGGCGTTCTTGAATAGCGTTGTGGCGCCGTCTGATGGATACCATGTTTGGTAGGCAGTGATTTAGGATATGAGGAAGTGTCTCTTGTTGCGGGCATCTCCTGCACTTGCCGTCTGCATTTGCCTTCCACTTCTTTGTGACTACATTCGTGGGTAGGCAGTTAAGTCGAGCTCGATGGATAAACCGCCAATCGCAGAAGCGGAAGAATTTTCCGTTGGCATGCCAAGAAGAGCCATTGGCGAAGGGATCATTGCTCAGTGATCTTGCCACTTTTCCCTGGTCTGGTAGGGACTTGAGCTTTGCAGCATTCTTAGTTCCTTGGATCAACCTCAGGCTTCTTGTTACTGCCGTTGGCAAGATGTCCCTTGGGTGGTCGCCGTCTGTCTGATCGTTAACAACAACTGCACCGCTGGTGGTGGCTCTAAGAGTTAGTCGCAGTCTTCTTGCGGCTGACCTGGCTCGCGACCACAGGGAGGAAGCTTGGCCGCTATTACCAGAATTGGCAAGTGGACCCTCGCTGCTGCCAGACAAGTAGTTGTCGATGTCCTCTTCAGTCGGGGCTGCATGGATTGTCCGATGTACTACTGACTTTAGCTGGGATATTGCTATTGTCCGAACAACTTCATCATCAGATGACAAGACACGAACGGCTTGAGTAATAACTTGGATGTCCGCATCTACGTTGGGGTCTATGAAGGCTAGACCACCTGATTCCCTAGCCGCGAAGATGTACGCGTTGGCCGCCCGAAGGGGGAGCTGGCATATCCTCTTGACGTTGGCGGTGATGGCAGACTTTAGGGACCGCAAGTCCGACTTCAAATAGTCCGCTGCCCGAAGTATGAAGCTGAGGCCGGGTTGGACGAACGTCTTGATTGCATCAATCTTTGCCATGGGGCCAGTAATGATGATGTGATGGTCTCAATGTTCCCTTCAGCTTCCCAATCAGATCCTTGAGATTGGTGAAACGAGGCAAGCCAATGGGAACTCCAAGGTAGCGGTACTGCTCTTCCTCGTTGAGGGCTGGCATCACCTGACCTTGGACAGTGTATCTGTGTGGGAGGACAGATGTTCCGTTCCGGCATGAGAGTGAGAGGGAGGCACACTTTGTAGGCTTGAATGCCAGACGTAGGGAGTCTGCCTGCTCGGATGCCACAGACAAAAGGGCATCCAGGCCCTCTGGTGTCTTACTCAGCAGAACAAGATCGTCAGCGTAGGCCATGATGGATAGGCGTTGTTCGTGCACCATAAGCCCGAGGCCATCATCAGTTGCCTTCTTCTTGACTGCTCTTAGAATTGTCTCAATCGTCAAGTTGAACAGGATAGCAGACATCGGGCATCCCTGTTTTACGCCGGCTTGGATCTCTATGGAGTCAGTCTCGCCACTCGTGCTGAGAAAGGATGTGGATGCTCCCGTGTATGCGTCCTTTAGGAGCATAACCAGGTTGGCAGGTGCTCCTATTGTTGTAAGAACTGCATGGATAGCCTGGTGGGGGATGCTTCCAAATGCATTCCTAAGATCAAGCCAGGCGATGTTGGATGTCTTCTGGTTTCTCTTGGTATCCTTGATTACCGACGACAGGAGAAAGGTGTGCTCGTGACAACCCTCACATGGGCGAGCGCTCTTCTGCTCTGGACTGAGGAGGTTGTGATTGCATGCCCACTTTGTCAGCCTGTCTGAAAGGATACCCATGAAAAGTTTGTATAGGCATGACTGGAGTGCGATCGGGCGGAAGTTTGCTGGGTCATTGGTTGTACCCGACTTGTGAATCAGGATGGTCGTAGCTACCTTCCAGGCTGATGGTATACGGTGTTCCTGTAAACACCTGTTGAATATACTGTGGGTAACACGGCATGCACCATCAACTTGTCGAATATGCTTGTACTCGAGACGGTCCTTTCCAGGGGCGGAATTGCTCATGCGGGACAGTCTGGTACTGATCTCTTGTTGTGATATAGGAGAGGTTAGGGCGGGTGCAGACTCCTTCGCTCCCTCAAGATCGGTAAAAAGAGACTCGGTTATCTGTTGTATTCTCTCCTCATCAATTTCAGGAGGAGCATAGACGTCCTTGAAGAAGTCTAGCAATTGCTCATTGCTGCCAGAGAAGGAGGGCGTGTCATCTCTGAGGATGTGTCGAATCGCTCTTTTCTTGCTCCGTTTGTAGAGCTTCTGTAAACGGCTTGCTTCCCTGACATCAAAGGTGGGTTGACGAGGTCTAGCAGGTCTGCGAGGCCGTCTCTCTGCAGGAGGCCTTACATGAGGTGCAGCTTGCTGAGACCGGGCGGCTTCCACAGCATGCTTGGCAAACTCCACACAGACTCTCCCGAAGTCTTCCCAATTAGTGGCATTGCCTAGGACAGTCACCCAATGCTGTGGACCATTAGCCTGATGTGTATCGGCCGGCGGTGGTGTATGGGCTGGCTGCTCTACCATCACTGGTCGTGGAGGCGATTGTGGATGTGTATCTGATGAAGGAGGAATCTCAATATAAGGCAAGGGTACCTCAGCTGCTGGTATAACATCAATGGACGGTGACGGATGCTGCACCATCTCTTGGTCCATCTGAAGTGGGCTGGAATGAGTAAAGGAAGGATGCACCACCTCTGGGTCCATTTGAAGTGGGGAAGTGGGGTAGATGGTTCTGAAGGAGGGGTTCAGACAGCATAGAAACATCAGATGGATTAGCCTGTTGAGTATCGGCCGGCGGTGGTGTATGGGCTGGCTGCTCTACCATCACTGGTCGTGGAGGCGATTGTGGATGCGTAGGATGCACTACGTCTGGGTCCATTTGCAGTGGGGTAGAGGGGGTAGATGGTTCTGAAGGAGGGGTTTCAGAAAGCATAGAAACATCAGATGGAAAAGAAGAACCCATCACCTCGACCGAATGACGAGACCTTGGAGGAGAGGGATCTAGACTCGAAGAAGGGGTCTCATCCACTGCCGGTTGTGAGAGGATCCGTTTCCTCTTGTGGCTCTGCCAGTGATTGGAAGCCTTACGAGCAGAATCGAACTCAGCCTGGCAGGCTGAGCATCGAAAGACGTAGAGGAAGGAAGTCGTTTGGTGGTGCCGAGCCTGGTGGCGCTTGAGGGTCTGTTGATTAAAAAAGTTCTCTGCGCACACGGTGCACTTCCAACGGGAGGGCAACGGATAGTCGAACACCTCGGTGATGGTTTGGCTCATGCTGTCACTAGTTTGTTCCGCAGTGGTGCGGTGAAGCCTGGCCGAGTGGCGACGGAGACCGGCCGCGGTGGGGAAGGAAACTCCACATAGCTCACACGTAATGGGATTGGTGGGACCTGAGCCTCTGACGGTGGGAGCTTGGTTGGAGTTTCGACTGGCAGCTTGGTTAGTGGCTTGGTTTGAGCCACTACTGGCAGGTCGGCTGACAGCTTGGCTGGTAGCTTGGTTGGAGCCTCGGCTGGTAGCTTGGTTGGCAGCCTGTTTGGAGCCTCGGCTGGCAGTTTGGCTGGTGGCAGCCTGGTTGGAGTCTCGGCTGGCAGCTTGGCTGGTAGCATGGTTGGAGCCTCGGCTGGTAGACTGGTTGGAGCCTCGGCTGGTAGCCCGGTTGGAGCCTCGGCTGGCAGCTTGGCAGGTAGCCTGGTTGGAGCCCCGGCTGGCAGCTTGGCTGTACGTAGTCTGGTTGGGCGTGCAGCTTGGCTGGTAGACTGGTTGGGGCTTCGGCTGGCAGCTTGGCTGTACGTAGCCTGGTTTGAGCCTCGACTGGCAGCTTGGCTGGTGGCAGCCTGGTTGGAGCCTCGGCTGGCAGCTTGGCTGGTGGCAGCCTGGTTGGAGCCTCGGCTGGCAGCTCGGCTGGCAGCCTGGTTGGAGCCTCGACTGGCAGCTTGGCTGGTGGCAGCCTGGTTGGAGCCTCGGCTGGCAGCTCGGCTGGCAGCCTGGTTGGAGCCTCGACTGGCAGCTTGGCTGGTGGCAGCCTGGTTGGAGCCTCGGCTGGCAGCTTGGCTGGTGGCAGCCTGGTTGGAGCCTCGGCTGGCAGCTTGGCTGGTAACCTGGTTGGAGCCTCGGTTGGCAGCTTGGCTGGTGGCAGCCTGGTTGGAGCCTCGGCTGGCAGCTCGGCTGGCAGCCTGGTTTGAGCCTCGACTGGCAGCTTGGTTGGTGGCAGCCTGGTTGGAGCCTCGGCTGGCAGCTTGGCTGGTGGCAGCCTGGTTGGAGCCTCGGCTGGCAGCTTGGCTGGTGGCAGCCTGGTTGGAGCCTCGGCTGGCAGCTTGGCTGGTAGCCTGGTTGGAGCCTTGGCTGGCAGCTTGGTTGGTGGCTTCTCTTCTTTCTCTCCTCTCCAGACGCGAAGACATGGTGAAGGAGGATGGGTCTTTGTGTCTGCCTCAGGAACGAGAGCTGAAGTCGGTGCATGGGATGCACCTATATGACCGAATCTCATAAGATCAAGTGAGTATTAAGCTGAAAAGAACAGATACTACACATGATCTTAGCCAAAAGGCCGAGAAGCGATAATTGCATACTCAAGCTGAAGAACAATATCCAAATCCTACTCACCAGGCGATTCGGTGATGAAAATGTTGCTTTTACAGACTTCACGTAGTCAATTTTGCACGATATCTTCATATCGGTAAAAGTTATTGAAAAACTAATGCCACACTGCAGAAACACTATTGTGTGTTTAAACGAATGGGATGAAATAAATTACATATTTATTGGTAATAAGAAAGATATTAATCATTAAAGGAGAACAAATTGGCTTCGAAACACCCGTATTCGAGCAACACGAATCATTTATACATATTCAAGATCCGCGTTAAAACGTCACGACCGGATAAACACAGTGAATCCTTGTGATGTATCATGACGTCACTCATCTATTGATTAGATAGATATTTTATTGCACACGGATACAACCATACGGAACAGGGTATTAATTCGAAAGTTGTGCGGAACGTCATGTGTGCGAGAAAAAAGAAATTGTGTGTGAGTCTGGCTCAGAACCTAGCAAATTTCTTCCACGACATCGGATGAGGCACAAGCAACAGTGTCTTAGCTGCTCCCATCTCGCTCTAGGAGGTCTCTTCTCGACTCTGCAAGATGCAGAACTCAATGCCCCGGAAAGACAAACTATAGAATATAGACACCTCCGTGAGGTGGACGGCGCCGCTAGAGCTCAGGCGGTGATATTTAACAGATGCCGTAAGGATCCCATCCCAGGAAAAGGATCAGGCAACAGCTTTGCTCATCCGCAAGAAAGGGTAAAGCAATGGCCCAGGCAGCTTTTGACCGATTGTTCTTCAAAGCTGTCCCTATAAGCTCATCACTGCTATAGTAGGGGACCGAGCGAGGACATTGGCAATCAACCACAAGCTGCTCAGTGACGTCCAGAAGAGTGCCCGCCCCACTAAAGGCTGCTATGAACACAAACTTTGTAGTTCACACTGCCTTCAGTGGAGGACACAAGAATAAATCAGAATAGTGCCTGGCGACACGAAATCTTGGTTCAAACGCAGTAAAACAGTAATAACATGACGAAAGGGAATGCAGAATATGGAAATATTTATGACTAGGCAATTCGGTGATGAAAATATTAATATAATTCAACAGAATTTCGACAGTCAATTTGGACGATATTTGTTTACGGTAAAAGCTATCGAAAATTACTGGCACACTACAAAGACATTATTGCAAGAATTAACCACGTAAATGAAATCAATTATATTTTTAATGGTAATAGCAAAATCGACACCATTAAAGTAGAAACAGTTTGCTTTGAAACACAAGAATTGGAGCTACAAAAACCGTTTATCAATAATGATGCATGACAGAGTGTAAAACGTAGTGAATACTTTTATTCTGACGTATAATGACGTCATTGTATGAACATTTTATCCATAATAAGCACGACATTTCAAGCTGTGCTTATAAGGCCCCTTTCCTGTTCTACATAATTTTATACTTACATGTGACGTCACATATTGAAATAATGAGAAGATGTGGTGAATAACACAGAAATGAATAGACATCAAATTCATAGGATACAAGTGTTTATTCTTTCTGAAATAGAAATCAAGAGAAGGAAATAAATAGGAAAAATAAAAAGAAGACATAAAAGAAGAGGAAAAAGATTTCTTTCTTTGGTATATTTTTACCCCTGAGGGGTGGGCCGATCCAGGAAGCACTGCAATACCGGGCCAACCCGTGGCCAGGACGGAGCAAGCCCCTATTCCATGGCCTAGGTTCAAAAATCAGTTTAATATACAAGCGACTCGGTGAGTCGCGTTTCAGATATTAAGCTGAAAAGAACAGATACTACACATGATCTTAGCCAAAAGGCCGAGAAGCGATAATTGCATACTCAAGCTGAAGAACAATATCCAAATCCTACTCACCAGGCGATTCGGTGATGAAAATGTTGCTTTTACAGACTTCACGTAGTCAATTTTGCACGATATCTTCATATCGGTAAAAGTTATTGAAAAACTAATGCCACACTGCAGAAACACTATTGTGTGTTTAAACGAATGGGATGAAATAAATTACATATTTATTGGTAATAAGAAAGATATTAATCATTAAAGGAGAACAAATTTGCTTCGAAACACCCGTATTCGAGCAACACGAATCATTTATACATATTCAAGATCCGCGTTAAAACGTCACGACCGGATAAACACAGTGAATCCTTGTGATGTATCATGACGTCACTCATCTATTGATTAGATAGATATTTTATTGCACACGGATACAACCATACGGAACAGGGTATTAATTCGAAAGTTGTGCGGAACGTCATGTGTGCGAGAAAAAAGAAATTGTGTGTGAGTCTGGCTCAGAACCTAGCAAATTTCTTCCACGACATCGGATGAGGCACAAGCAACAGTGTCTTAGCTGCTCCCATCTCGCTCTAGGAGGTCTCTTCTCGACTCTGCAAGATGCAGAACTCAATGCCCCGGAAAGACAAACTATAGAATATAGACACCTCCGTGAGGTGGACGGCGCCGCTAGAGCTCAAGCGGTGATATTTAACAGATGCCGTAAGGATCCCATCCCAGGAAAAGGATCAGGCAACAGCTCTGCTCATCCGCAAGAAGGGGTAAAGCACTGGCCCATGCAGCTTTTGACCAATTGTTCTTCAAAGCTGTCCCTATAAGCTCATCACTGCTATAGTAGGGGACCGAGCGAGGACATTGGCAATCAATCACAAGCTGCTCAGTGACGTCCAGAAGAGTGCCCGCCCCACTAAAGGCTGCTACACTGCAAAAACCAGGGTGTTAAATTTCTAACACCAGTATGGTATTGAATTTTTTGACACCATTGGTGTTATTTTTAACACCGGTCAGATTTAAGCATGCATTAATAATTACTGGGTGTTAAGTAACATGGTGTTGTTTTATGCTTGGTGTTGAAAGTATCATCACGTGATTTCGTTTAAGGCGGTTGATTGGTCGAATAAGTTTTCACAAAGTGTACGCGCGCTTAATGATTACTTTACACGTGTTCACAGAAAAATACATTTATCATGATTTGTTAAGCAAATTATGACAATGCACATCAATTTGTGATTTGTATTTTCCTTTGGCAATTATTGACCAATAGATTATATGTCCGATCTTGTTACAATTATATTAACGTTTTAGCAATAGATATATTGATTATATGATTACTAACCAAGAAACAACATGCATGTTTATTATATATATATGTGTACCAGCCTGTACCACTAGGCGTTGTGGCGTGCGCCTGTAATCCAGCCAACAGTGGAAGTTACAAACTGATTCAGCCGAGGACGCAGGTTCGAGACTGAGTCACGTCTTTCGGATGGTGACGTTAAAGGTCGGTCCCCAGACGTAAATAATCATATCTGATTGATACACGTCTGCAAAAACCCAATACACACACACCATATACATGTTAATCTTGAATTTACTTCAAATGATCTATGTGATGGAGTTAATGCAATGGAGATTAGAATATACCTATTGGTGGACAGTTGCCAACATCGATTATGAATTATCAGTTTACCACTGGTTTCTCTACCCTGGTCGATAATGGTCGATAATAGGGAATATGGAATGTGGGACCATTAGACATACATAGAAAAATCTCTAATGGATCAACAAGAAAATAAACACCAAAAGTGGAATTGAATTTGTTATGATTCCAGATATTGGTGTTAATCTACACCAGTAGGAGTTGTCAAATATTAACACCAAAAGTGGAATTGAAATTATCTAATTCCAGAAAATGGTGTTAAGTAACACCAGAGGAGTTGCACGATATAGATACCAAGAAAGTGTTAAATTTAACACCCTTGGTGTTAAATTTAACACTGTGGTTTTTGCAGTGTATGAACACAAACTTTGTAGTTCACACTGCCTTCAGTGGAGGACACAAGAATAAATCAGAATAGTGCCTGGCGACACGAAATCTTGGTTCAAACGCAGTAAAACAGTAATAACATGGCGAAAGGGAATGCAGAATATGGAAACATTTATGACTAGGCAATTCGGTGATGAAAATATTAATATAATTCAACAGAATTTCGACAGTCAATTTGGACGATATTTTTTTACGGTAAAAGCTATCGAAAACTACTGGCACACTACAAAGACATTATTGCAAGAATTAACCACGTAAATGAAATCAATTATATTTTTAATGGTAATAGCAAAAATCGACACCATTAAAGTAGAAACAGTTTGCTTTGAAACACAAGAATTGGAGCTACAAAAAAAAACGTTCATCAATAATGATGCATGACAGAGTGTAAAACGTAGTGAATACTTTTATTCTGACGTATAATGACGTCATTGTATGAACATTTTAGCCATAATAAGCACGACATTTCAAGCTGTGCTTATGAAGGCCCCTTTCCCTGTTCTACATAATTTTATACTTGCATGTGACGTCACATATTGAAATAATGAGAAGATGTGGTGAATAACACAGAAATGAATAGACATCAAATTCATGGGATACAAAGTGTTTATTCTTTCTGAAATAGAAATCAAGAGAAGGAAATAAATAGGAAAAATAAAAAGAAGAACATAAAAGAAGAGGAAGGGAAGAAAAAAAGGAGATGAAGAAAGGAAAAAGGATATGAAGGATATAGAAGAAAAGAGGGAGAAGAATACTAATAAGAGGAAAAGGAGTTCTTTCTTTGGTATATTTTTACCCCTGAGGGGTGGGCCGATCCCGGAAGTACTGCAATACCGGGCCAACCCGTGGCCAGGACGGAGCAAGCCCCTATTCCATGGCCTAGGTTCAAAAATCAGTTTAATATACAAGCGACTCGATGAGTCGCGTTTCAGATATTAAGCTGAAAAGAACAGATTTATTAATAATATTTTCATCTTCGAAATAGTTATATCATTTAACAACATAATGGTAGTCTCCAGTTGGAGAAGGCACAGTCACGTTTCATGTATATATTAAGCTGAAAAAGAACAGATTTATTGCAACAATAAATACTTTGAAAATCATATATTGTTTACATAATATGTGTTAACCCATTGATATAATGGTTATCAATGGATTGCTAGGGTACATCGAGATGTATGTAGGACAGGGGATATATTCATCTAGATTTGTCAAGAAATCATAAATACATAAGAATGTTATATATTGAATAATTCGTCACTCGAACTGTCGTTGTCCAGTGACATGTTCAACCCAGATGTCTCTGGAAGCTTGTATTGCGTCAGTGCAGCAAAGCTTCCTCATCAGAGTTCTGTAGCGTCGACTGACACCCAGGCGTCCGAGAGCACGTTCGTTGCCCTGGTGCCAGCTTCCCAAGGCACCAACGATGAAGCCATGGACCTCAACATCATTGCCGGCTTCACGTAGAGCTTGACGGAGAACGCTGTATTTCTGGACCTTGGCGTCAGCTGCAGTCGTGCAGGCCTGTGTGCCGTTATCGAACGGGATCGAAATGTCGATTATAGTGATTTTCGATCCCTCGATCACGGTGATGTCCGGTCGTTCTCTCGGGTTGGGGTCACCAGGGACATGCTGGTCCTGAAAGACATCCCCATGTCTTATGCTCTTCACCAGGCGTTCTTGAATAGCGTTGTGGCGCCGTCTGATGGATACCATGTTTGGTAGGCAGTGATTTAGGATATGAGGAAGTGTCTCTTGTTGCGGGCATCTCCTGCACTTGCCGTCTGCATTTGCCTTCCACTTCTTTGTGACTACATTCGTGGGTAGGCAGTTAAGTCGAGCTCGATGGATAAACCGCCAATCGCAGAAGCGGAAGAATTTTCCGTTGGCATGCCAAGAAGAGCCATTGGCGAAGGGATCATTGCTCAGTGATCTTGCCACTTTTCCCTGGTCTGGTAGGGACTTGAGCTTTGCAGCATTCTTAGTTCCTTGGATCAACCTCAGGCTTCTTGTTACTGCCGTTGGCAAGATGTCCCTTGGGTGGTCGCCGTCTGTCTGATCGTTAACAACAACTGCACCGCTGGTGGTGGCTCTAAGAGTTAGTCGCAGTCTTCTTGCGGCTGACCTGGCTCGCGACCACAGGGAGGAAGCTTGGCCGCTATTACCAGAATTGGCAAGTGGACCCTCGCTGCTGCCAGACAAGTAGTTGTCGATGTCCTCTTCAGTCGGGGCTGCATGGATTGTCCGATGTACTACTGACTTTAGCTGGGATATTGCTATTGTCCGAACAACTTCATCATCAGATGACAAGACACGAACGGCTTGAGTAATAACTTGGATGTCCGCATCTACGTTGGGGTCTATGAAGGCTAGACCACCTGATTCCCTAGCCGCGAAGATGTACGCGTTGGCCGCCCGAAGGGGGAGCTGGCATATCCTCTTGACGTTGGCGGTGATGGCAGACTTTAGGGACCGCAAGTCCGACTTCAAATAGTCCGCTGCCCGAAGTATGAAGCTGAGGCCGGGTTGGACGAACGTCTTGATTGCATCAATCTTTTGCCATGGGGCCAGTAATGATGATGTGATGGTCTCAATGTTTCCCTTCAGCTTCCCAATCAGATCCTTGAGATTGGTGAAACGAGGCAAGCCAATGGGAACTCCAAGGTAGCGGTACTGCTCTTCCTCGTTGAGGGCTGGCATCACCTGACCTTGGACAGTGTATCTGTGTGGGAGGACAGATGTTCCGTTCCGGCATGAGAGTGAGAGGGAGGCACACTTTGTAGGCTTGAATGCCAGACGTAGGGAGTCTGCCTGCTCGGATGCCACAGACAAAAGGGCATCCAGGCCCTCTGGTGTCTTACTCAGCAGAACAAGATCGTCAGCGTAGGCCATGATGGATAGGCGTTGTTCGTGCACCATAAGCCCGAGGCCATCATCAGTTGCCTTCTTCTTGACTGCTCTTAGAATTGTCTCAATCGTCAAGTTGAACAGGATAGCAGACATCGGGCATCCCTGTTTTACGCCGGCTTGGATCTCTATGGAGTCAGTCTCGCCACTCGTGCTGAGAAAGGATGTGGATGCTCCCGTGTATGCGTCCTTTAGGAGCATAACCAGGTTGGCAGGTGCTCCTATTGTTGTAAGAACTGCATGGATAGCCTGGTGGGGGATGCTTCCAAATGCATTCCTAAGATCAAGCCAGGCGATGTTGGATGTCTTCTGGTTTCTCTTGGTATCCTTGATTACCGACGACAGGAGAAAGGTGTGCTCGTGACAACCCTCACATGGGCGAGCGCTCTTCTGCTCTGGACTGAGGAGGTTGTGATTGCATGCCCACTTTGTCAGCCTGTCTGAAAGGATACCCATGAAAAGTTTGTATAGGCATGACTGGAGTGCGATCGGGCGGAAGTTTGCTGGGTCATTGGTTGTACCCGACTTGTGAATCAGGATGGTCGTAGCTACCTTCCAGGCTGATGGTATACGGTGTTCCTGTAAACACCTGTTGAATATACTGTGGGTAACACGGCATGCACCATCAACTTGTCGAATATGCTTGTACTCGAGACGGTCCTTTCCAGGGGCGGAATTGCTCATGCGGGACAGTCTGGTACTGATCTCTTGTTGTGATATAGGAGAGGTTAGGGCGGGTGCAGACTCCTTCGCTCCCTCAAGATCGGTAAAAAGAGACTCGGTTATCTGTTGTATTCTCTCCTCATCAATTTCAGGAGGAGCATAGACGTCCTTGAAGAAGTCTAGCAATTGCTCATTGCTGCCAGAGAAGGAGGGCGTGTCATCTCTGAGGATGTGTCGAATCGCTCTTTTCTTGCTCCGTTTGTAGAGCTTCTGTAAACGGCTTGCTTCCCTGACATCAAAGGTGGGTTGACGAGGTCTAGCAGGTCTGCGAGGCCGTCTCTCTGCAGGAGGCCTTACATGAGGTGCAGCTTGCTGAGACCGGGCGGCTTCCACAGCATGCTTGGCAAACTCCACACAGACTCTCCCGAAGTCTTCCCAATTAGTGGCATTGCCTAGGACAGTCACCCAATGCTGTGGACCATTAGCCTGATGTGTATCGGCCGGCGGTGGTGTATGGGCTGGCTGCTCTACCATCACTGGTCGTGGAGGCGATTGTGGATGTGTATCTGATGAAGGAGGAATCTCAATATAAGGCAAGGGTACCTCAGCTGCTGGTATAACATCAATGGACGGTGACGGATGCTGCACCATCTCTTGGTCCATCTGAAGTGGGCTGGAATGAGTAAAGGAAGGATGCACCACCTCTGGGTCCATTTGAAGTGGGGAAGTGGGGTAGATGGTTCTGAAGGAGGGGTTTCAGACAGCATAGAAACATCAGATGGATTAGCCTGTTGAGTATCGGCCGGCGGTGGTGTATGGGCTGGCTGCTCTACCATCACCGGTCGTGGAGGCGATTGTTGATGCGTAGGATGCACTACGTCTGGGTCCATTTGCAGTGGGGTAGAGGGGGTAGATGGTTCTGAAGGAGGGGTTTCAGAAAGCATAGAAACATCAGATGGAAAGAAGAACCCATCACCTCGACCGAATGACGAGACCTTGGAGGAGAGGGATCTAGACTCGAAGAAGGGGTCTCATCCACTGCCGGTTGTGAGAGGATCCGTTTCCTCTTGTGGCTCTGCCAGTGATTGGAAGCCTTACGAGCAGAATCGAACTCAGCCTGGCAGGCTGAGCATCGAAAGACGTAGAGGAAGGAAGTCGTTTGGTGGTGCCGAGCCTGGTGGCGCTTGAGGGTCTGTTGATTAAAAAAGTTCTCTGCGCACACGGTGCACTTCCAACGGGAGGGCAACGGATAGTCGAACACCTCGGTGATGGTTTGGCTCATGCTGTCACTAGTTTGTTCCGCAGTGGTGCGGTGAAGCCTGGCCGAGTGGCGACGGAGACCGGCCGCGGTGGGGAAGGAAACTCCACATAGCTCACACGTAATGGGATTGGTGGGACCTGAGCCTCTGACGGTGGGAGCTGGGTTGGAGTTTCGACTGGCAGCTTGTTTAGTGGCTTGGTTTGAGCCTCGGCTGGTAGACTGGTTGGAGCCTCGGCTGGTAGCCTGGTTGGAGCCTCGGCTGGCAGCTTGGCAGGTAGCCTGGTTGGAGCCCCGGCTGGCAGCTTGGCTGTACGTAGTCTGGTTGGAGCCTCGGCGTGCAGCTTGGCTGGTAGACTGGTTGGGGCTTCGGCTGGCAACTTGGCTGTACGTAGCCTGGTTTGAGCCTCGACTGGCAGCTTGGTTGGTGGCAGCCTGGTTGGAGCCTCGGCTGGCAGCTTGGCTGGTGGCAGCCTGGTTGGAGCCTCGGCTGGCAGCTCGGCTGGCAGCCTGGTTGGAGCCTCGACTGGCAGCTTGGCTGGTGGCAGCCTGGTTGGAGCCTCGGCTTGCAGCTTGGCTGGTGGCAGCCTGGTTGGAGCCTCGGCTGGCAGCTTGGCTGGTAGCCTGGTTGGAGCCTCGGCTGGCAGCTTGGCTGGTGGCAGCCTGGTTGGAGCCTCGGCTGGCAGCTTGGCTGGTGGCAGCCTGGTGGGTCCCACGGCTGGCAGCTTGGCTGGTAGCCTGGTTGGAGCCATGGCTGGTAGCCTGGTTGGAGCCTTGGCTGGCAGCTTGGTTGGTGGCTTCTCTTCTTTCTCTCCTCTCCAGACGCGAAGACATGGTGAAGGAGGATGGGTCTTTGTGTCTGCCTCAGGAACGAGAGCTGAAGTCGGTGCATGGGATGCACCTATATGACCGAATCTCATAAGATCAAGTGAGTATTAAGCTGAAAAGAACAGATACTACACATGATCTTAGCCAAAAGGCCGAGAAGCGATAATTGCATACTCAAGCTGAAGAACAATATCCAAATCCTACTCACCAGGCGATTCGGTGATGAAAATGTTGCTTTTACAGACTTCACGTAGTCAATTTTGCACGATATCTTCATATCGGTAAAAGTTATTGAAAAACTAATGCCACACTGCAGAAACACTATTGTGTGTTTAAACGAATGGGATGAAATAAATTACATATTTATTGGTAATAAGAAAGATATTAATCATTAAAGGAGAACAAATTGGCTTCGAAACACCCGTATTCGAGCAACACGAATCATTTATACATATTCAAGATCCGCGTTAAAACGTCACGACCGGATAAACACAGTGAATCCTTGTGATGTATCATGACGTCACTCATCTATTGATTAGATAGATATTTTATTGCACACGGATACAACCATACGGAACAGGGTATTAATTCGAAAGTTGTGCGGAACGTCATGTGTGCGAGAAAAAAGAAATTGTGTGTGAGTCTGGCTCAGAACCTAGCAAATTTCTTCCACGACATCGGATGAGGCACAAGCAACAGTGTCTTAGCTGCTCCCATCTCGCTCTAGGAGGTCTCTTCTCGACTCTGCAAGATGCAGAACTCAATGCCTCGGAAAGACAAACTATAGAATATAGACACCTCCGTGAGGTGGACGGCGCCGCTAGAGCTCAGGCGGTGATATTTAACAGATGCCGTAAGGATCCCATCCCAGGAAAAGGATCAGGCAACAGCTCTGCTCATCCGCAAGAAGGGGTAAAGCACTGGCCCAGGCAGCTTTTGACCAATTGTTCTTCAAAGCTGTCCCTATAAGCTCATCACTGCTATAGTAGGGGACCGAGCGAGGACATTGGCAATCAACCACAAGCTGCTCAGTGACGTCAGAAGAGTGCCCGCCCCACTAAAGGCTGCTATGAACACAAACTTTGTAGTTCACACTGCCTTCAGTGGAGGACACAAGAATAAATCAGAATAGTGCCTGGCGACACGAAATCTTGGTTCAAACGCAGTAAAACAGTAATAACATGACGAAAGGGAATGCAGAATATGGAAATATTTATGACTAGGCAATTCGGTGATGAAAATATTAATATAATTCAACAGAATTTCGACAGTCAATTTGGACGATATTTGTTTACGGTAAAAGCTATCGAAAATTACTGGCACACTACAAAGACATTATTGCAAGAATTAACGACGTAAATGAAATCAATTATATTTTTAATGGTAATAGCAAAAATCGACACCATTAAAGTAGAAACAGTTTGCTTTGAAACACAAGAATTGGAGCTACAAAAACCGTTTATCAATAATGATGCATGACAGAGTGTAAAACGTAGTGAATACTTTTATTCTGACGTATAATGACGTCATTGTATGAACATTTTATCCATAATAAGCACGACATTTCAAGCTGTGCTTATGAAGGCCCCTTTCCCTGTTCTACATAATTTTATACTTACATGTGACGTCACATATTGAAATAATGAGAAGATGTGGTGAATAACACAGAAATGAATAGACATCAAATTCATAGGATACAAGTGTTTATTCTTTCTGAAATAGAAATCAAGAGAAGGAAATAAATAGGAAAAATAAAAAGAAGAACATAAAAGAAGAGGAAAAAGAGTTCTTTCTTTGGTACATTTTTACCCCTGAGGGGTGGGCCGATCCCGGAAGTACTGCAATACCGGGCCAACCCGTGGCCAGGACGGAGCAAGCCCCTATTCCATGGCCTAGGTTCAAAAATCAGTTTAATATACAAGCGACTCGGTGAGTCGCGTTTCAGATATTAAGCTGAAAAGAACAGATACTACACATGATCTTAGCCAAAAGGCCGAGAAGCGATAATTGCATACTCAAGCTGAAGAACAATATCCAAATCCTACTCACCAGGCGATTCGGTGATGAAAATGTTGCTTTTACAGACTTCACGTAGTCAATTTTGCACGATATCTTTAAATCGGTAAAAGTTATTGAAAAACTAATGCCACACTGCAGAAACACTATTGTGTGTTTAAACGAATGGGATGAAATAAATTACATATTTATTGGTAATAAGAAAGATATTAATCATTAAAGGAGAACAAATTTGCTTCGAAACACCCGTATTCGAGCAACACGAATCATTTATACATATTCAAGATCCGCGTTAAAACGTCACGACCGGATAAACACAGTGAATCCTTGTGATGTATCATGACGTCACTCATCTATTGATTAGATAGATCTTTTATTGCACACGGATACAACCATACGGAACAGGGTATTAATTCGCTCTAGGAGGTCTCTTCTCGACTCTGCAAGATGCAGAACTCAATGCCCCGGAAAGACAAACTATAGAATATAGACACCTCCGTGAGGTGGACGGCGCCGCTAGAGCTCAGGCGGTGATATTTAACAGATGCCGTAAGGATCCCATCCCAGGAAAAGGATCAGGCAACAGCTCTGCTCATCCGCAAGAAGGGGTAAAGCACTGGCCCAGGCAGCTTTTGACCAATTGTTCTTCAAAGCTGTCCCTATAAGCTCATCACTGCTATAGTAGGGGACCGAGCGAGGACATTGGCAATCAACCACAAGCTGCTCAGTGACGTCCAGAAGAGTGCCCCGCCCCACTAAAGGCTACACAAACTTTGTAGTTCACACTGCCTTCAGTGGAGGACACAAGAATAAATCAGAATAGTGCCTGGCGACACGAAATCTTGGTTCAAACGCAGTAAAACAGTAATAACATGGCGAAAGGGAATGCAGAATATGGAAATATTTATGACTAGGCAATTCGGTGATGAAAATATTAATATAATTCAACAGAATTTCGACAGTCAATTTGGACGATATTTTTTTTCGGTAAAAGCTATCGAAAACTACTGGCACACTACAAAGACATTATTGCAAGAATTAACCACGTAAATGAAATCAATTATATTTTTAATGGTAATAGCAAAAATCGACACCATTAAAGTAGAAACAGTTTGCTTTGAAACACAAGAATTGGAGCTACAAAAAAACGTTTATCAATAATGATGCATGACAGAGTGTAAAACGTAGTGAATACTTTTATTCTGACGTATAATGACGTCATTGTATGAACATTTTATCCATAATAAGCACGACATTTCAAGCTGTGCTTATGAAGGCCCCTTTCCCTGTTCTACATAATTTTATACTTGCATGTGACGTCACATATTGAAATAATGAGAAGATGTGGTGAATAACACAGAAATGAATAGACATCAAATTCATGGGATACAAAGTGTTTATTCTTTCTGAAATAGAAATCAAGAGAAGGAAATAAATAGGAAAAATAAAAAGAAGAACATAAAAGAAGAGGAAGGGAAGAAAAAAAGGAGATGAAGAAAGGAAAAAGGATATGAAGGATATAGAAGAAAAGAGGGAGAAGAATACTAATAAGAGGAAAAGAGTTCTTTCTTTGGTATATTTTTACCCCTGAGGGTGGGCCGATCCCGGAAGTACTGCAATACCGGGCCAACCCGTGGCCAGGACGGAGCAAGCCCCTATTCCATGGCCTAGGTTCAAAAATCAGTTTAATATACAAGCGACTCGATGAGTCGCGTTTCAGATATTAAGCTGAAAAGAACAGATTTATTAATAATATTTTCATCTTCGAAATAGTTATATCATTTAACAACATAATGGTAGTCTCCAGTTGGAGAAGGCACAGTCACGTTTCATGTATATATTAAGCTGAAAAAGAACAGATTTATTGCAACAATAAATACTTTGAAAATCATATATTGTTTACATAATATGTGTTAACCCATTGATATAATGGTTATCAATGGGTTGCCTAGCAAGGTACATCGAGATGTATGTAGGGCAGGGGATATATTCGTCTTGATTTGTCAAGAAATCATAAGTACATAAGAATGTCATATATTGAATAATTCGTCACTCGAACTGTCGTTGCCCAGTGACATGTTCAACCCAGATGTCTCTGGAAGCTTGTATTGCGTCAGTGCAGCAAAGCTTCCTCATCAGAGTTCTGTAGCGTCGACTGACACCCAGGCGTCCGAGAGCACGTTCGTTGCCCTGGTGCCAGCTTCCCAAAGCACCACATGATCTTAGCCAAAAGGCCGAGAAGCGATAATTGCATACTCAAGCTGAAGAACAATATCCAAATCCTACTCACCAGGCGATTCGGTGATGAAAATGTTGCTTTTACAGACTTCACGTAGTCATTTTTGCACGATATCTTTAAATCGGTAAAAGTTATTGAAAAACTAATGCCACACTGCAGAAACACTATTGTGTGTTCAAACGAATGGGATGAAATAAATTACATATTTATTGGTAATAAGAAAGATATTAATCATTAAAGGAGAACAAATTTGCTTCGAAACACCCGTATTCGAGCAACACGAATCATTTATACATATTCAAGATCCGCGTTAAAACGTCACGACCGGATAAACACAGTGAATCCTTGTGATGTATCATGACGTCACTCATTTATTGATTAGATAGATCTTTTATTGCACACGGATACAACCATACGTAACAGGGTATTAATTCGAAAGTTGTGCGGAACGTCATGTGTGCGAGAAAAAAGAAATTGTGTGTGAGTCTGGCTCAGAACCTAGCAAATTTCTTCCACGACATCGGATGAGGCACAAGCAACAGTGTCTTAGCTGCTCCCATCTCGCTCTAGGAGGTCTCTTCTCGACTCTGCAAGATGCAGAACTCAATGCCCCGGAAAGACAAACTATAAAATATAGACACCTCCGTGAGGTGGACGGCGCTGCTAGAGCTCAGGCGGTGATATTTAACAGATGCCGTAAGGATCCCATCCCAGGAAAAGGATCAGGCAACAGCTCTGCTCATCCGCAAGAAGGGGTAAAGCAATGGCCCAGGCAGCTTTTGACCAATTGTTCTTCAAAGCTGTCTCTATAAGCTCATCACTGCTATAGTAGGGGACCGAGTGAGGACATGGGCAATCAACCACAAGCTGCTCAGTGACCTCCAGAAGAGTGCCCGCCCCACTAAAGGCTGCTGTGAACACAAACTTTGTAGTTCACACTGCCTTCAGTGGAGGACACAAGAATAAATCAGAATAGTGCCTGGCGACACGAAATCTTGGTTCAAACGCAGTAAAACAGTAATAACATGACGAAAGGGAATGCAGAATATGGAAATATTTATGACTAGGCAATTCGGTGATGAAAATATTAATATAATTCAACAGAATTTCGACAGTCAATTTGGACGATATTTGTTTACGGTAAAAGCTATCGAAAATTACTGGCACACTACAAAGACATTATTGCAAGAATTCACGACGTAAATGAAATCAATTATATTTTTAATGGTAATAGCAAAAATCGACACCATTAAAGTAGAAACAGTTTGCTTTGAAACACAAGAATTGGAGCTACAAAAACCGTTTATCCATAATGATGCATGACAGAGTGTAAAACGTAGTGAATACTTTTATTCTGACGTATAATGACGTCATTGTATGAACATTTTATCCATAATAAGCACGACATTTCAAGCTGTGCTTATAAGGGCCCCTTTCCCTTTTCTACATAATTTTATACTTACATGTGACGTCACACATTGAAATAATGAGAAGATGTGGTGAATAACACAGAAATGAATAGACATCAAATTCATGGGATACAAAGTGTTTATTCTTTCTGAAATAGAAATCAAGAGAAGGAAATAAATAGGAAAAATAAAAAGAAGAACATAAAAGAAGAGGAAGGGAAGAAAAAAAGGAGATGAAGAAAGGAAAAAAGATATGAAGGATATAGAAGAAAAGAGGGAGAAGAATACTAATAAGAGGAAAAAGAGTTCTTTCTTTGGTATATTTTTACCCCTGAGGGGTGGGCCGATCCCGGAAGTACTGCAATACCGGGCCAACCCGTGGCCAGGACGGAGCAAGCCCCTATTCCATGGCCTAGGTTCAAAAATCAGTTTAATATACAAGCGACTCGATGAGTCGCGTTTCAGATATTAAGCTGAAAAGAACAGATACTACACATGATCTTAGCCAAAAGGCCGAGAAGCGATAATTGCATACTCAAGCTGAAGAACAATATCCAAATCCTACTCACCAGGCGATTCGGTGATGAAAATGTTGCTTTTACAGACTTCACGTAGTCAATTTTGCACGATATCTTTAAATCGGTAAAAGTTATCGAAAAACTAATGCCACACTGCAGAAACACTATTGTGTGTTCAAAGATAGATCTTTTATTGCACACGGATACAACCATACGTAACAGGGTATTAATTCGAAAGTTGTGCGGAACGTCATGTGTGCGAGAAAAAAGAAATTGTGTGTGAGTCTGGCTCAGAACCTAGCAAATTTCTTCCACGACATCGGATGAGGCACAAGCAACAGTGTCTTAGCTGCTCCCATCTCGCTCCAGGAGGTCTCTTCTCGACTCTGCAAGATGCAGAGCTCAATGCCTCGGAAAACCAAACTATAGAATATAGACACGAGTTGCTCAGTGACGTCCAGAAGAGTGCCCGCCCCACTAAAGGCTGCTGTGAACACAAACTTTGTAGTTCACACTGCCTTCAGTGGAGGACACAAGAATAAATCAGAATAGTGCCTGGCGACACGAAATCTTGGTTCAAACGCAGTAAAACAGTAATAACATGACGAAAGGGAATGCAGAATATGGAAATATTTATGACTAGGCAATTCGGTGATGAAAATATTAATATAATTCAACAGAATTTCGACAGTCAATTTGGACGATATTTGTTTACGGTAAAAGCTATCGAAAATTACTGGCACACTACAAAGACATTATTGCAAGAATTCACGACGTAAATGAAATCAATTATATTTTTAATGGTAATAGCAAAAATCGACACCATTAAAGTAGAAACAGTTTGCTTTGAAACACAAGAATTGGAGCTACAAAAACCGTTTATCCATAATGATGCATGACAGAGTGTAAAACGTAGTGAATACTTTTATTCTGACGTATAATGACGTCATTGTATGAACATTTTATCCATAATAAGCACGACATTTCAAGCTGTGCTTATAAGGGCCCCTTTCCCTTTTCTACATAATTTTATACTTACATGTGACGTCACACATTGAAATAATGAGAAGATGTGGTGAATAACACAGAAATGAATAGACATCAAATTCATGGGATACAAAGTGTTTATTCTTTCTGAAATAGAAATCAAGAGAAGGAAATAAATAGGAAAAATAAAAAGAAGAACATAAAAGAAGAGGAAGGGAAGAAAAAAAGGAGATGAAGAAAGGAAAAAGTTATGAAGGATATAGAAGAAAAGAGGGAGAAGAATACTAATAAGAGGAAAAAGAGTTCTTTCTTTGGTATATTTTTACCCCTGAGGGTGGGCCGATCCCGGAAGTACTGCAATACCGGGCCAACCCGTGGCCAGGACGGAGCAAGCCCCTATTCCATGGCCTAGGTTCAAAAATCAGTTTAATATACAAGCGACTCGATGAGTCGCGTTTCAGATATTAAGCTGAAAAGAACAGATACTACACATGATCTTAGCCAAAAGGCCGAGAAGCGATAATTGCATACTCAAGCTGAAGAACAATATCCAAATCCTACTCACCAGGCGATTCGGTGATGAAAATGTTGCTTTTACAGACTTCACGTAGTCAATTTTGCACGATATCTTTAAATCGGTAAAAGTTATTGAAAAACTAATGCCACACTGCAGAAACACTATTGTGTGTTCAAACGAATGGGATGAAATAAATTACATATTTATTGGTAATAAGAAAGATATTAATCATTAAAGGAGAACAAATTTGCTTCGAAACACCCGTATTCGAGCAACACGAATCATTTATACATATTCAAGATCCGCGTTAAAACGTCACGACCGGATAAACACAGTGAATCCTTGTGATGTATCATGACGTCACTCATCTATTGATTAGATAGATCTTTTATTGCACACGGATACAACCATACGTAACAGGGTATTAATTCGAAAGTTGTGCGGAACGTCATGTGTGCGAGAAAAAAGAAATTGTGTGTGAGTCTGGCTCAGAACCTAGCAAATTTCTTCCACGACATCGGATGAGGCACAAGCAACAGTGTCTTAGCTGCTCCCATCTCGCTCTAGGAGGTCTCTTCTCGACTCTGCAAGATGCAGAGCTCAATGCCTCGGAAAACCAAACTATAGAATATAGACACGAGTTGCTCAGTGACGTCCAGAAGAGTGCCCGCCCCACTAAAGGCTGCTGTGAACACAAACTTTGTAGTTCACACTGCCTTCAGTGGAGGACACAAGAATAAATCAGAATAGTGCCTGGCGACACGAAATCTTGGTTCAAACGCAGTAAAACAGTAATAACATGACGAAAGGGAATGCAGAATATGGAAATATTTATGACTAGGCAATTCGGTGATGAAAATATTAATATAATTCAACAGAATTTCGACAGTCAATTTGGACGATATTTGTTTACGGTAAAAGCTATCGAAAATTACTGGCACACTACAAAGACATTATTGCAAGAATTCACGACGTAAATGAAATCAATTATATTTTTAATGGTAATAGCAAAAATCGACACCATTAAAGTAGAAACAGTTTGCTTTGAAACACAAGAATTGGAGCTACAAAAAACCGTTTATCCATAATGATGCATGACAGAGTGTAAAACGTAGTGAATACTTTTATTCTGACGTATAATGACGTCATTGTATGAACATTTTATCCATAATAAGCACGACATTTCAAGCTGTGCTTATAAGGGCCCCTTTCCCTTTTCTACATAATTTTATACTTACATGTGACGTCACACATTGAAATAATGAGAAGATGTGGTGAATAACACAGAAATGAATAGACATCAAATTCATGGGATACAAAGTGTTTATTCTTTCTGAAATAGAAATCAAGAGAAGGAAATAAATAGGAAAAATAAAAAGAAGAACATAAAAGAAGAGGAAGGGAAGAAAAAAGGAGATGAAGAAAGGAAAAAGGTTATGAAGGATATAGAAGAAAAGAGGGAGAAGAATACTAATAAGAGGAAAAAGAGTTCTTTCTTTGGTATATTTTACCCCTGAGGGTGGGCCGATCCCGGAAGTACTGCAATACCGGGCCAACCCGTGGCCAGGACGGAGCAAGCCCCTATTCCATGGCCTAGGTTCAAAAATCAGTTTAATATACAAGCGACTCGATGAGTCGCGTTTCAGATATTAAGCTGAAAAGAACAGATACTTTTCTTTAAATTTTATTCATATCATGCATTTTCACAAATAATCTCAATATACAATATTTACAATAATATTATATGGATAAAAAAAAACATATGTACAAACATTTTTACAAAGTCACTCATCTAAAAGGAATATACTGTATTTTCTCATACAACTGAATTAATAACAGACAACAACAAAAGGGACTTAGCATATTAATTTTTCAAACCAACAGCCGAAATAAAACTTTTTCCATTAATCCAAACTTCATCAAACTTTTGTCGGGACCATCTTTTCCGGTCTACAGCCAAACGTAAACGAAATTCATCTTTAATTCTTAATAACAAATTATCCTCAGAAACAAAAACTTTCTCAAATATAAATGAACATCGTCGATTCCACACTACTTTGCGTGTAACAACAAATAAAAACCAAACTCGTGCCCATAAACGTGCGTTAATAGTGGACGAAGGTCCATACAAATAACAATCCTTATTAAATAAGACATGCCCACCTAGCACTTTCCTTGCGACCTCCGATACCCAGCAAATAACTTTGTAAATTGATGGGCACTCCCAAAACACATGAGCCAAAGTTTCAAACTTTAAACAAAATGGACATTTGCCATCGCTTACTCCCCATCGAGACAACTTTTCCCTTGTATATAAGGCTCCATGGGCACTTTTCCAACTAAATGATTTTAACTTGTTACACAAAATTGAATGATTTACCAGCTTCCAAAGGGTACCCAATCCCGCTCAGGATACCGTAAAACAACTCGTGGTACATGTTGTAACCTGAGTAAACATATTATAGTCTTAACACTTTTACATTCGTTGACGAAATTAGACTTATTCGCATACAAACTTGCCATAATTGCCCATGCCTGCTTGTAAGAGGGCGACATTACATCACAGTGAGGTACTGAGTTTGACCACAGAAATGGAAATATTTTCCGCAATTTACTAGCCATAAAATATCGGATAAACAGAAAATTGCAAGAACTAGAATCATCACCACATAGCTGTGGAAACATACCACGAATAAATAATGATTTCATTTTCAATTCTAAGCTATCCAGACCCAAACCTCCCTTTTCAACACTTAAAGTTATTGTGTCTCGCGAAACCAATTCTGTTTTCCCTGCCAAATAAACTTGAAAATTGACTTCAGAACATCGGCAAAAGCCTCAATCTTTGGTAAATAAACCTTTGCTGCATAATAAAAGATAGGAAATATACAAGTATTAATGATACCAATTTTTCCATAAATAGTAAGACTACGACTTTCCCAAGATTTTAATTTCTTTTTGGCTTTATCACATAAGCTTTTCCAAAATTGTTTACTTGATTTGTCAGTGCCAAAACAAATTCCATTTATTTTGATTTCATCTTCTGACCAAACAATATCTCCTCTTAATTTCCGTCCCACAAAGTCCCCTAATTTCAAACCATTAGTCTTTTGTAAATTGATAGATGCTCCAGTAGCTTTCTCAAATATGACTAAAGCCTTAAAGAAATTAATTACATCAAGTTGGGAAGTTGCAATACAAGTTGCATCGTCTGCATATTGTAAAATTTTGACTGACTTTCCACTCCCTCCTGGAATGTAAAAACCTCTAATACCTCCATTAGATATAATATATTGCGCCAGAGGCTCAATAAATAAAACATATAATAAGGGCGACAGAGGACAACCCTGTCTTATCCCTCTCTGAATTAAGACTTCTTTACCCATTTTACCATTAACTAAAATTGTACTTCTTATATCAGAATATAAAATCTTTATCCAATTAATAAATTTTGGGCCGAAATTAAATCTGTTTAATACTTTCATCAAAAAACCCCAATGAACTTTATCAAAGGCCTTATGTTGGTCAACAGATATAAGAGCGCAAGGGTTCCCTCTGATTTGACTGTAATCCACTACATCTCGTAAAAGACATAAATTAGAATGAATTGTTCTACCCGGAACTGAACATGTCTGATGAACATTGATGATATCACTTAAAACATTGGATACTCGTAGTTGCAACACTTTAGCAATAATTTTGTAATCAACTGTTAATAAACTGATAGGTCTTCGATTGGCAGGGTCAAGACTATCTCCCTTTTTAGGGAGTAACGTAATAACAGCAGTCCTTTGAGTTTTGGTGAGCAATTCTTTCCTAAAAATTTCATTATAAAGTAACAGCAAATCGTTTCCAAGAATAGAAAAAAACTTACTGTAAAATTCAACCGGTAATCCGTCTATTCCTGGTGTTTTATTTTTTGACATGTGTTTCAAACTATTCTTAATTTCATCTTTTTCAATGGGTCTATCTAAGGAAGCTGAATCATCAGAACTGATTTTAGATTGAATTGAATCCAAAAGAACATCTTGTAATGATAAATCAACATTGTTGTCACTGGCATATAAATCGCTAAAGAAATTGTAAAACACATCGTAAATATCATCACCATCTACAATTCGTCCATCTTTGTCTCGAATCTGTTCAATAAACTTGTTATTTGCATTTTCCGTTCACTTTTATAGAAATATCCAGGCTTTTCTCCATTTTCTAGAAATTTTTCTTTGGACCTAATGAACGCTCCCTTTTCTTCTTCTGCCAGTAATTGTAAGACTGTTTCTTTATCAAGACTTGTATAATTGTCTCTAAGTTTTTGCATTTTGGTTCGTTTTTCTTTTGCCCGTCTTACTCCATGTACTATACTCAATTCTTTAATCCGAATTTTGACATTCTCCCACCACTCTAAAATAGAAGAAAAACCTGGTTTTAAAGTTTGCCACATTTTGTAATTAAAAATAAATTCTTGTACAAATTTATCATCTTCAGATATCAAGACGTTAAATTTCCAATATGATTTTGACAAATTTTTCCTTTGAGGGATATAGATGTCTGAGTTTAACACTTTATGGTCTGAAAAGGAAAGTCTATAACCGACGATTTGATTACTTTTAATTTTTTGTCAACATAAATCCTGTCTAATCGAGAACTTTGTTGTTTTCCTGGATGAAACCAAGTATGACCAGAAATTTTTGGTTTTGTTATCAACCAGGAGTCCAAAAGTGAACAGGATTGGATAATATCAATTAATTCACTCCTTCCTACAAAACAAGTAGTATTTGCAGTTTCACAAAGTCGATCATTGACATGCATTACACAATTAAAATCACCCCCAAGAATAAGGGGAACATTTCCTCGTGTTGCAAAATGTAATTGATTGAGAAATGTTATGCGTAACTTTGGTTCACACGGTGCATAAATATTACATATACGAAAACAATAATCTGGAAAAGAACATAATACAGAGATGGTACGCCCCTCTAAATCAGACCGGACTTGAGAAAAAGTACAGCGGAGTTTTTCAGAAAAAGCAATTACAACTCCACATGAATGATTTGAGCGGGAGGCCGAAAAGAAAACTGGACCTTTCCAAACTGAGTTAAAAATTTTAAAATCATTGGTACCTAAATATGTTTCTTGTAATAATACAACGTCAAAGGAAAAGATACGTAACCAATTTAGGACATTTCTGCATTTAAGTGAATCTCGTAAACCGTGGACATTAAGTGAGCAAATTGAAAATTAAAGGATGATAAATTGTGAGGGCGCGTGATTAATTAGAGGAGCGCACCAAATCAATTCATTCTAATAAAAAATATCGGTTGAAAAAGTCACTATCATGAGAACATACATACTGCGGATGTCTGCTTGTCAGATGGTTTAGCCATTCCTTGGGGGTATTACAAGACACCTTACAAGATTTGAGGGGACATGCATACCTTTGTAGTGACAGTTCTTGATGGCGGTCCTTCATGTGATATATGAAGCTGTCGTACGTCTTGAAGTTTCGTGTACAGTCCTCTGCTGTGCATGAGAACCACAGCTGCTCCTCTGTCGTAATGTACGTGGCATCTGTTATTGCCTTAGCAGTATTGTTGTTTCTGCTCGCTGATCGTGATCGTCTCTTTGGTGATAGTGATGATCGTCGTTTCACCCCGCGACGTACAGTCTCCCACGAGGAGAGGTCGTACATTTGGGCAAGCTCAGCTTGCGTCGATGCTTGGCTACCCTGGTCCGGGGTCGACAGCGACCAGTCTGTGTCCATGATGTAGCTAGGTTCATCGTCGAACAGGCTCTGAGTAGCTGGCTCGTCCTCTGTGTTCTGCGTCGACGGCGTACATATCGACTCGGCTTGCCCAGGCTCGATCGGCGTCGATTCTTCAGTAGCAGACCTAAGCTCGGCCCGCTCATGCTGATTGGACTCCTCAGTGTGAGACGACGATTCCCTCTGGTCCGGTGCCTCAGGCATGACTTGCCCAGGTGGCCCGGCTCACCTTCACGTGTTGTCGACGCACTCGGCTCCCCGGCGGGGGGTACCGCATCACTCGGCTCTCCAGCCTCCACCGTAGTTTGCTCGAGAGGTAGGCCTACTTCTTGTGGTGCGGCTGGCTCTGGTGGGATTGCGACACCTCCCCCGCTCACCCACCCGCTCGTCTGGCGCAGTTTCTGGGCGAATGATATCGGGCATGATTTGTAGAAATGGCCCGACTCCACATATAGTACAGACAGGCTGCTCCCACAGCCCGCCGACATGTGCCCTTCCTTCCGGCACCTGAAACACTTTACCACTCGGCACTCCTCGCCACGTGGCCAGCGAGGCCACACTTCAAACATGTCCGGGGCTGCCCGTCGTAGCGTACCCAGCAGTCTCGGCCGCCGAAGCTCAGGGATGATGGTACGTCCCTCTTAATCTCTACTCTGTACTGGCGTACCCCGTTGAATATTCCTGGGTGTTCTCGGTGCTGCAGTTGCCTTCCTGCCATGACTTTACCGTATCGGTTCAAAACAAACCGCACCTTGTTGTCGTCCACCTCGTGGGGCACATGCAGCACAGTCACGATCTTGGCGGGGCTCGCGTATGACGTGACGATCACCCGCTGGTCCCTCTGAAGCACCGGCAGGAACTGCAGTTTTGCCTTCTCTGTGTTGAACGTCACATCAACTCTCCTCCCTGGCAGTCTCTGCACCGCCATCAGATGGTCCGCGGGCACCACACCGGCCTCCTTCAGTAGGTCGAACACCTGGATCTCTTCCGACATCAGGACCACGTGCACACTTCGAGTTCGCTGGAGCTCCATTCTAGTTGACTGGCAGGAGTCGGTGCATGAAATGCACCTAGATGACCGAAACTTAGCCAAAAGGCCGAGAAGCGATAATTGCATACTCAAGCTGAAGAACAATATCCAAATCCTACTCACCAGGCGATTCGGTGATGAAAATGTTGCTTTTACAGACTTCACGTAGTCAATTTTGCACGATATCTTTAAATCGGTAAAAGTTATTGAAAAACGAATGCCACACTGCAGAAACACTATTGTGTGTTCAAACGAATGGGATGAAATAAATTACATATTTATTGGTAATAAGAAAGATATTAATCATTAAAGGAGAACAAATTTGCTTCGAAACACCCGTATTCGAGCAACACGAATCATTTATACATATTCAAGATCCGCGTTAAAACGTCACGACCGGATAAACACAGTGAATCCTTGTGATGTATCATGACGTCACTCATCTATTGATTAGATAGATCTTTATTGCACACGGATACAACCATACGTAACAGGGTATTAATTCGAAAGTTGTGCGGAACGTCATGTGTGCGAGAAAAAAGAAATTGTGTGTGAGTCTGGCTCAGAACCTAGCAAATTTCTTCCACGACATCGGATGAGGCACAAGCAACAGTGTCTTAGCTGCTCCCATCTCGCTCTAGGAGGTCTCTTCTCGACTCTGCAAGATGCAGAACTCAATGCCCCGGAAAGACAAACTATAAAATATAGACACCTCCGTGAGGTGGACGGCGCTGCTAGAGCTCAGGCGGTGATATTTAACAGATGCCGTAAGGATCCCATCCCAGGAAAAGGATCAGGCAACAGCTCTGCTCATCCGCAAGAAGGGGTAAAGCAATGGCCCAGGCAGCTTTTGACCAATTGTTCTTCAAAGCTGTCTCTATAAGCTCATCACTGCTATAGTAGGGGACCGAGTGAGGACATGGGCAATCAACCACAAGCTGCTCAGTGACCTCCAGAAGAGTGCCCGCCCCACTAAAGGCTGCTGTGAACACAAACTTTGTAGTTCACACTGCCTTCAGTGGAGGACACAAGAATAAATCAGAATAGTGCCTGGCGACACGAAATCTTGGTTCAAACGCAGTAAAACAGTAATAACATGACGAAAGGGAATGCAGAATATGGAAATATTTATGACTAGGCAATTCGGTGATGAAAATATTAATATAATTCAACAGAATTTCGACAGTCAATTTGGACGATATTTGTTTACGGTAAAAGCTATCGAAAATTACTGGCACACTACAAAGACATTATTGCAAGAATTCACGACGTAAATGAAATCAATTATATTTTTAATGGTAATAGCAAAAATCGACACCATTAAAGTAGAAACAGTTTGCTTTGAAACACAAGAATTGGAGCTACAAAAACCGTTTATCCATAATGATGCATGACAGAGTGTAAAACGTAGTGAATACTTTTATTCTGACGTATAATGACGTCATTGTATGAACATTTTATCCATAATAAGCACGACATTTCAGGCTGTGCTTATGAAGGCCCCTTTCCCTTTTCTACATAATTTTATACTTACATGTGACGTCACACATTGAAATAATGAGAAGATGTGGTGAATAACACAGAAATGAATAGACATCAAATTCATGGGATACAAAGTGTTTATTCTTTCTGAAATAGAAATCAAGAGAAGGAAATAAATAGGAAAAATAAAAAGAAGAACATAAAAGAAGAGGAAGGGAAGAAAAAAGGAGATGAAGAAAGGAAAAAGGTTATGAAGGATATAGAAGAAAAGAGGGAGAAGAATACTAATAAGAGGAAAAAGAGTTCTTTCTTTGGTATATTTTTACCCCTGAGGGTGGGCCGATCCCGAAGTACTGCAATACCGGGCCAACCTGTGGCCAGGACGGAGCAAGCCCCTATTCCATGGCCTAGGTTCAAAATCAGTTTAATATACAAGCGACTCGATGAGTCGCGTTTCAGATATTAAGCTGAAAAGAACAGATACTACACATGATCTTAGCCAAAAGGCCGAGAAGCGATAATTGCATACTCAAGCTGAAGAACAATATCCAAATCCTACTCACCAGGCGATTCGGTGATGAAAATGTTGCTTTTACAGACTTCACGTAGTCAATTTTGCACGATATCTTTAAATCGGTAAAAGTTATTGAAAACTAATGCCACACTGCAGAAACACTATTGTGTGTTCAAACGAATGGGATGAAATAAATTACATATTTATTGGTAATAAGAAAGATATTAATCATTAAAGGAGAACAAATTTGCTTCGAAACACCCGTATTCGAGCAACACGAATCATTTATACATATTCAAGATCCGCGTTAAAACGTCACGACCGGATAAACACAGTGAATCCTTGTGATGTATCATGACGTCACTCATCTATTGATTAGATAGATCTTTTATTGCACACGGATACAACCATACGTAACAGGGTATTAATTCGAAAGTTGTGCGGAACGTCATGTGTGCGAGAAAAAAGAAATTGTGTGTGAGTCTGGCTCAGAACCTAGCAAATTTCTTCCACGACATCGGATGAGGCACAAGCAACAGTGTCTTAGCTGCTCCCATCTCGCTCTAGGAGGTCTCTTCTCGACTCTGCAAGATGCAGAACTCAATGCCCCGGAAAGACAAACTATAAAATATAGACACCTCCGTGAGGTGGACGGCGCTGCTAGAGCTCAGGCGGTGATATTTAACAGATGCCGTAAGGATCCCATCCCAGGAAAAGGATCAGGCAACAGCTCTGCTCATCCGCAAGAAGGGGTAAAGCAATGGCCCAGGCAGCTTTTGACCAATTGTTCTTCAAAGCTGTCTCTATAAGCTCATCACTGCTATAGTAGGGGACCGAGTGAGGACATGGGCAATCAACCACAAGCTGCTCAGTGACCTCCAGAAGAGTGCCCGCCCCACTAAAGGCTGCTGTGAACACAAACTTTGTAGTTCACACTGCCTTCAGTGGAGGACACAAGAATAAATCAGAATAGTGCCTGGCGACACGAAATCTTGGTTCAAACGCAGTAAAACAGTAATAACATGACGAAAGGGAATGCAGAATATGGAAATATTTATGACTAGGCAATTCGGTGATGAAAATATTAATATAATTCAACAGAATTTCGACAGTCAATTTGGACGATATTTGTTTACGGTAAAAGCTATCGAAAATTACTGGCACACTACAAAGACATTATTGCAAGAATTCACGACGTAAATGAAATCAATTATATTTTTAATGGTAATAGCAAAAATCGACACCATTAAAGTAGAAACAGTTTGCTTTGAAACACAAGAATTGGAGCTACAAAAACCGTTTATCCATAATGATGCATGACAGAGTGTAAAACGTAGTGAATACTTTTATTCTGACGTATAATGACGTCATTGTATGAACATTTTATCCATAATAAGCACGACATTTCAAGCTGTGCTTATAAGGGCCCTTTCCCTTTTCTACATAATTTTATACTTACATGTGACGTCACACATTGAAATAATGAGAAGATGTGGTGAATAACACAGAAATGAATAGACATCAAATTCATGGGATACAAAGTGTTTATTCTTTCTGAAATAGAAATCAAGAGAAGGAAATAAATAGGAAAAATAAAAAGAAGAACATAAAAGAAGAGGAAGGGAAGAAAAAAAGGAGATGAAGAAAGGAAAAAGGTTATGAAGGATATAGAAGAAAAGAGGGAGAAGAATACTAATAAGAGGAAAAAGAGTTCTTTCTTTGGTATATTTTTACCCCTGAGGGGTGGGCCGATCCCGGAAGTACTGCAATACCGGGCCAACCTGTGGCCAGGACGGAGCAAGCCCCTATTCCATGGCCTAGGTTCAAAAATCAGTTTAATATACAAGCGACTCGATGAGTCGCGTTTCAGATATTAAGCTGAAAAGAACAGATACTACACATGATCTTAGCCAAAAGGCCGAGAAGCGATAATTGCATACTCAAGCTGAAGAACAATATCCAAATCCTACTCACCAGGCGATTCGGTGATGAAAATGTTGCTTTTACAGACTTCACGTAGTCAATTTTGCACGATATCTTTAAATCGGTAAAAGTTATTGAAAAACTAATGCCACACTGCAGAAACACTATTGTGTGTTCAAACGAATGGGATGAAATAAATTACATATTTATTGGTAATAAGAAAGATATTAATCATTAAAGGAGAACAAATTTGCTTCGAAACACCCGTATTCGAGCAACACGAATCATTTATACATATTCAAGATCCGCGTTAAAACGTCACGACCGGATAAACACAGTGAATCCTTGTGATGTATCATGACGTCACTCATCTATTGATTAGATAGATCTTTTATTGCACACGGATACAACCATACGTAACAGGGTATTAATTCGAAAGTTGTGCGGAACGTCATGTGTGCGAGAAAAAAGAAATTGTGTGTGAGTCTGGCTCAGAACCTAGCAAATTTCTTCCACGACATCGGATGAGGCACAAGCAACAGTGTCTTAGCTGCTCCCATCTCGCTCTAGGAGGTCTCTTCTCGACTCTGCAAGATGCAGAACTCAATGCCCCGGAAAGACAAACTATAAAATATAGACACCTCCGTGAGGTGGACGGCGCTGCTAGAGCTCAGGCGGTGATATTTAACAGATGCCGTAAGGATCCCATCCCAGGAAAAGGATCAGGCAACAGCTCTGCTCATCCGCAAGAAGGGGTAAAGCAATGGCCCAGGCAGCTTTTGACCAATTGTTCTTCAAAGCTGTCCCTATAAGCTCATCACTGCTATAGTAGGGGACCGAGTGAGGACATGGGCAATCAACCACAAGCTGCTCAGTGACCTCCAGAAGAGTGCCCGCCCCACTAAAGGCTGCTGTGAACACAAACTTTGTAGTTCACACTGCCTTCAGTGGAGGACACAAGAATAAATCAGAATAGTGCCTGGCGACACGAAATCTTGGTTCAAACGCAGTAAAACAGTAATAACATGACGAAAGGGAATGCAGAATATGGAAATATTTATGACTAGGCAATTCGGTGATGAAAATATTAATATAATTCAACAGAATTTCGACAGTCAATTTGGACGATATTTGTTTACGGTAAAAGCTATCGAAAATTACTGGCACACTACAAAGACATTATTGCAAGAATTCACGACGTAAATGAAATCAATTATATTTTTAATGGTAATAGCAAAAATCGACACCATTAAAGTAGAAACAGTTTGCTTTGAAACACAAGAATTGGAGCTACAAAAACCGTTTATCCATAATGATGCATGACAGAGTGTAAAACGTAGTGAATACTTTTATTCTGACGTATAATGACGTCATTGTATGAACATTTTATCCATAATAAGCACGACATTTCAAGCTGTGCTTATGAAGGCCCCTTTCCCTGTTCTACATAATTTTATACTTACATGTGACGTCACATATTGAAATAATGAGAAGATGTGGTGAATAACACAGAAATGAATAGACATCAAATTCATGGGATACAAAGTGTTTATTCTTTCTGAAATAGAAATCAAGAGAAGGAAATAAATAGGAAAAATAAAAAGAAGAACATAAAAGAAGAGGAAGGGAAGAAAAAAAGGAGATGAAGAAAGGAAAAAGGTTATGAAGAAGAAGAAGAAAAGAGGGAGAAGAATACTAATAAGAGGAAAAAGAGTTCTTTCTTTGGTATATTTTACCCCTGAGGGTGGGCCGATCCCGGAAGTACTGCAATACCGGGCCAACCCGTGGCCAGGACGGAGCAAGCCCCTATTCCATGGCCTAGGTTCAAAAATCAGTTTAATATACAAGCGACTCGATGAGTCGCGTTTCAGATATTAAGCTGAAAAGAACAGATACTTTTCTTTAAATTTTATTCATATCATGCATTTTCACAAATAATCTCAATATACAATATTTACAATAATATTATATGGATAAAAAAAAACATATGTACAAACATTTTTACAAAGTCACTCATCTAAAAGGAATATACTGTATTTTCTCATACAACTGAATTAATAACAGACAACAACAAAAGGGACTTAGCATATTAATTTTTCAAACCAACAGCCGAAATAAAACTTTTTCCATTAATCCAAACTTCATCAAACTTTTGTCGGGACCATCTTTTCCGGTCTACAGCCAAACGTAAACGAAATTCATCTTTAATTCTTAATAACAAATTATCCTCAGAAACAAAAACTTTCTCAAATATAAATGAACATCGTCGATTCCACACTACTTTGCGTGTAACAACAAATAAAAACCAAACTCGTGCCCATAAACGTGCGTTAATAGTGGACGAAGGTCCATACAAATAACAATCCTTATTAAATAAGACATGCCCACCTAGCACTTTCCTTGCGACCTCCGATACCCAGCAAATAACTTTGTAAATTGATGGGCACTCCCAAAACACATGAGCCAAAGTTTCAAACTTTAAACAAAATGGACATTTGCCATCGCTTACTCCCCATCGAGACAACTTTTCCCTTGTATATAAGGCTCCATGGGCACTTTTCCAACTAAATGACTTTAACTTGTTACACAAAATTGAATGATTTACCAGCTTCCAAAGGGTACCCAATCCCGCTCAGGATACCGTAAAACAACTCGTGGTACATGTTGTAACCTGAGTAAACATATTATAGTCTTAACACTTTTACATTCGTTGACGAAATTAGACTTATTCGCATACAAACTTGCCATAATTGCCCATGCCTGCTTGTAAGAGGGCGACATTACATCACAGTGAGGTACTGAGTTTGACCACAGAAATGGAAATATTTTCCGCAATTTACTAGCCATAAAATATCGGATAAACAGAAAATTGCAAGAACTAGAATCATCACCACATAGCTGTGGAAACATACCACGAATAAATAATGATTTCATTTTCAATTCTAAGCTATCCAGACCCAAACCTCCCTTTTCAACACTTAAAGTTATTGTGTCTCGCGAAACCAATTCTGTTTTTCCCTGCCAAATAAACTTGAAAATTGACTTCAGAACATCGGCAAAAGCCTCAATCTTTGGTAAATAAACCTTTGCTGCATAATAAAAGATAGGAAATATACAAGTATTAATGATACCAATTTTTCCATAAATAGTAAGACTACGACTTTCCCAAGATTTTAATTTCTTTTTGGCTTTATCACATAAGCTTTTCCAAAATTGTTTACTTGATTTGTCAGTGCCAAAACAAATTCCATTTATTTTGATTTCATCTTCTGACCAAACAATATCTCCTCTTAATTTCCGTCCCACAAAGTCCCTAATTTCAAACCATTAGTCTTTTGTAAATTGATAGATGCTCCAGTAGCTTTCTCAAATATGACTAAAGCCTTAAAGAAATTAATTACATCAAGTTGGGAAGTTGCAATACAAGTTGCATCGTCTGCATATTGTAAAATTTTGACTGACTTTCCACTCCCTCCTGGAATGTAAAAACCTCTAATACCTCCATTAGATATAATATATTGCGCCAGAGGCTCAATAAATAAAACATATAATAAGGGCGACAGAGGACAACCCTGTCTTATCCCTCTCTGAATTAAGACTTCTTTACCCATTTTACCATTAACTAAAATTGTACTTCTTATATCAGAATATAAAATCTTTATCCAATTAATAAATTTTGGGCCGAAATTAAATCTGTTTAATACTTTCATCAAAAAACCCCAATGAACTTTATCAAAGGCCTTATGTTGGTCAACAGATATAAGAGCGCAAGGGTTCCCTCTGATTTGACTGTAATCCACTACATCTCGTAAAAGACATAAATTAGAATGAATTGTTCTACCCGGTACTGAACATGTCTGATGAACATTGATGATATCACTTAAAACATTGGATACTCGTAGTTGCAACACTTTAGCAATAATTTTGTAATCAACTGTTAATAAACTGATAGGTCTTCGATTGGCAGGGTCAAGACTATCTCCATTTTTAGGGAGTAACGTAATAACAGCAGTCCTTTGAGTTTTGGTGAGCAATTCTTTCCTAAAAATTTCATTATAAAGTAACAGCAAATCGTTTCCAAGAATAGAAAAAAACTTACTGTAAAATTCAACCGGTAATCCGTCTATTCCTGGTGTTTTATTTTTTGACATGTGTTTCAAACTATTCTTAATTTCATCTTTTCAATGGGTCTATCTAAGGAAGCTGAATCATCAGAACTGATTTTAGATTGAATTGAATCCAAAAGAACATCTTGTAATGATAAATCAACATTGTTGTCACTGGCATATAAATCGCTAAAGAAATTGTAAAACACATCGTAAATATCATCACCATCTACAATTCGTCCATCTTTGTCTCGAATCTGTTCAATAAACTTGTTATTTGCATTTTTCCGTTCACTTTTATAGAAATATCCAGGCTTTTCTCCATTTTCTAGAAATTTTTCTTTGGACCTAATGAACGCTCCCTTTTCTTCTTCTGCCAGTAATTGTAAGACTGTTTCTTTATCAAGACTTGTATAATTGTCTCTAAGTTTTTGCATTTTGGTTCGTTTTTCTTTTGCCCGTCTTACTCCATGTACTATACTCAATTCTTTAATCCGAATTTTGACATTCTCCCACCACTCTAAAATAGAAGAAAAACCTGGTTTTAAAGTTTGCCACATTTTGTAATTAAAAATAAATTCTTCTACAAATTTATCATCTTCAGATATCAAGACGTTAAATTTCCAATATGATTTTGACAAATTTTTCCTTTGAGGGATATAGATGTCTGAGTTTAACACTTTATGGTCTGAAAAGGAAAGTCTATAACCGACGATTTGATTACTTTTAATTTTTGTCAACATAAATCCTGTCTAATCGAGAACTTTGTTTTTTCCTGGATGAAACCAAGTATGACCAGAAATTTTTGGTTTTGTTATCAACCAGGAGTCCAAAAGTGAACAGGATTGGATAATATCAATTAATTCACTCCTCCCTACAAAACAAGTAGTATTTGCAGTTTCACAAAGTCGATCATTGACATGCATTACACAATTAAAATCACCCCAAGAATAAGGGAACATTTCCTCGTGTTGCAAAATGTAATTGATTGAGAAATGTTATGCGTAACTTTGGTTCACACGGTGCATAAATATTACATATACGAAAACAATAATCTGGAAAAGAACATAATACAGAGATGGTACGCCCCTCTAAATCAGACCGGACTTGAGAAAAAGTACAGCGGAGTTTTTCAGAAAAAGCAATTACAACTCCACATGAATGATTTGAGCGGGAGGCCGAAAAGAAAACTGGACCTTTCCAAACTGAGTTAAAAATTTTAAAATCATTGGTACCTAAATATGTTTCTTGTAATAATACAACGTCAAAGGAAAATATACGTAACCAATTTAGGACATTTCTGCATTTAAGTGAATCTCGTAAACCGTGGACATTAAGTGAGCAAATTGAGAAATTAAAGGATGATAAATTGTGAGGGCGCGTGATTAATTAGAGGAGCGCACCAAATCAATTCATTCTAATAAAAAATATCGGTTGAAAAAGTCACTATCATGAGAACATACATACTGCGGATGTCTGCTTGTCAGATGGTTTAGCCATTCCTTGGGGTATTACAAGACACCTTACAAGATTTGAGGGGACAAGCATACCTTTGTAGTGACAGTTCTTGATGGCGGTCCTTCATGTGATATATGAAGCTGTCGTACGTCTTGAAGTTTCGTGTACAGTCCTCTGCTGTGCATGAGAACCACAGCTGCTCCTCTGTCGTAATGTACGTGGCATCTGTTATTGCCTTAGCAGTATTGTTGTTTCTGCTCGCTGATCGTGATCGTCTCTTTGGTGATAGTGATGATCGTCTTTTCACCCCGCGACGTACAGTCTCCCACGAGGAATCACCCAAGGAGAGGTCGTACATTTGGGCAAGCTCAGCTTGCGTCGATGCTTGGCTACCCTGGTCCGGGGTCGACAGCGACCAGTCTGTGTCCATGATGTAGCTAGGTTCATCGTCGAACAGGCTCTGAGAAGCTGGCTCGTCCTCTGTGTTCTGCGTCGACGGCGTACTTATCGACTCGGCTTGCCCAGGCTCGATCGGCGTCGATTCTTCAGTAGCAGACCTAAGCTCGGCCCGCTCATGCTGATTGGACTCCTCAGTGTGAGACGACGATTCCCTCTGGTCCGGTGCCTCAGGCATGACTTGCCCGGGTGGCCCGGCTCACCTTCACGTGTTGTCGACGCACTCGGCTCCCCGGCGGGGGGTACCGCATCACTCGGCTCTCCAGCCTCCACCGTAGTTTGCTCGAGAGGTAGGCCTACTTCTTGTGGTGCGGCTGGCTCTGGTGGGATTGCGACACCTCCCCCGCTCACCCACCCGCTCGTCTGGCGCAGTTTCTGGGCGAATGATATCGGGCATGATTTGTAGAAATGGCCCGACTCCCCACATATAGTACAGACAGGCTGCTCCCCACAGCCCGCCGACATGTGCCCTTCCTTCCGGCACCTGAAACACTTTACCACTCGGCACTCCCTCGCCACGTGGCCAGCGAGGCCACACTTCAAACATGTCCGGGGCTGCCCGTCGTAGCGTACCCAGCAGTCTCGGCCGCCGAAGCTCAGGGATGATGGTACGTCCCTCTTAATCTCTACTCTGTACTGGCGTACCCCGTTGAATATTCCTGGGTGTTCTCGGTGCTGCAGTTGCCTTCCTGCCATGACTTTACCGTATCGGTTCAAAACAAACCGCACCTTGTTGTCGTCCACCTCGTGGGGCACATGCAGCACAGTCACGATCTTGGCGGGGCTCGCGTATGACGTGACGATCACCCGCTGGTCCCTCTGAAGCACCGGCAGGAACTGCAGTTTTGCCTTCTCTGTGTTGAACGTCACATCAACTCTCCTCCCTGGCAGTCTCTGCACCGCCATCAGATGGTCCGCGGGCACCACACCGGCCTCCTTCAGTAGGTCGAACACCTGGATCTCTTCCGACATCAGGACCACGTGCACACTTCGAGTTCGCTGGAGCTCCATTCTAGTTGACTGGCAGGAGTCGGTGCATGAAATGCACCTAGATGACCGAAACTTAGCCAAAGGCCGAGAAGCGATAATTGCATACTCAAGCTGAAGAACAATATCCAAATCCTACTCACCAGGCGATTCGGTGATGAAAATGTTGCTTTTACAGACTTCACGTAGTCAATTTTGCACGATATCTTTAAATCGGTAAAAGTTATTGAAAAACGAATGCCACACTGCAGAAACACTATTGTGTGTTCAAACGAATGGGATGAAATAAATTACATAATTATTGGTAATAAGAAAGATATTAATCATTAAAGGAGAACAAATTTGCTTCGAAACACCCGTATTCGAGCAACACGAATCATTTATACATATTCAAGATCCGCGTTAAAACGTCACGACCGGATAAACACAGTGAATCCTTGTGATGTATCATGACGTCACTCATCTATTGATTAGATAGATCTTTATTGCACACGGATACAACCATACGTAACAGGGTATTAATTCGAAAGTTGTGCGGAACGTCATGTGTGCGAGAAAAAAGAAATTGTGTGTGAGTCTGGCTCAGAACCTAGCAAATTTCTTCCACGACATCGGATGAGGCACAAGCAACAGTGTCTTAGCTGTTCCCATCTCGCTCCAGGAGGTCTCTTCTCGACTCTGCAAGATGCAGAACTCAATGCCTCGGAAAACCAAACTATAGAATATAGACACGAGTTGCTCAGTGACGTCCAGAAGAGTGCCCGCCCCACTAAAGGTTGCGATGCCGGAAAACAAAAGTTGTAGTTCACACTGCCTTGGAGGACACAAGAATAAATTAGAATAGTGCCTTGCGACACGAAATCTTGGTTATAAACGCAGTGAAACAGTAATAACATGACGAAACGGAATAAAGAATATTGAAATATTTATGACTAGGCAATTCGGTGATGAAAATGTTGCTATAACAGACTTTCGACTGTCAATTTGGACGATATTTTTTAAAGGTAAAAGCTATCGAAAATTACTGGCCCACTACAAAGACATTATTGAATGAATTAACGAGGTAAATGAAATCAATTATATGTTTATTAGTAATAGGAATAATTGACACCATTAAAGTAGAAAAAGTTTGCTTTGAAACACAAGAATTGGAGCTACAAAAAAAAACGTTTATACACAATGATTCATGATAAAGCGTAAAACCAGGAGCCCTGGTAAAACGTAGTGAATACTTTTATTCTGACGTATAATGACGTCATTGTATGAACAGCTTATCCATAATAAGAACGAAATTTCAAGCTGTGCTTATGAAGGCCCCTGTCCCTGTTTTATGTATACTTACATGTGACGTCACATACTGAAATAATGAGAAGATGTGGTGAATAACACAGAAATGAATAGACATCTAATTTATATTTAGTTTCATTTGCAATGTTTAGTGTTATCAACACCTTTCAAGAAGAACATACTTTATCCCAAACCTTGCAACATTGCGCAAAGAAATATTCGAGCTATACGATTATCAGATGGGTGCATTATTATTTGCTTACTTGATTAGTGCGCCAAATATTGAATGATAGCAGTACAAAAAGTCTCTCTCTCTCTTTCTCTCTCTCTCCATGTTCCAAACAGGGCGCTGTAAAATAAAAAAAACATGGAGCTAGAAGAGCCAGCTATCTACTGATTAAGTTAGCTATATATTAGGGCTCTTTATAATCTGGTCAGTAAATAAATTCACAAACACGTACACGCCGACTGTCCTGCAGAAACAATGTTGAGGGTAAACAGCTGGGGTTTTCACCTTCAAATGTTTAGTGGACTTGGAGTACCTGATGAGCATGTAGGCATAATATTCATATCAACATGCACCTAAAATTGAGTCTTAAATCATTATATCAAATATTTAACACATCATTTATCACATCATTATAAGTCAATAATTTCCATTAATGTGTAGGACTCCCAACATTTTAGAGGGGTTTTAACTTATTATATAGTTGTTTTTTTTTAATTGTTTCGACGTTTTTAAACTCTTTCCTCACCCTTTAAATAAAAATAAAAATAAGGAAAATCAAAATATCGTTATCAGCCATTAAGATTTTGAGGGGGATGGGGTAGGCCTACGAAAGGAGATCTTGCACGAGATGGCCATCTCGCATGTCATCATCATATTATCATCATCACCACCACCGCTCTACGGCATAAAATGGTACGTGAATAGATAACAATTTGAAGATAAAGCCTCTCTAAAGTGTTGGAACCCCCAATTTGGCCAAACATGTATTGCAATATTTCACTTAAAGGCCGTCTGTACTAGTGTTGACAGGAGGGATTAGACCACCCAGCGAGGTCGCTGACAGGTGGCTATCTCATCAACTCAGCTCTCAATTAACATAAGAAAAAGAGGATCATGGGGGACCAACAGGCACCGATTAGGCATTGTTTTCTGTATAGAGGGAGTAAGTAGCTACAAGTAGTACAGTGGGGCTTTAAATTGTGATGTGAAAGAGGATGTCATTTAACACACACCTCTGCAAAGATTTTCAAAATAAATGTGTTTGAAGAGGAACATTGATGAAAGAAAGCAAGGTTTATATGTTTCTGTTGTACACATACTTGAACAATTTAAATGAACTTTTGCCATTAAATTTGTGGGGCTCCCAAAACTTTAGAGGGGGTTTAAACACTAGACATTTTCACAGACATTATTCTCTCACCATGAAACAATCATGTCTTTAGAACCAAAGATGTTTGAATTTATACTACGTTTAGAATGGTCAGCGTATCATATTGAGCTTTCCCTTATGTTTCTGAATGTATGTAATGAACAGACTATAAACACAGCCCCTCTAAAGTGTTGGGAGCCCAAAATTTGCTAAATATTTTATGGCAAAATTTCACTTAAATTATATAATGATGTGAAAGAAGATGTCATTTAACAATATGTTTAAAGACGAATATTGATGAAGGAGTGTCCAATAATTTATTTAGGTTTTGTGTTGTACGCAGAAAACCCTAATTTTAAAGTTTTCATCACTATATTCGTCTTTAAACATATGTTTTGAAAATCCATGCAGAAGTGTGTCTTAAGTGTGTCCATCAAATTGTAGGGCCTCAATGTAGAAAAGCTTGGCTATAGCAAAACAGCAATTAGTAGATAGAAAGAGAAAGGAAGAAGGAAATGAGAGAGAAAGAGAGAAAAACAGAGAGGGCGGGGCAGATAAAGAAAAAGAGAGAGAAAGATAACGAGAGAAAGAGAGAATGAGATGAGAGAGAGATAGAGAGAGAGGGGGGATGAGGGGGAGGGAGGGAGAGATGAAAGAGAGGAAGAGAGAGAGGGAGAGGGGGGTTATAGAAGTGAGAGATATTAAGAAAGAGAGAGAGAGAGAGAGAGAAAGAGAAAGAAAGCAAAGATAAAGAAAATAGAAGATAACTAAATCAATCACAAAATTCGCGACAAAATATGCGATTTGTCGCTTATTTTCATCACGAATTTCACTTCAAAGTTTGTGATTCGCGATGTCCCTGTTACGTATGGTTGTATCCGTGTGCAATAAAAGATCTATCTAATCAATAGATGAGTGACGTCATGATACATCACAAGGATTCACTGTGTTTATCCGGTCGTGACGTTTTAACGCGGATCTTGAATATGTATAAATGATTCGTGTTGCTCGAATACGGGTGTTTCGAAACAAATTTGTTCTCCTTTAATGATTAATATCTTTCTTATTACCAATAAATATGTAATTTATTTCATCCCATTCGTTTAAATACACAATAGTGTTTCTGCAGTGTGGCATTAGTTTTTCAATAACTTTTACCGATATGAAGATATCGTGCAAAATTGACTACGTGAAGTCTGTAAAAGCAACATTTTCATCACCGAATCGCCTGGTGAGTAGGATTTGGATATTGTTCTTCAGCTTGAGTATGCAATTATCGCTTCTCGGCCTTTGGCTAAGATCATGTGTAGTATCTGTTCTTTTCAGCTTAATATCTGAAACGCGACTCACCGAGTCGCTTGTATATTAAACTGATTTTTGAACCTAGGCCATGGAATAGGGGCTTGCTCCGTCCTGGCCACGGGTTGGCCCGGTATTGCAGTACTTCCTGGATCGGCCCACCCCTCAGGGGTAAAAATATACCAAAGAAAGAACTCTTTTTCCTCTTCTTTTATGTTCTTCTTTTTATTTTTCCTATTTATTTCCTTCTCTTGATTTCTATTTCAGAAAGAATAAACACTTTGTATCCCATGAATTTGATGTCTATTCATTTCTGTGTTATTCACCACATCTTCTCATTATTTCAATATGTGACGTCACATGCAAGTATAAAATTATGTAGAACAGGGAAAGGGGCCTTCATAAGCACAGCCTGAAATGTCGTGCTTATCATGGATAAAATGTTCATACAATTACGTCATCATACGTCAGAATAAAAGTATTCACTACATTTTACACTCTGTCATGCATCATTATGGATAAACGTTTTTTTTTGTAGCTCCAATTCTTGTGTTTTAAAGCAAACTGTTTCTACTTTAATGGTGTCGATTTTGCTATTACCATTAAACATATAATTGATTTCATTTACGTCGTTAAGTCTTGCAATAATGTCTTTGTAGTGTGCCAGTAATTTTCGATAGCTTTTACCGTAAACAAATATCGTCCAAATTGACTGTCGAAATTCTGTTGAATTATATTAATATTTTCATCACCGAATTGCCTAGTCATAAATATTTCCATATTCTGCATTCCCTTTCGTCATGTTATTACTGTTTTACTGCGTTTGAACCAAGATTTCGTGTCGCCAGGCACTATTCTGATTTATTCTTGTGTCCTCCACTGAAGGCAGTGTGAACTACAAAGTTTGTGTTCACAGCAGCCTTTAGTGGGGCGGGCACTCTTCTGGAGGTCACTGAGCAGCTTGTGGTTGATTGCCCATGTCCTCACTCGGTCCCCTACTATAGCAGTGATGAGCTTATAGAGACAGCTTTGAAGAACAATTGGTCAAAAGCTGCCTGGGCCATTGCTTTACCCCTTCTTGCGGATGAGCAGAGCTGTTGCCTGATCCTTTTCCTGGGATGGGATCCTTACGGCATCTGTTAAATATCACCGCCTGAGCTCTAGCGGCGCCGTCCACCGCACGGAGGTGTCTATATTTTGTAGTTTGTCTTTCCGAGGCATTGAGTTCTGCATCTTGCAGAGTCGAGAAGAGACCTCCTAGAGCGAGATGGGAGCAGCTAAGACACTGTTGCTTGTGCCTCATCCGATGTCGTGGAAGAAATTTGCTAGGTTCTGAGCCAGACTCACACACAATTTCTTTTTTCTCGCACACATGACGTTCCGCACAACTTTCGAATTAATACCCTGTTCCGTATGGTTGTATCCGTGTGCAATAAAAGATCTATCTAATCAATAGATGAGTGACGTCATGATACATCACAAGGATTCACTGTGTTTATCCGGTCGTGACGTTCTAACGCGGATTCTTGAATATGTATAAATGATTCGTGTTGCTCGAATACGGTTGTTTCGAAGCAAATTTGTTCTCCTTTAATGATTAATATCTTTCTTATTACCAATAAATATGTAATTTATTTCATCCCATTCGTTTGAACACACAATAACGTTTCTGCAGTGTGGCATTAGTTTTTCAATAACTTTTACCGTTTTAAAGATAGCGTACAAAATTGACTACGTGAAGTCTGTAAAAGCAACATTTTCATCACCGAATCGCCTGGTGAGTAGGATTTGGATATTGTTCTTCAGCTTCAATATGCATTTATCGCGTCTCGGCCTATTGGCATTTGCCTTCCACTTCTTCGTGACTACGTTCTTGGGTAGGCAATTTAGTCGGGCTCGGTGGATGAACCCCCAATCGCAGAAGCGGATGAATTTTCCCTTTGCATGCCAAGACGAGCCATTGGCGAACGGATCGTTGCTCAGGGATCTTGCAACTTCCCCTGGTCTGGTAGGGACTTGATTTTTACAGCATTCTTAGTTCTTTGGATGAGCCTCAGACCTCTTGTTACCGCCGTTGGCAAGATGTCCTTTGGATGATCGCCGTCTGTCTGATCGTTCACAACAACTGCACTGCTGGTGGTGGCTCTAAGAGTTAGTCGTAATCTTCTTGCGGCTGACCTGGCTCGAGACCACAGAGAGGAAGCTTGACCGCTATTACCAGAATTGGCAAGTTGACCCTTGCTGCTGCCAGACACAGGCGCGGATCCAGGGGGGAGGCCGAGCGGGCCTTGCCCCCCAGCAAAAAAAAAAAAAAGAGAAAGAGAGAGAAGGAAAAGAAGGGAAAGAAGGAAGAAGAAAAGAAAAGGGGGAAAAGAAGGAGATCGGGGGAGGGGCCGAAAGGGCCTTGCCTCCCAGGCTGTTGCCTCCCCCCCCCCCAAGCAAACAAAATAAAGAGAGAAGGAAGGAAAGGAAAGAGGAGAGCTAAAAGGGAACGAAAAAAAGACGAAGAAGAAAAGAAAAGGGTGAAAAGAAGGGGAGATCAGTTGCGATTAATTCCGCCAACTACTTGTGGATCGGGGGAGGGGGGAGGAGCCGAAAGGCCTTTGCCTCCCCCCTACCCCAGCAAACCTAAAAGAGAGAGAAGAAAGGGAAAATTGCTGAAATGACACAATTTTCCGAGTTTTTTCCTCACTTTATGGTCAATTATATTTTTTTTATGCGTTTGTTGGAAAATAACAAATTCCTAAATTTACAGTCAGGCCAATTTTTTGCTTATTTAGAGGCCTACATGTCAGGGCCGCAGAACTGTGGGGCTTTTTTGAAAAAGTATATTAAAGAAAAAAGAAAGAAAGAATAGTGACCTGCCAGTGTCACAAAATAATGGGGTATAAAAATATGCTCATCTGACCCAGATTAAATGCCTATAACCCTGAGCTTCCGGGGCTCTGCCCTTGACTCCACCTAGGGTCTAAGGCGGGCCCCTGGATGCTCATCTAACGGTAATTTAATGTCTAAAATCCCTGAGCTTCTGGGGGTTCCGCCCCCTGGACCTGACGCTAATTAGTGTCCTGCTATTGACACAAATAAGGTATAGAAATATACTCATCTGACCGTAATTGAATGCCTAAAACCCTGAGCTTCCGGGGCTCCGCCCTGGACCCAACCAAGGCCCCAAGGCGGGCCCCTGGATACTCACCTGACCCTAATTTAATGCCTAAAACCCTTGAGCTTCGGGGGGCTCGCCCCCTGGACCCCACACCAATTATTGTCCTGCCAGTGTCACAAATAAGGTATCAAAATATGCTCATCTAACAATAATTAAACGCCTATAACCCCTGAGCTCCCGTCGGCTCTGCACAGGGGTTTTATGCATTTAATTACGGTCAGATGAGCATTTTTGTGATACCTTATTGACACTAGCGGAGCCCCCAAAAGCTCGAGGATTTTAGGCGTTTAATTACTGTCAGATGAGCATATTTTGATACCTTATTTGTGACAATGGCAGGACAATATTATTGGTGTGGGGTCCAGGGGTCGGAGCCCCTAGAAGCTCAGGGGTTTTAGGCATTTTTATAACGGGCCCCTGGATACTCACCTGACCCTAATTTGATGCCTAAAACCCTTGAGCTTCGGGGGTCTTTGCCCTCTGGACCCCTTCGCCAATTAGTGACCTGCGAGTGTCACAAATAAGGTATAAAAATATGTTCATCTGACCGTAATTAAGTGCCTAAAACCCTGAGCTTCTGGGCTCCGCCCTCGACCCCACCAGGTGCCATAAGGCGGCCCTGAATACTTAACTGACCCTTATAAAATGCCCCAAAACCCTGAGCTTCTGGGGGCTCCTCCTCTCCCCTGGACCCAACACCAATTATTGTCCTGCCAGTGTCACAAATAAGGTATCAAAATATGCTCATCTGACAGTAATTAAACGCCTAAAACCCCTGAGCTTCCGGGGGCTTCACCCCCTCGACACCACGCCAATTAGTGACCTGTGAGTGTCACAAATAAGGTATCTGGATATGCTCATCTGACCGTAATTAAGTGTCTAAAACCCTAAGCTTCTGGGGCTCCGCCCTCGACCCACCAGGGGGTCTAAGGCAGGCCCCTGAATGCTTATCTAACCGTTATAAAATGCCTAAAATCCCCGAGTTTCAGGGGGCTCAGCCCCCTGGACCCCACGCCAATGAGTGACCTGCCAGTGTCATGAATAAGGTATCAAAATATACTCATCTGACCGTAATTAAATGCCCATATCCCCTGAGCTTCCAGGGCTCCGCCCCCGGATCCCCGCCGGCGCTTTGCCCCTAGACCCCACGCCAATTTGCGCTACGCTCTACCTGATCACAAATACTTAAGCGTCCCCACCCACTTTGAAAAACATTCAGCGGGGCCTGGAGGTAAGAGTGGGAGATGCAGATTTTTTTTGTCTGCCCCCCCCCCAAAAAAAAATGTTTTTGCTCATTACGCCACTGCTGGTCACCATTACGTACCAATATTTGGCTCGCATAATTTCAAATTTGGGCCTCCCCCCTAAGAAATCCTGGATCCGCGCCTGGCCAGACAAGTAGTTGTCGATGTCCTCTTCAGTCGGGGCTGCATGGATTGTCCAATATACTACTGACATTAGTTGGGATGTTGCTATAGTCCGAACAATGATTAGACATCAAATTCATGGGATAAAAAGTGTTTATTCTTTCTGCAATAGAAATGAAGAGAAGGAAGTAAAAAAAAAATAAAAGAAGAACTTAAAAGAAGAGGAAAGGGAAGAAGAAAAAGGAGATGAAGAAAAGAAAAAGGAGATGAAGAAAAGAAAAAGGATATGAAGAAGAAGAAGAAGAAAAGAAGGAGAAGAATACTAATAAGAGGAAATGAGTTCTTTCTTTGGTATATTTTTACCCCTGAGGGGTGGGCCGATCCAGGAAGTACTGCACTACCGGGCCAAGCCGTGGCCAGGACGGAGCAAACCCCTATTCCATGGCCTAGGTTAAAAAATCAGTTTAATATACAAGCGACTCGGTGAGTCGCATATCAGATATTAAAGGTAAAGACCAGTTTTGGAAACGCCCCTCTCTCAAAAAAATGAAATGGAAGCTCTCATTACCAATCATGTGAAATAGTATGTTTGACTAATACGTGATGAAACAAATTTTGCCGGGAAAGTCAGGAAACCGTCTACTAATTGATATATTTGGTAAATTATTATATCTATTGGGACCAAATAGATATCGCGCACGTGGTCGCGTAGTCCCATATACATCTTTCTGTGTGCAGTGCTTGTAACTTTACCAAGACTGGGCCAAATTTCTTATCATTTTGATGATTCCAGAACCTTGCAGTACACACCAATACTTATATGCTAGATGATTAACCTTTTCTGATCGATTCCACAACGTTTCTTTCACAATGCAATCGCATGACCAGAACTGGTCTTTATCTTTCAGCTGTAAAGAACCGATTTTTAAAAAATATTTTCATCTTCGAAATAGTTATATCATTAACAACATAATGGTAGTCTCCAGTTGGAGAAGGCACAGTCACGTTTCATGTATATATTAAGCTGAAAAAGAACATATTTATTGCAACAATAAATACTTTGAAAATCATATATTGTTTACAGATCATGTATTAATCCATTGATATAATGGTTACCAATGGATTGCCTAGCAAGGGTACATCGAGATGTATGTAATAGGACGGGTGATATATTCATCTAGATTTGTCATTATTTCTCATTATTTCAATATGTGACGTCACATGTAAGGATACGTAGAAGAGGGACGACAGCTTGAAATGCCGTTTTTATTATGGATAAGCTGTTCATACAATGACTTCAAGATACGTCAGAATAAAAGTATTCTCCACGTTTTACGCGGTGTCATGAATTATTATGTATAATTTTTTTTTGTAGCTCCAATTCTTGTGTCTCAAAGCAAACTTTTTCTACTTTAATGGTGTCGATTTTTCCTATTACCAATGAACATATAATTGATTTCATTTACCTCGTTAATTCATGCAATAATGTCTTTGTAGTGTGCCAGTAATTTTCGATAGCTTTTACCGTAAAAAAATATCGTCCAAATTGACTGTCGAAATTCTGTTGAATCATATTAATATTTTCATCACCGAATTGCCTAGTCATAAATATTTCCATATTCTGCATTCCCTTTCGTCATTTAATTACTGTTTCACTGCCTTGGAACCAAGATTTCGTGTCGCCAGGCACTATCCTGATTTATTCTTGTGTCCTCTCTCCAAGGCAGTGTGAACTACAAAGTTTGTGTTCATATCAGCCTTTAGTGGGGCGGGCACTCTTCTAGACGTCACTGAGCAGCTTGTGGTTGATTGCCCGTGTCCTCACTCGGTCCCCTACTATAGCAGTGATGCGCTTGTAGGGACAGCTTTGAAGAGCAATTGGTCGAAAGCCAGGGGCGGATCCAGCCGGCGGCAGGAGGGGGGGCCCAATTCGTAACTTTTTTGGTGCTATTTTGAACCCCGGTAAATGATGTTTTCCTGGCATCTACTAACACAATGGAGACCATAAAAAGCAGTGCATGATAACGTCTTTTTAAATGAAGTAACAGTTTTAACAGTTTGACCCCATGACGATGCGGAGCATCGTCCACGAGCCGCGTAGCGGCGAGGCGATTTTTGGGGGCTATTTTGAACCCCCGTCAGTGATGTTTTCCTGGCATCTACTAACACAATGGTGACCATAAAAAGCAGTGCATGATAACGTCTTTTTAATTAAAGATACTATGTCCCTTTTGCAGCCAACATCAAATTCTGTAGAACTTTGCAGGAATTATGAATATGTCATGTATGTCCTATCTGTGAAATTTAAACGTTTGCAGTGTCCTAATATTCAAATTATGCAAGGAAACCCGTTTACTTGCTAGACTTCACTGTCAGACACTATTGAGTGACTGACTGGCTTTTTTCTTTGGTAATAACATACATAAAATGAGCTGTAAAGGGTACATGAGCATTTGTCTACATCAATAACCCACTTCTTGTAATGGCCAAAATTAAACTGATTGAATCTTTGCGCAGCATAAAACGTACGACCATTCGGTACAATGGTCTCAAAAATCAAACTATTACTTACTGGCTCTATAGCTCGATTCGACAACTAATAGTCGTTATTTTTCCACTTAAAGACATTTTCAAGCCCCCCCCCCCTTTTTTTAGGGAAGCTCTAAATTAGTATTGTCTTTCAAATGCCGTTGGAATTTAACCTTTTCATTTTTTTTGGCCTGCAAATGGGACATAGTACCTTTAAATCAAGTAAAGTTTAAACAGTTTGACCCAATGACGATGCGGAGCATCGTCCACGAGCCGCATAGCGGCGAGGCGATTTTTTTTTTTTTTTTTTTGGGGGCTATTTTGAACCCCGTCAGTGATGTTTTCCTGGCATCTACTAACACAATGGTGACCATAAAAAGCAGTGCATGATAACGTCTTTTTAATTAAATCAAGTAAAGTTTAAACAGTTTGACCCAATGACGATGCGGAGCATTGTCCACGAGCCGCGTAGCGGCGAGGCGATTTCTGTTTGTTTGTTTGTTTGTTTGTTTGTTTTTTTTTTTTGGGGGGGGGGGCTATTTTGAACCACCGTCAGTGATGTTTTCCTGGCATCTACTAACACAATGGTGACCGTAAAAAGCAGTGCATTATAACGACTTTTTAATTAAATCAAGTAAAGTTTAAACAGTTTGACCCAATGACGATGCGGAGCATCGTCCACGAGCCGCGTAGCGGCGAGGCGATTTTTGGGGGGGCTATTTTGAACCCCCGTCAGTGATGTTTTCCTGGCATCTACTAACACAATGGAGACCATAGAAAGCAGTCCATGATTACGTCTTTTAAATCAAGTAACAGCTAAATAAAGAGTTATATCCAGTTATCATGTGTTTGGTTAAGTTACCAGATGAGTTGAATATCTTCTCACAATTTTTGCACTTGAAAGGTTTCTCTCCAGTGTGCGTTTTTTTTTTTTTGGGGGCGGCCCAAGGGGTTCAAACCCCAAACCCCCGTAGATCCGCGCCTGAGCGGGGGGGGGGGTTAATGCACTTTTTTTCTCCTTTCTCCCTTTTCTCCCTTTTTTTCTTCTTTTTTTTTTTTTTTTTTTTTTGTGGCCAGGGGGCCGGGCCGTCGGGCCCCGTGGATCCGCGCCTGGAAAGCTGCCTGGGCCCTTGCTTTACCCCTCCTTGCGGATGAGGAGAGTTGTTGCCTGATCCTTTCCCAGGCATGGGATACGGGAATCCTTACAGCATCTGTTAAATATCACCGCCTGAACTCTAGCGGCGCCGTCCACCTCACGGAGGTGTCTATCAGCCTTTTCACACACAGCTAAAATTCATCGTATCCAGAGATGATTAGTATAAACATGTTTAACTCAACAGTTTTAAACATGTTTATAGAAAATCTTCCCAGTGTGAACATCGATTATACGATGTTGGGATAGATACGAAGTCGCGATGCAAACGCCCCTTATATTCTATTGTTTGTCTTTCCGAGGCATTGAGTTCTGCTTCTTGCAGAGTCAAGAAGAGACTTCCTGGAGCGAGATGGGGGCAGCTAAGAGACTGTTGCTTGTGCCTCATCCGATTTCGTGGATCAAATTTGCTAGGTTCTGAGCAAGACTCACACACAATTTTTCTCTCGTACACATAACATTACGCACAACTTTCGAATGAATACCCTGTTCCGCATGGTTGTATCCGTGTGCAATAAAAGATCTATCTAATCAATAGATGCGTGACGTCATCATACATCACAAGGATTCACTGTGTTTATCCGGTCGTGACGTTTTAATGCGGATCTTGAATATGTATAAATGATTCGTGTTGCTCGAATACGGGTGTTTCGAAGCAAATTTGTTCTGCTTTAATGATTAATATCTTTCTTATTACCAAAGAATATGTAATTTATTTCATCCCATTCGTTTGAACACACAATAACGTTTTTGCAGTGTGGCATTAGTTTTTCAATAGCTTTTACCGTTTTAAAGATATCGTGCAAAATTGACTACGTGAAGTCTGTAAAAGCAACATTTTCATCACCGAATCGCCTGGTGAGTAGGATTTGGATATTGTTCTTCAGCTTCATTATTCAATTATCGCTTCTCGGCCTTTTGGCTAAGATCATGTGTATCTGTTCTTTTCAGCCTAATATCTGAAACGCGACTCACCGAGTCGCTTGTATATTGAACTGATTTTTTTAACCTAAGTTAGCTTCGTTGGTGGCTTGGTTGGAGCCTCGGCTGGTAGCTTGATTGGTAGCTTGATTGGCAGCATCTCTTCTCTCTCTTGTCTCTGCCTCAGGAATGGGAGCAGGAGTCGCTGCATGGGATGCACCTAGCTGACTGAATCTTATAAGATCAGTGAGTATTAAGCTGAAAAGAACGGATACTACACATGATCTTATTGTACTTGTCAACTTCCAAAATGGTGAAATGTAACTGATTCAAGATTTCTATTTTTACAAATGAACATTAAATGTACTTGTCAACTTCATAAGTACATACAGGTGAACCGTCAAAAAACATATATACAAAATAAATACTAGCATATGCCAAGAACAACGTCATGGCAAATGAAATTTGGCGTCCTCTCCGGAAACGGAACAAAATGACCTCCCTTGAATCCAAATTTTGTTAAAAATGTCCCGTGACCACCTTTTCAGGTATACTACGATACGTAACCGAATCTCCTCTTTGACTTTCAAGAGCAAATATCTTCAGAGATAAAGTCCTTCTCAAAAATATGTGAGCATCTCGTGTTCAATATAACCCTTCTAGTCGCAACATAGATAAACCATACCCTTGCCCAAAGTGATGGGTTCAAATGAATATCTGTACGGGTAGTATAAGATCCCACTGGCGTCCCCCCTCAAAAAAAAAAAATAATAATAAAAAAAAATAAAAAAAAAAATAAATTATACCATGACTTATTTTCAATTCCATACCAGTGATCTATGAATGTTCGTGATATCACATGATTTTCAACAAAATGCGCGTTTCTCCATTTCTGTTGCAAACTGACACATTCCCAAATAGCCAGGAAGAGCAAATGTTTTTTTAGTCACTAATGGGGCTTAGTGGCCACTAACAGTAACATTAGTAGATAACCGTATATCCAGTTTAGCGAAAAGTCTGGATACCCGTATGTCCGGCCTAGAGAAGAGCTTAGAGCCTAAAACCCCCGAGCTTCTGGGGGCTCCGCAACTGGACCCCACGCCAATTAGTGTCCTGCCAGTGTCACAAATAAGGTACCAAAAAATGCTCATCTGAGCAAAATACATTTGTTTCATGATATAAATGTATTACCCTCAGACTACGCGGGACGACGGGGGCGACGAACAGGCCGAAGGAACGCCGAACTTATTTGACAGGATCCAAGCGTTATAATGGAGACACAGCAGTCTGCAATATCTGACGACGAACTAAACTAAACCTCGTTATAGATACTCAGGTAATATCCGACTGGGCGCTGTCAACAACAGGGATAAACGAGTCGACGCAAAACATTTTTTTGTTCTACACTCGGTTTTGGAGGACACAAGGAAGAATCCGTAGACTCTGAGTATTGCCTAGCTACACGAAATTTTTGCCAAAAGGCATAAGAACCAGGCAATGGAAGGGAATGCATAGTATGGAAATATTTATAACTAAGCAATTCGGTGATGAAAATGTTGCTTTTACAGACTTTCGGCAGTCAATTTGGACGATATCTTTTTAACGATAAAAGCTATATGGAAAAGTCACTACGACAGTACTAGCACATTATTGCTATCATCTAACGAATAAGATGAATAAAAAATACACCTTTATTGGTAATAGGACAAATCTTTACCATTTAAGGACAAAAAGTTGCTTTGATTCATCCACAATTGAGCTATCAAAAAACGTTTATACAACATTCATGACACCGTGTAAGACGTCACGGCCGGATAAACAGTCACAGTGCAGTGAATACTAATTATTGTGATGTTTTAAATGAGACCTGTCTTTTACAGTAGACTATGGAACGTAATGTGTGCGTTCTTTCTCTCCCCTCTCTCTCTCTCTCTTCCTTTACAGTAGACTATGGAACGTAATGTGTGCGTTCTTTCTCCCCCTCTCTCTCTCTCTTCCTTTACAGTAGACTATGGAACGTAATGTGTGCGTTCTTCCCCCCCTCTCTCTCTCTCACACACACACACACACACTCTCTCTCTCTCTCCTTCTCTCTCTCCTTCACTCTCTTTCTTCTTCTATCTCCGCTCTCCCCCTTTCTCCTCTCTCCCCTCCTTCTTCTCTTTATTTCTGTCTGTCTGTATTTTTCTTTTCTAACCTTCTTCAATCTATTCATTTCTGTTTTTTATAACCATTTTCCTTTTGTTCTTTCAAATTTATTTTCTAATTTTCCTAGTTGGCCTTCCATTTCCTTAATGCATTGTGACATTTACACAAATTCTTTTTGTATGAACAGTTTATCAATTATAATAACGACATTTCAAGCTGTGCTTACAATGGCCCATGTTCTACGTATACTTTCATGTAACGTCACATGTTAAAATGATGAAAAGAAGTGATGATTGATACAAACAAAAAATAGACATCATATTAATGGGAAGAAAAAAAAGAGTTTGTTCTTTCTGTTTATTATGTTAGAAAAGAGGTGAATCTACGTAAAATATATTTTATAGATTATTTTTTACGTGTACTTTCAAAAGTTATCACGTTAATTCTGTGAACACTAGATTTATAGTTAAAAAAAAAAACGCTTATCTAAGTTCACGTCAGTGCATATATGTTTGCGGGAATATAGCTTTATATTTCTTTTACGGTAATTTTAATGTGATGATCCATTCATTATGATAATAATGCAGGCATTATTCATGCGCCACATCCACCCAAGGGGTGCCAAAGGCGCAAACATCTAATATACGCTGTTATATTCAATCCTTTATATTGTTGCGATACATCTAAATATCTTTAATTAGTGAACAATAAACACACTGTTTTTGTGTTTAGTATGAAAACAAATGTTATTTATATTTATCAAACGAGCACGTACATTTTAACACTGTTTATTTTGTAAAGTGTTCAACCAAGTGCTTATGTTTCCACAATGCTTAGAATTGTTAGAAACTATTCTTTATAATAATGAGCCGAATAGCTATAGGCTCTACATTCAAACTCACAAAATGCTTGCAATTAATTTTCCTTGTTGGCACTTGCCTGTAAGCCCACATATTGTTATAGCGGTGTACATGGGCACTCTCTCGCATCTGATCAATGCAGAAGCCTCAAAGTATCAAAAATGTATTATTTTGTATTCGGCTTAATGACAATTATCACGCTATTCACAATCCGAGCTGTTTTAGTAAATTATTTCGGGTCTGTCTGCCAAAAATAGTTCGACACAGCACACATGCATATAAATGATGTGAATTGAATGTTTACACGAAATGTATTTACCGCACTTTTTACGCATGTAGCAAATGTATTACATGTACTTGAGTGTACATAATTATGATAGATAGATTTATATATGCCATTGTAATGTCACTATAATACTGTTCGTGGATTCATGAACGTATAATATGTAATTATCAAGTTTTCTTTTACTGAATAAATTGGTTTTATAGCAAACTATGCAGCTTTTGTATGAACTTTTACATCTTCAATTATATAAATCCAAATAAGCACGTATGAACATTCAATTATGGCATCCAAGGGCGAATAAAGGGGGAAAAGGGAGTTTTTTTATTTATAGGATATGGATTACAAAATAAACATCAATGCAAGGGGGTAGCTGAAACTATAAAATTGGCAAATTAAAAATTAAAAAAATTACTTTCGTTTAATTTTCTTATTATACGTCAAAACAGAAAGAAAAAAATATTCGTTCTCAAATAATTTTCGAGTAGTGGTGCTGAACCTGTTTAATTTCACATTTGTCAGAATAATTATTGAGAGAGAGAAGTAATGCCTTTCTATTTGCATATTTTGACCCCTCCACTCAAACATTTTCCGACCAATACACGCGATTTAATGACGACTCTCTACTCTTGTAAATTTAGATAGGTAATATAGGCTCAAGATAAACTTAAACCATCGCATATAAACGAGCAAATGTAAATGTTACAAGAACGTGAAGAAGACGCTGCGATGACAGCCGACTAGAGATGGCACTGTTGCACAACTCTTTATCGCAGGTGCAAGCCCTTCCGTTGTCGAAGTTGACGGCGGCATACTTCGCTCGTATGATGATTTCGAGGGCGGAGTGCTGGTCGAGGCTCTCTTGGCTTATGGGACCACATCGATTGAGGTTGGTCCCGCAGTCTCGGTAGGTGATGAAAACCGTTTCGTTTACACCTGTGAAAGAGAAGGGAAAGAGAGACAGACAAAAGAAGAAAGAGGGAGAGAGAGAGACAGTATTGAGGTTATTTATTAAAAGAAGTGAGAGCAAGTTTGTTTCTGAGAGATGCATATGGAGATGAGGAGAGCGAGGGGGGGGGGGGAAAAAGAGAGAGAGAGAGAGTGAGAGGAGAGAAAAGGAGAGAGAGAGGGTGAAAGGAAGGGAGAGAGGAGGAAGAGCGATGGGAAGACTGAAAAGAGAGTAGGCAAGATGGAGAGAAAGAGGAAGAGAGAGAGGGAGAAGAAGAGAGAGGATAAAAAGGAAGAGAGAGGGGAGGAGAGAGAGAGAGAGGGGGCTATAAAGATAACGAGAGAGAGAGAGAAAGAAAGAGAGGGATAGATGACGATAGAGAGGAGAGCTAGAGGCAGAGAGGGGGTGAGATGAAGAGAGAGTAGGGCGGAGGGGGGGGGGGAGAGGGGGAACATGAGGGACCTGCATGAATATGTTCCTACTGATATTTTCACAATTTCAAGGGGACTGCAACACGTGAATAATTTTGTAACAAATTCAAAATTCAAACTTCAATATTACCTCGTCGGTTTGTGGACACTGCACTGAGTTGAAGCTTCGCACATCCTCCATAAACATTACAATTGACCCTACCGCACTCGGTAAAGTCCGCCGAGGTTTCGGTACTGTTGCTTTGTGTCAAACAGGAGTAGCACAGCTGGCATGTACCTGTTGATGAACGAGAAACATTGCATTATTAATTCAATAACACAATCGCCAAAATACAAAACTTTTACAAACTCAATCTTTTTTTTAATTTTTTTTTTACTAGCCTTCAAGTAGGCTATCGAAATGTGCGAACGTAAAATTACCCGTGGCGCAGACGCAGATTGTCAGAATGACGTCATCATGCCGCAGTTCACTATGTCGACTTGACAGTCGAAAAGCCATTGTTTTACTTCACAATAAAGGTTAATCACTGCGTGCATCCGGTCGTGTCGTTCTTATATGTGGGGTCATGAATATGTATAAACGTTTCCGTGGATAGCACATTCGGGTGTATCTAAACAAACTTTTTGTTCTTTAATGATTAATATCATTCTTATCACCAATAAATTTGTATTTTATTTCATCTCATTCTTGTGGTCATTCGATGACGTTTTTGTAGTGTTGACAGTAATTTGTCGATACCTATTGGCAGTGGCGTTCGTGGGAAGGCAGTTCAGTCTAGAAGCGCCAATCGCAGAAGCGGAAGAAAGACCCGGTGCTCATCCATGATGATCCGTTGCCAAATGAGTCTTTCCTCAGTGAGGCAGCTACTTTCCCTTGGTCTGGGAGGGCTACTAGTCTCTTGGTGAAGGATGCTCTCACCGTGGTGTGAAGGAAGGCGCTCAAACTGCGAGGACTCGACTCCTTTCCATCTTGGTCCGATACCGTGATAGTCTCTGTTATGGCCCCTCTGACTCTCAAGCCAAGTCGTCTAGCTGCAGCTCGAGCCCTTGACCAGAGTGTGGACATCTGGCCAGAGTTTCCAGAGTTTGCCAATTCCCCTAGCTTCCATCGAGCCACTCAGGAAATTATCGATGATCTCAGATGAAGGGTCGTGTTTCACTGTGCGGTGGACGACTGGAACGAAGCTGGCTTCCAGCGATACCACTGACACATGTATAGGAGCAAGACAGCATACGGATGACTTGGACGACAGTCTGTATGTCAGCCTCCTTCTTTGTGCCGCGTACTACCCTACCCCCTTAGTGTCACTTCACTACAGGAGCTTCAGTGATCTCGAAGTCTGCATGTAGCCAGAAGAGAGCCAGGTGTTCTACAACTTGAAGGAAGCCGGTGTAGTACATCATCTGATGGCGGTGCAGAGACTTCCAGGGAGGAGAGTCGACGACACCTTCCCAACGGAGAAGGCGAAGAAGCAGTTCCTGCAGGACCAACGAGTCGTCGTAACGTCGTAGAGTGCCAAGATCGTCACCGTGCTGCATATGTGCCTCACGAGCTTGATGATAACAAGGTGCGGTTCGTCCTGAACCGCTACGACAAGGTGCTGGCAAAAAGGCAGCTGTAGCACCGAGAATACCACGGAGTCTTTAATGGAGTCCGCCGGTACAAAGTTAATTTCTAAGAAAGCTGAAGATCTTGATATTCAAATCCTACGGTTCAGGGCATTCGGTGATCAAATTTTTGTTTTACAGACTTTTCGCAGTCAATTTTGTACGATATCTATTAAACGTTTAAAGCTATTGAAAAACTACTGCCACACTACAAAAACTTTATTGCCTGTTTGAACGAGTTAGATGAAATAAAATAATATTTGATTGGTAATAAGAAAGATATTAATCATTAAAGAAGAAAAGGGTTGTTTCTAAACATCCGTATTTGAGCTACACGAATCATTTATACATATTCATGATCCGCGTTAGAACGTCACGACCGGATCATGACGTCACGCATCTATTGAATGAGATCAATATTTTATTGCACACGGATCCATGCTGAAAAAGACATTAAATTGAAGATTGTATGGAACCTTATGTGTGTGCTGTTTATGTCTCCAACCCCTTCCCATATAAACGTAATTAGCCATAAGGAGGAGAAGAAGAAGGAGAAAAGGGAGAATGGGGCAGCCCCCGTATCAGGGTTAATTGAAATTAGAGGGTATCTGCGATTTAACATGGGCCTATTTAAAGCCTATTGATTCTGGATCCTACGAGCCTGATCAATGATCGACAAGCAAAATTAAACAAAATATATTTGTTCATGATATTTAAGGAATACTTTGGTGGGGGGCTCAACAGGGGGGATAGTGCTATTTTTTTAAAAATCAACATCCACCCCTCCCCCCGCCCCCTTGAGCACCAGGAGGGGCCGTCTTCTTCTTTTTAAAAAAAGGGTGTTTTTACCTGTTTATTGGGCCAGCGAGCCCCTGCCCCCTGGATCCGCCACCGTGGTAATCTCACCGATAGCCGTAACATAACACGGCTCGTGCATTGGAGCATATATATAACGTCTAACCTTGTGGTCAACGAATGCGCATTGCATGCCGGGAAACCACGATCAAACTGAATATATACCGTCTTAACAATGACAAAAACGAATGAATGAAGACAAAAAGGAAAAATGCAGACAGAAATGAACAAAAGAAAGAAAGAAAAGCACGAAAGAAGATTGGCAACCTCACAAGAGAAAGGAGAAACAGTAAAGAAAAATCATATCCGATATGCCGAATTCCCAAAATAGATAATGAGCGAGGAGATTGGAACTGCGATTGAGAACCCACAAGTGAAAGATATATAGTTATTGTATTCCTACCTTGTTCAAGCACACACATGACAGCAGACAGAAGAAGCAGTATTCCCGACTTCATGTTTGTTTTCCTGAGAAACGAAATATCAAATCATTACGTTAAGAAAGTTTTGTAGGCCTACAGACAATGAACACCCCCCCCCCTCCACCCCGAGAAAAAAATGAAACCCTTTCCTTAGCATTTTATAAACACAACACACAGGTTATGTTAAATAAACCACATGAAGCAAATAGAAACCGTTCTCCGAAAAGAAAAGAAGAAAACAAAACTCGAATTCGACCCAATACTAAACAACAATTAGTTTGAATGATGCCTCAAAGGGCTACATTAAAAAAAAAAACATTTTGATGCAATATTACCACGTAAATGCAAGACTTACCGATATACTTTTGACAGTTGTAGAGACAATGGAACTTGGTGATCACTGTTATGTGTATATAGGCCTATACGATACTTTGACAATCCATTCCAAACCATTAATTCAACCCGCACATTTGTAAGGAAGTCCACTGAACCGGAAAAGTCACCGATATCCTGATATATCCGATGCTGTAAGGTTAGCATTGTCTCAATCACTGGCGGATTATAGGGGGCGCAACCAGACCATCTCGCCCCCCTCACATACCCCCAAAACAACAACGATTGTACATTAATTAAACACAAAAATTGCCCCCAGGGTCTAGCTATGCCTTTTTCAAATGTATTAACAAAAATGCAACAAAATGCGCTTAAAATTTGATAATCCTTTTGATGTTGTTGTTGATAAGAGGGATTATTCTTTTAGAACAAAATGTCCTCCTACTATTGACACAATCTTGGACCCGCTACCAATCTTACTTACTTCAAAATACTCTCCCACAAGGAAAGTGCTCGTTTGGTACATTCAGGGGCAGCTACACCGCTTTAGAAATAAATTATATTAGGCTAACTAATGATATCGCAAAACCTTTTAAAAAACAAACATTGAAATGACATATTACGTCATCCGAACATGGTTGCCATGTCCCAATACAATAGCTAGGCTATTGAATTTGCCCTTGAGTGCGTTTGGCACAACCCTCACCCTCAAAACCAATATCCGAATAAATCGTATTGCCCCGCCGACCCCCCCCCCTCCCCACCCTCCAAAACAATATCCGAATAAATGTTATTGCCCCTACCCCCTCCCGCACACACACACACACACACACACACACACTGTGAATGAACAGACGCCCCTGCTCGCCGATCATGGTTGTACCCGGAAATTGTGCTTATATAGTCCTAACCGGCATTCAAAGATGTGTTCATCAATCATATCAATTTCAAAATCAAGGTTATTATTTGAGAACAAAGAAAAAAAATTGCTTTAATCTTCAAGAGGAAAGAAGGAAGAGAGAGAGAGAGAGAGAGAGAGAGGGAGAGAGCGCGATATAGAGCGAGGGACAAAGGAGAGACAGATAGATGGAAACATAGATAAAGGTAAATAGATACAGAGAGAGAGAGAGGGGGAGAGAAAATGAAAGAGAGCGAGAGACAAAAGAGAGGTAGATAGATATAGGTAAATAGATACAGAGAGAAGTGAGAGATATTGTACGTGTGTGTGTGTGTGTGTGTGTGTGTGTGTGTGTGTGTGAGAGAGAGAGAGAGAGAGAGAGAGAGAAAGAGATACACTATACCAAAAGCTTACAATAATTTAACAGACATGTTTTAATCAAGTAGCTACATAGTAAATCTCAAAATATCATGTTGCTAAATATGTCCGAGGGAAGCACAATACTTCCGTTCATGGATTCATCGTATAGAACTCTAGCTACTGTATAAAATACAGTGTGAAACATGATCCCGTTGAGTTTGTTAGTAAGTTAGTATCCCGGATCCATAAAAATTAAGAGTGATCTCCTTCTTGTTCTACTTCCTCTTTCCCGCATTATGGATTCCATTCTCACTTTCCCTTTGTCCACCTCTCTCTCTCCCTCTCCCCCACCTCTTCTCTCTCTCTCTCTCTCTCTCTCCCTCCTCCCCCTCCCTTTCACCCTTTCTCTCTCTCTTCCCCCTCTCCCTCTCTCTCTCTCTCTCCCCCACCTCTTCTCTCTCTCTCTCTCTCTCTCTCTCTCTCCTCCTCCCTCCCTTTCACCCTTTCTCTCTCTCTTCTCTCTCTCTCTCTCTCTCCCTCTCCCCACCTCTCTCTCTCTCTCTCTCTCTCCCTCCTCCCCTCCCTTTCACGCTTTCTCTCTCTTCCTCTCCCTCTCTCGTTCCCCTCTCCCCCTCTCTCTCTCTCTCTCTCTCCTCACTCTCATATAGACAAGCTCGTCAATCGAAAAAAAAATCTTCTTTTCACTTTTTTAATCTGGTATTTGAGTCCTTTCGACATGCTCTACTGAAATGAAATACATGTAGGCAGCCGTTTTAATATTTCCTTTCACATTAATTTTTTAAATTCATATACATGTACACTCTAATAACAACTTAACACCATTTAGGCATAAAATATAATGCATATTGATATGTACACAAATATAAAATTACAACAAAAATACCACTTTATACCTCCTCTGAAAACAGTCAATACACAACTTTCTTTTATTTATATCATCCTTTCATTACATGAAGAAGTAAAAAAAATTGATAAAATCTCGGCCATGAAAAGTTACGTGGAAGAGAAGCATTGCCAATTATACTAATATTAGTGATCACCTAAATAATGCTCGAGATATGACAATATGAAATTACAATGCCCAGTAACAAACTTGCGACACACAAAACATGAACCATTCTCCAGCTTATTGTTTGGAAATATAAGAAAATTTGCCTGAAGTCCCAAATTTAAATTTAAATTAGGTACTAGAAATTCTGGATTACATTGTGTAGTGAAAGTGGGTGGAGAAACCAGAGGGTCTGAGGGTCATATCGATTCAGTTTGCTTTTCACATCCCACGCACAGGCGATGCTAAACACTGAATAATAACAATAACAGTAGATAAAAATAAACATACATTTATGCATTTGCACACTTGATGTTTCCAGTGAGTGCCTGATTGTTGATTCATTCAGAATTTGCACATTCAGCAACAGTTTATTTATTGGTAGTAAAAAATATAGATCTTAAAATACACAACATTTTAAAACTTCAAAGGGCATAATTATCACATACCAGAACACCTTTTCAACTCATGCACCACATGTACTCAAGTTGAAGACAAAGGAACAATGCTCTAACACTTAAATAATCTAGAAACAATTGGTATATCTATCCCAGGATAAATATAACGTGGCACAGGGAGATTATTTGTGTGGCATCTAAAGAGTTAACTGGTCTAAGTAAGCAAGTCTAAGATGCTGTTTACATAGTTATACAGCCCCTCATGCCACTATCTGGCCAGCACGAGCAGGTGTTTTTGCTAGAACATAGGAATGTCGAAATACAGAGAAGCAGCAATCCATTTCTTTCACAGTTCAGAAAGAGTTCCCTTTCCTTTTTGGTACAATGCACCTTGCAGATTTATTTTTTTTCATCCAATGCTAGATACATGTTCATCCAGGAACAAGTCTATACTGGTAGTTTGGTAAACTGTAGATCCTTCATCATGCAATTATTGGCCTGCCCGGAGCCGGTGCAGGGGTACGAACAGAGAAATGTGGAAGTCCAAACATAGGGATGTGACCATCCACTCTCTTTAAAGTTCAGAGACAGTTCCCTTTCCTTATTTTGTAGATCCAGGTAGAAGTCTATACTGGTAGTTAGGTACACTGTAGATCCTTCATGCAATTACTGGCCTGCCCAGAGCCGGTGCAGCGAAAGGAACAGAGGAATGTGGAAGTCCAAACATAGGGATGCAACAATCCACTCTCTTTAAAGTTCAGAGAGAGTTCCCTTTCCTTATTTTGTAGATCCAGGTAAAAGTCTATACTGATAGTTAGGTACACTGTAGATCCTTCATGCAATTACTGGCCTGCCAGGAGCCAGTGCAGCGGTACAAACAGAAGGATGAGGAAATACAAACATATGGATATGACCATCCACACTCACTCTAAAAGTTCAGAGAGAGGTCCCTTTCCTTATTTTGTAGATCCAGGTAGAAGGAACAGAGAAATGTGGAAGTCCAAACATAGGGATGCAACAATCCACTCTCTTTAAAGTTCAGAGAGAGTTCCCTTTCCTTATTTTGTGGTGCAATGCATGTTGATGAATGTGTTCTTCATCCCTTGGTAGATACATCGTGTACAGGATTCATACGAAGGATCATGGTGACAGTCTCCTGAAGAAGCTTCATGTCGTAGTGCCTGTTGAAAGAAAATGTTGAAAAGGTTGATGGTTGATGATTGTTTTACCTGACTGCTAAAAAAGCATGTGTATGCTTGGAGGTAAGCAACCAGGGGACTGACAGCTTAAGTCCTATCCGAGGGATTTGGCATTGAGAATTAATGCCTTACCAAAAGGCATGAGCACATTGACTCAGTTTTTAACCTGGGACCTTCCTGTTACGAGACCAATGAAGGACCAAAAGGACTAAAGAGGTTCATCTGAACGGCGAAGTTTCCATTAAGCACCCTGAAATTCTGAAATTACAGAATTTGTTTATTCCAAAACACTTAAACAAGTGCTCAGTGGGAGAAGATTAGTCTCATAACTAGGAAGTCCCGGGTTCAAAACCAAGTTGATGCACTACTGCCCTTTGGTAAGGCATTAATCCTCATTGCCAAATCCCCGGAGAGGACTCGGAAGTCACAGAACACGCCTTTAATATTGGACATAACATCGGATGGGATGATGCCTATATCACTTGACTCCTGGTTAAGAAAGTTAAAAGAATCCATCTAGATCAAAAAGATTATTTATATTTAGTCCTTCACTGAATAGGGACTCAATAAGGTCTGGATGATTGGGCTCATTGTGTGAAATTTAAAACTGGAGAAGGGGATGGTGTTGATGTTTTGGTGGCCTAAGTTTACCAGAAAACCCCTGATATTGAGTGCTGCTATACATACAGGGGGGTGTTTCACAAAGACTAAGATCGACTGTAAGTTGGACTTGACTATGGCAGGCCGTTCATGCCTTTTTTTGCTCTTACCATAATACTGGCATTGGTCTCTGAAGGGACGTATAAATCGTAGTCACAAATCTACAGAATTCACATTTTTTGATAATTCATTATTGAAGGAAAAAATATTATCTAAAGATCATAATTGAGAGACCAATAGTGAGAGCATACCAGTGGCATGAATGGCCTGCCATAGTTAAGTCCAACTTACAGTTGATCTTAGTCTTTGTGAAACACCCCCCAGGTGATGCTTACCTAGCGATGTTGCTGAATGTTTTCATCTTGTTGAGGAAGGCTTGGTGAGTAATGACGGTAGCAAACTCTCCTGCACACTCGCAGTAGGAAGCCATGTTACTAAGCTTCACCTAGGGGTGAACAGAAAATGATAGTAATGATAATGTTAGAAGATATCATTCAGCTTTGATAATGATATGAGTAAAACATGAACAGAATCCAACAAAAATGTCACCACATAGCCTATAAATACATATACATAATCTGCAAAACAATTTTGAAACAACATGTGAAGCTACTGAATAATAAACAAGATTTTTCAGGAACATTCAAGACTGTTCAGCCCGTCTTCCTGCAACATCGTCCCATGTGTACATAATGATGAATACCTCTGCCAAAAGAGTGTCTGCTTCATCAATAGTAAAGCTTTTCTTGGGTTGTCATAAAAAAATATTTGTTCCAATGCAGAAATTTTCTTGTTTGATAATATATGAGCATATTGTATTGCTATGCGGAAGGAAGCTATTCGAGCTATGAATGCATACCCATCCATGTGCTCGTAAAAAAAACATCTCTCTAAAGTTATGGAACTAACTAACTCACCTGGTGGCATTTTGTGCAGCTGAGATCTTGCAGTGTGTATGCCATAGATGCCTTCTGCAACGCCTCCACCAGACTCTCCTCGATAGCAGACACATCATACTCGCTCTGGCACTGTATGCATTGCCACAGAACCCTACAATAAGTGGAAGAACACATAACAAAAATTTCAAAATATGTATTGAAATATAATCATGACTTCTGGTAAGATCCAAAATATATTCAAACAGTATGAAATGAAACTACACTGTATCACCATAAAATCATATATACAAACAAAAAGTATCTGCTTAGTAATCTGTGCAACTAAAGCAGAGTAATTATGTGTAATTGCTCAGTAACACGAAAAGAGCATGCCATGGATAGTCCTGACTTGTTATGAAACGAGTCAGGACTATGTCCCATGTGTGCATATCCAAGTTAGCAAATTCCACAGTAGTTCAGAGGTGTCGTGGTTGCGTGAATATGTCACCAGACTGTGGATCACAAGGTCCATGGTTCAAGTCCGGCTGCGGCACTAATGTCCTTTGGCAAGACATTAATCTACATTTGCCACACTCGACCCAGGCGAGGTAAATGGGTACCTGGCAGGAATTGATTCCTTGAAATGCTAGAGCGCCGTAATGGCAGCTAGGCTAAAGCCGTGGTAATCATTTCCAAATTTTGAAGCGCATAGAGACGTTTAAATGTGATATGCGCTATGCAAGAACCGAATATTATTATTATTATTAGTTGCTTCCACCAAGTTTTTGCTTTTATTGTTTACATTTGTTTTACCTAAACTACACGTATAACACCACATGTAATTCCTAAATGATAATAGTTCACAATGATGAATAAATACAATACATGTAGTTGGATAGTACTCACGCTGACTGTCCATCTTGGATGAGCATGGGGTCACGACAAAGGTCAAGGTCACGACAGTGGTTGCAGAAGCGACAGATGACCTCCGGTAGGATGTAGGAAAGACAAGGATCGCGCCAATCGGCGTCGTCGGAGAACTCCCCGACGCTGATCAGACGCAGGAGGTTGCGTTTCATCCGGCTTACTTGGCTGACAATGTTAGAGTCCAGCGAGAGGACCTGGAACAAAGTCAAGAATGAAAGCAAAGATTTATTCAATGAGCAGGCTACAACAACAAAACTGTTTAAAATTAATGTTAGACTAAAGATACCTAAAGCACTGTAACACTAGTACCAAAATATTTGTAATCTATATTTGAATTTGCCAAAGCTACCTTTAATCTTTGATCAGTAACCCTAATATTAAATCACTTCTCCAATTGAAAAGTAATGGGAAAGGTCTGACGAGTAGATATATGTTCATGTACGCTGATATGCAGCATGTAAGTACATTACATGTAATTGCCTCAAAAATTTAGTTTGGAAATTGACCAAAAATAGTGTCATGAAGATAGCTATGGTAATTCATACTTTAACTTGACAACATTCAAAGTTATCTTTCAAAGTTTTGTTCAATATACCGTCAGATAGTAAGGGAGCCGGATAGAAAACCCGCCACACATAACTACTTGAGTATGGAAGGCATAGAGACCATTTGATAATACTAATATATGAAATTTTATTTGTGAGGCACCAAATCCGCTTGAAATCAAGTGCTCAAGGCGCTCTTGTCAAACAAAACAATAAAAGAGATCACATAAAAGCATCTGCATTGTTAACAGAGGAACAGAAGTAAGATAGGACATACAAAAATAACAGAAAAATTCAGTATATGCTGAATTAAACGTTTTAAGATAATTTTCAAACAATTCAATTGATCTCTTGAGGGAGAGCATTCCACAGAAATGAGCCTGCAATAGCAAAGGTTTTTTCCCCCTTCTCAGTATTGAGCTTAGTAAGAACAAGAAATCTGGAGTTTTGAGAGCGTAAAGATCTGGACGGAATGTAATGATTTATCAAAGTAACATTGTATGGAGCAGAGCCATGGACATAATCAAATAAAAGCAAAAGGATTTTGAAAACACTGCATTCACTCAACCCATTTGATTACTTACCTTTGTAATGGCCTTCACAAACTCCAATGATGGGTTGTTCAGAGGTAGGTAAGACCCGGGGAGCCTAGGGAACTCTGAGGATGCTTCAAGACGTGACTGCCGGGATCCGGACAGTCTCTTCTGGATATCCTGGGTGATCCTGTGGAAGAAGGGAACACGTTTGTGAAATTACTGGCATAAAAAGATCTAAACTCGCTAAGGACACAAAGCGTTTGTGTTAGAAATCACAATAAAGATAGAAAGATTACTTGTAATTTGGCATTAGCACAATCAACCATCACTACCATCATCATCATCATCATTATCATCATGACACCATCATCAACACCATCTACATCATTATCATCATCATCATCATCATCAACCATCACTACCATCATCATCATCATCATGACACCATCATCAACCATCACTACCATCATCATCATCATCATCATCATCATCATCAACCATCACTACCATCATCATCATCATGACACCATCAACACCATCTACATCATCATCATCATCATCATCATCATCATCATCATCATCATCAACCATCACTACCATAACGACAGCGACACCAGCATCACTACCATCACATTATAATCCCTGTCACCATCACCATCACCATCATCATCATCATCATCATCAACCATCACTACCATAACGACAGGATTTGCCTGTGCAAGACATGTACACAAAATAATGGTATTTCCACCAAGTCTGCTGTCAGGGAATATGAACTACTGCACATGGAAACTGACTATCATCTCCCTTTAATCATCACCTTCATCATTACCACATCATCATCATGTACTTACGCAAAGAGCCTCTGCGAGAGCTCTTCATCCACCAGTCCCTGTGAGTAGCCGACCAGGCTTGGGGTTGTGGTCAAGTCACCTTGCGTCTTCTGTGTCTGGCTCTGGTTGTTACGGCGACGGATGGGAGTGTTGCCGGGCGTGACGCGGTCTTGCTCTTCCTGGATGTGCTTGTGTATTGCAAGGATGTAGCCTGCGATGATCATCTAGTCAAGATAGGTGAGAATAGACATAAATAATAATTTATTGTAGATATTTTGGGACCCTGAGGGAGAACAGATCAACTTTGTCGGTAGATTTGAAGCAGGTGATCCCTCGATCTTCATTTTAATTTTAATCTTTATTCTTGAATAGTCCATAGAAAATATTTTAGTGTGTATTGTTTCTTTATGTGTTATGATGTTTGAATAGGTGAAAGATTCACAATTTGCAAACTAAGGCGTAAGACCAAGTGGAGAAAATAAATTTACTCTTGTCAAAATCCACTCATGGTTCTATCATATTTGTTATCCTTCCATAGTAATATGCCATTGTGCCAATGTTTCAATCTTACTATTTTGGTGTTTTCAAGACATGGTAAATATTTAGACTAAACAATCAATCGGATTCTTATTTATTATCTATGTACCATTCTGAATTATAACTTTGCAACAATTTCACTAAAAATACAACTTTGTTTCAAGTAGGTAATTTTGAGAAGTTTCCGATGAGGACCAAGCTGATTCTCACTTACATTGAAGGTTGTCTGGCAATTCTCTGCTGTTGGTAGATAGTGCATTAAATTCCAGTTCATCTCAACCTCCTCCTGTATGAATATTCAAAGAGAGAATAAATAGATGAATAGATGAATAAATGAATAAATGAATATATCAATGAATTAAATTTGCATGTCACTAGATGGTAATCATAATGAAGTTAAATTGAGTATCTTGGTTAGACATGTGATCTACAAAAAATATCTTTTTGACATCTACATGTACATGTAGCTAGCTCTGGAATATGTTGTCAAAACACTTCCCATTTTTGTCCCTCCTCACTCCATCTAACAGTACGATATAAATCATTGCAACATTTCTCTGCCACTCACCTCAGCATCCTTCTGGTTTGGTGGAGTTGCCATGACAACATCATCCTCTGTATTCTCACTGTTCTCTCCTTCAAGAGATTCTGGTATCTTTCCCTTCACACCACCGTGGTTGGCCTACAGGATAAACAAAAAAGTTAACGTTTAACTCTTTATATGCCACAGAAATAAAGATTTCCCTTCGCCACATTTCATTTATCATGGGATAGATGTAGCAATCGCTGTAAGATTTATATTTAAATGCTTCCAGCGCAATTTTTCATTCATTTTAGATTTAAAAGGGTTGTCATGGAGTTATCAAATCAACACATGAAATATGTAATTTAACAAAGCCATTGTGTTGCATAAAGTAATCCTTCCATCAATCGGTGCCTACTGTTTTGTGTAGAAGTGCAGGAGTGGCAAACAAGTGAACACGCAGAAAGGCGAAGATAGCAACTAAAATGTTAACCAAATTGCTAGGTCAATACAACTACATACATGTGTACCAAGATAACTAATTACACTAAAACATGCACTGCGACACTGTACTAAGGTAACTGAATAAAATATGTTAGCACAAAAAAATATGTCCGGAACACAAAAGTCATAATTATTATATTGTCTGTTTAGAGCCAGAAGGACCTTAACTCTGTGTTAAATGTACTGAGCTAATGCTGTTCTGCCTCTCAACGCACAGTGTGTTTATTTATTCAATTTATCTTCTTTTTTTTTTACAGGGTAACTTTCTCACTATTAGAACTGTTTTCCTGAGAGGCCCTGTCAAATAAAGATTACAAATACAGAAGAAATTAAACAAAGTTGAAATACATACATATCATGGATTATTTGTGGTTAACAATAGGCAACTTGGGAAGATGATAAACTCACTGTATCCAGCCACATGACTAGCTGCCAACATTGCTTGTATGACAGCTCCACCCCGTGGAAGAGATCATTCGACTTGATGGTGTTGGTGACGTAGTCGACGTAGGTGATCGCGTCCACGATGCGCGTCTTCTTGGTGCAGATGACGATCTGGTTGTAGTTGGCGTGGACAATGACCGCACCCAGACGTTTGAACTCCGACATGAGCTGTAAGAAGAGCTTCTTCATGAGGCCGTTGAGGTTGCGTCGAAGGGCGGGGTCGTACAGGAGGGCCGAGGGCGAGCACAACCACCTGCCAAAGAAGAACAGTTATATTTCATTATAAAAAGAAATGACTGTAAACAACACAATGTTGCAACCTGAAAGTTTGGTAAATTGTAAAAGACAGTGGATTCATGAGAACTGCAAAAAATACAGCAATTTTCATGGCAGAAAATTTGAATCAATCGAATTTGGAAGAGTTTCATACAAACAGACGTTTCTGGTTGTACAGTACAATGTTGACACCTATCTTTGAAGTAAGGTAGTTTTACTTTCCAAATCTTAAACCTTAACAAAAGGGGGGGGGGGCAAGGGTGAAGATATTTTCATCACAGTCATTGCTGATTACTCAAGGCATTAAAACCTTAACCTTATTATTCTTTATAAACCATAGCGGTGAAATAATATAAATTTTTCATATCCGCTGCCAATAACCCTGTCACATTGACAATATTAACACTAGACAACAGACCAAAGAAACTATACCATGAATGGCAAAAAGTTGGTAAGTTTGGAGTCAGTTTGTAATCAGTTTTTCAGTGAGCTGAGGTATAATGCATTATTGTCATAAAAATAACCATGTGTGGGAACATCTTTATTAGACAACAATACACAGGAAGAGGAAAAAATGCTGCCCACTGACCTGTAGTAGTGCATGATCTGGTAATCAGCAAAGACATTGTGGTAGGTAGTCACATCTCTGAGCCAGCCATGAACCATGGTCTTCATTATCCTGTATGGGAGATTCAGATAAGTTACTTGTAGATGTTACTTTTTAAATATGATGAAAAAAGTGATACATGTAGATAAAACAATAATAATAATGATGAAAAAATTGATGATGATAGCGCTGGAGATGATATTGATGATGCTAATGATGATGACAAGAAAAAATAACAATGAGATTTATGAAAAAGAGGCCACTTCTTACCTGAAAGCCACAGTGCAGAGAGCAGTCTCATCATAGCTCGCAAGTGATGCTGCCGCTCCTGGTTGCCCAGATACCATGTCCTCTAAGGATGTCTGCTGGATCGCATCAAAGGCGATGCTACCGGCCGCGCCTTCAAGCTCACTGACCTGGTGGGACTACACAGTCAAATATAAGGACAACGACAACATGAAAGTTTTTTAAAAAGAGGTACTTTATTGTACATAGATATGTAGTCATGTATCAGAACTTTTGAAATATTGAAATACTCCTCATCCCATTTTTGGGGTGTGCATGTTTTTACATGAATGTTGTTTTTTACATGAATGTTAATATTTAGCAACATTTTCATATTGTATTTCAGGTATGATGATCTGAACAACTCCATAATATATGTGCACAAGGAATACTAGATAACCAACACATTTTCTTTGAAACCGCAATTGCATAACAGTTTAATACGCCGACACACAATGCTTCTTGAATTGTGCAAAATTAACCTCATGACTAATTGATATTGGGATAACACTATTTCTACCAAACCCATCCAAAGTTATCTCAGGCTTTAATAAAAGGAATTATAGTAGGCAGTTTCCATGTGCAGGTCATAATTTGCTGACACTGGACCTGGTGGAAGTACCATTCATGTATGTACAAGTCTCGCACACAGCAAACTTAATGTACCAGCAAGTAATACTCATAGTCCCTTGGAGAGAGTCTTCACGTAAGGGAAATGTAAGACAATTACTTTTTCTTATGGGGCAATTTGTGGAAAATGCAAAGCATTCAAATAAGACCTGTTGGTCGTAATACTGAAGGCCCCTCCCGTGTCTGACAACATCTTTTATTGGGTTGATACCCGAATGGTGTCAAATCGCCCATGAGAGCCCACTACTATGTGTCTTTAATATGGAGTGGGCAAATCAAAACTGAATGTTCAACTTACTTGTAGTAGAGTGTTGACAGCAAGGTTAGCCATATCAAGATCAACACACACAGTCTGATAACAACCAGAGTGGTTCAGCTCAACCCCTCCCGACTCATCAAACTCAGTCACCAACCTGGTAAAAACAGAGAGATTTAAAGAAGATTAAAAACAAAAATAGAGAGATTAAAAGAAGATTAAAAACAAAAATAGAGAGATTAAAAGAAGATTAAAAACAGACACATTTAGAGCACTGAGAGGAATGTTCTTTGGATTGTAATGCTTCATCTGTTCAAAGATCAACACAGACTGTCTGGTAAACAACAGGAGTGGTTTGGACCCTACTCCTCCAGATTCATCTCAGACACCAACCTGATAAAAAGGAAAAGAAGAAATGTAAAATAACAACAACAACAAATGCAATAGCTAAAAGAACAACACCTTATCATGCATTTTGGTAGTGTCATTTATTTTTAGCAAGAAATATACACATGCAATAATAAATAGCCATGAAGAGAACAGCCAAAGTCAATTAAGAATTTGAGTCCATTTCACTTTCAATTGAAGGAAATATTAATAAAAATATGAGTGATAAAGTAATGCACACGGATATTGGATTTGTCATAAGGTTGATTTCTCAAGTCTTTTGTTGTTAGAAGAAGCAAACAGTGAACTGAAATGTAAGTATTGAGAGTTTTCACAAAATGGCTGCTTTCAACAGCTGTATTTATAAAAGATCATGTTTCTAGGAAGGTTTACGGACAACCCACAACCAAAAAACCAAAACATAATGCTTCTGGCATACAAAAATACAGATTACAAACTCCTCACCTATTATCGTCAGCCTCTTTGCCTCCCAGGTCGGGTCTGTTGGTGGGCGACGCCCACATCACATGACCGTGCTTGTTGAGATGACGAGCGAAGAAGAGATCAGCACCCGCTATCCCAGAATCCTCTGGGAGGTTGCCAACGGGGATGTGGAAATAACGGCTCTGCTCCAAGTAGCTCTACAATGGCAAAAAAAAAAAAAAATATGCAAACAAATGAATAATTGCCCAGAAATATTGATCATCTGCAATCAAGGTAATTAGACAAGCAATGTAATACAAACCGATGGAAACAGAAAACTGGTTTTAAAACTGAAAAGCGCAGAGCATGTACTCTTATAAACAAAACATTGCAGGAATGCAATGCTCTGTAATTTTGATCTTTCAAAACTGTACATGCTGTATGCCAGGTTGGAACTTTCATGGAGAAGCTACAATAATTTGTTTTAATGACAAATTTCAATAGCCACATTCCTCCAAAATTACTGGCATATTCAGTTTATAAGTATGAGCTTCAAAATAGGGGCTTTATTCATTGTGAGTTTTGACAGCACAGTGAAATCTGGATATAAAGACCACACAGGATAAATATGATAGTAGTTGTATGGAGTTTTTTTTTCCTTATTAATCCACATTTCAATGAGAAACCATGTACAAGTAAACAAAAAAGTGAGATTTAAAGACACATGGCCTTTCTATACAGGTTTTCACTAAAGGAGGTTTAACTGTATGACAGAAATCAATGTCTTTTTTTGCACAATAATGCATACCTGTTGACCTCTCACAGAAAAACTATGAATCTCTCAAGGCAAAAAATTAGGAATACAGTCTATTTCGAATACTTTTCACACAGAATATTTCAGAAATAGAGAGGAATCTAGGGTTTAAAACAATAGCTTGAAGGCCAAAAAATAGGAATGGTCGGCAGCTGTGAAATGGAAAAACATACCAGTAGCAAGTAGTCAGCATTGAGGTAGTGCTGTAGCAGACGACGGGAGCCCTGTCGCTGCCAGTCCAGCACGCTATAGATGTTATCACTCTCCGCGATGTGGAGCTTCACGAGAGGGAAGTCTTCCATGGCAGGGATGCTTCGGGCAAGCTCTCGGTTACCTGGTATGAGATAAAGGAGGATTGAATAAATCAGTTCGCAATTGTTATCAATCAAGCAATCAGTTATTTCCACAGTTTTGAGATAACCTCCTCTATGAATTTGAACCTATTTATATAAAGAGTGACTTACTTAATGAAGACTGGACAGAGATGAAAGTCGGTCCTCGCTTCTCGTCCTTGTAGGCTAGAAGCAGTCGATGAATGGTACGGTATGCCTAAACAACAAATAAAAAGACAAGGCCACAAGTGTAGATTAAAATTTTGATGCTGCACTACAGAGACATGTATCCCTGACAACCAATAGAATAATAATATTTTCCCATCAAGATTGTTTGTAATCAGGAAACAAATGTTGGTCAAATAAAATATTGTCAAGAGGGGAAATGCAATAACAAAATGCCATCTTATGGTCAGTTTGTATCTCTGATTAATTCAATATACCAAATGGCCGCTCACGGTGATGCTTCGTTTCAGCTACTTTCCGATGAGGAACTTCATAAATTACTCGACGATACAGATGCTGCCAGCACAAAGAAATCGATCAAATACTCATTTTCTAAGTTGGAGAGATTTGCAGAGCTCAAACATGTAAATTTAGAAGTCATTTCAACGTCAGAACTGGACAAACTTTTGTCGGAGTTCTACGCATCAGTGCGGAAGACCGATGGTGAGCAGTACACTAAAAATCACTTCAGTACGTACGGTACGGTATTCAACGCCACTCTCTGGACAGTGATAAATTTGACATTTGTAACAAAACTGTCTTTCCCGAAAGCAATCGTATGTTTAAAGCTGTGCTTGTCAAGTTAAAGCCTGATGGTCTTGGTAGCACTAATCATAAAGACACAATATCTGCAATTGAAATGGACAAAATTCAGTCAAGTACTGAATTAGATTGTGATACACCAAAAGGTTTGCAAAACAAGGTGTTCATAGATTTGATGACATTTTTTTGTAACAGAGGACGTGAAAATGTCAGAAATTTCTGAGTTTCAGACTTCTCAATCCTTCATGATGATGATGGTATACGCTACGTTACAAAGCGTGATCAACTGACAAAAAATCATCGAGAAAACGACGATGAGAAAACTGGTGGTTACATGTATGAAGTTCGAACAGTGAAAGGTGCCCAGTTCAATCTTTTGAGAAATATGTTGCGAAACTTCATCCTGCATGTGAGTGGTTATGGCAGAAACCTAAGAAAACTGTCCCACAGAATGAAAGTGAGCCGTGGTATTGTAATAGCCCTGTTGGAATTAACACTCTTTCGAACAAAATGAAACAGATCTCTACTGCAGCTGGGTGTAGTAAAATCTACACCAACCACTGCCTCAGGGCAACATGTGTCACAACATTGGATCAAGCAGGCTTCCAGTCACGAGACATTATGGCAGTTAGCGGTCATAGGAGTGAAAGCTCAATCAAAATTTATACGAAGACAAGCGAGAGTAGAAAAAGGGAAATGAGTACTGAAATTGGCAAACACTTGGCCTATGTCCCGGACCCAGCTTCTACTGTTGCAAGTATTCCAGCAACGAGGCACACAACATTGGCATTGGAACCTCCACCTAAAGTTACTGCTCGAGAGCCATTAGCACTAACTCAAGCACCGACTCAGCAGCATGTACCACTTGCATTGTCTCTATCATCAGAGAACAATTTGTGTTCTACTACCAGTCACACCTTTAACATCAGTGATTGTGTAGTGCACATTCACAATCATTAAATGACACCAGCCTATCTGTGTATATAGTGTACAGTGTATATAGAGTTAACTTGTACTTCAGGGGACTTTCTTGTTCAACTTCAAGATCAGCATTCATCATTTTGTTATTCTTCGTGGAGTTCGAGTTCATATCATTTGTTTCAAGTGAGGTGAGTCTTGAGTGTTGTTTCCTAATACATTCTTACCATTGGCCAAAATCATGCGTCCAGTAATTACCGGATGCATGATTTTACCATGCATCCAGTAAACTGCAGTCAGATTTTTATTTTTATTTTTTTTTGGGGGGGGGGGATTTTATAAAACAGATGATGCACAGGTTTAATTCGTGGGTCGGTGGAATTGTGCACGCGGTACCTTTGAATTTGGTCTAAAACTCACTCGGCTGCGCCTCGTGGGTTCAAACCATTCAAAGGTACCTTGTGCACACAATTCCTACCGACGCACTCAAACCTGTGCATCATTTGTATACTAGACATGTTACTATGATCGTCCAAATTAGATATGTAAGGCGCGATGGCTCAGTGGTAGAGCAGTGGTCTCGTAAATGGGAGGTCCAGGGTTCGAAACCAAGTCGATGCGCTAGTGTCCTTTGGTAAGGCATTAATCCTCATTACCAAGTCCCTTGGAGAGGACCTAAAGCCGTCAGTCCCCTGGTGGCTTACTTACAAGCATACACATGCTTACTTAGCAGTCAGGTAAAACAATCAAACAAACAAGATACCTTGCCCTGGCCAAAGGAATTCCTAATACATGTGCTTCTTATCACATGTATCTCTGGTATAGTTATCTGGAGTCAACACCCTTATGGCTCCAAATAAATGATATGATTTTGTCAGGCATTAGAGTCCCCTGTAATGTATGAGACTGTGAAGACTGGTTACCTTTTTCATGTCCTTCTCCACCACGATCTCAAAGGTATGGTCTTCCCGAGGAAGGAGTTCATTCTCGCTACTGCGCTCAGCCCTGTTAGTAAAAGAAATTATGTAAATGAATTGCTTATACATGTATGACCCCGTTCTCACTCACTTCGTTGGAGCGGTCTAACTAAGACCCGTTCCTCAGGAGCGGTTCTTAGGTGAGTGAGAACGGTCAAAGTGGTCCAGGAAGTGGACTTCTGGACCGCTCCAGAAGACCACCTCGGAGGTGGTCTTGAGGAACAGGTCTTATTAAGAGCGGTATGGAGCGCTCTAACGTGCAGTGTGAGCGGAAGCGTACTTTGAGCGGAAGTGGTCTAGTGACGTTGCGTGCGAAACATGTAGTACGGTACATACGCTTAGTATTCAGCGAAAAATTTAACCGCTGACCTGAGCTGCCATAGCAACAAGACCACTTTGACTCGTGGAGCGGTTTGAGCCATAAAAAACTGCTCGGAGTGTGAACCCTCGCAAACCGTTCCTCAAGACCCGTTCCTCTGGAGCGGTCTAACTAAGACCACTTTCAAAGTGAGTGAGAACGGGGTCTATGTCTCTGTTGTCTGAAAATCAAAATGAATATGTCAGTAGATATTTCCTTTAAGCATCATTCAGATAAGATGCACCAAAACCTTGGCGGTTTTTATGATGACGTAAGTTATAACACAGAGGTCAGTGATTACACATAGGACCTTTGCACAAAGTTGCCACTTATTTACGCAAGTTTTTTTTGTGGCAGTTTACGGCATCATCAGAATGACCCCTTACAGCCACAATTTGAAAATATGCATATATACAGCAAAATTTTCATTCATTTTTTGTTTGAAAGCATAAGGATATTTCTTAAGCAATGATATTAATGAATCACACATCAGGTTACAGTTCGTAGTCCATGTGGTATTAATTGATAACCGGATTTGTATCTTCACATTACATGGCCCCAGTTTCAAAATCTAGAAGAAACACAAACCTTTCTTTCTCCCAAATTATGCCATTCTTAATCACAATTTCGACAATTTGACCAGCCTAGGGAATTGGAAGGATGAAAAGGGTACTTACTTGGCTTGTCGTTCATGCTGGTACATGGAGTTGAGGTTGGGCATCTGATTGGTCCTGACCGTATCTACAGCGATGACTGTAGCCTTGGCGGATGTTGAGAAGAACAATCCCATCATGCACTTGGAGCCTCTACAAATTACCATAGGTAAAGATTAGGGGCAATAATTTCAGGTATCAAGAGTAACATTATATTCAAGCAAAATAAGAACGGCACATGGTATAATCCTGCAGATAGACCCATCTACTTCTTATTCTTTCATGATAAGAGTTCAATACTCACATGACACATGTAGCTCGTTTTGCATTATGGGTCAAAGTTCAAAGGTTACGCACACAACATTGTGGCAGAGTTACAATGTAGTAGAGCTACACAATTTTGCCATGTAGGAAAAAGGTCAAAGTTCAAAGGTAACCCACAAAATATTGTTTTACAGGTACCTCGAAAACATGGCAAGCTTGCCTGTTTCTCACTATTAGGAATGGGTCAAAGTTCAAAGGCTACTCACACAATGTTTTGGTAGAAGTAGACCCTCCTGAGACTCCCAGCAGGGAGGTACTGGAACTGAGCCAAGGTCTTGAACTCAAGCTGGCTGAGGTCAAAGGTATCCATATCCTGGAAGAGAAACACAGTAAAAACAACATCAACAATAAATTACACTTGGTGGATTACAACTGTATAGTATAATAAAATCATCACCAATGTATTTGATCCAGCCAGTAGGAGCTAAGCATGCTGTCTCTTCAACATGCACACACAACAATGCTCTATTAAAGCTTGGATCAACATTATCATCATAATCAATGTCATCATCCTCATCACCATCACATTAACATCACTACCACGACCATCATCAACATCAACATCACATCTCCTATCTCGACTCACACATCCACGAGGAACTTTGCATAGTGTCTGTCGACCATGCACACACATCCAAGTTTCTTCAGGGCCCAGAACTCCATCATCGTCATTGTTTTCATCATCATGAACACCATCCCCATAACCATCATCACCACCTCCATCATCACCACCATCACCTTCACCACCACTGCCACTATCAAAGTCACCACCATTATCATCAGTACTCACCCCTCCTAGAAGGAACTTGGCATGCTGTCTGTTGACCATGCACACGCATCCAAGTTTCATCAAAGCTCGGAACTCCAGCGGGACCTGGGTCTCGTAGACCCCCTCGATGTCAGGAGCTGCTAGATCTGCTGTCAATTCACTGAGAAGGAAAATAAGATGTAAGTTCTAATAAAAACAAAAGGCAAATACATTTATATTACATTTTGGCAAAGAAATTCCTCAACAAAAATTTCAATCTTGAAGCTACAATAAATCACACTACATGTACATACATGAGAATCGGGGTATTGCTTCACAAAACAGTCATGCATGTAATTACAAGTCCACCTACATCGCAATGAAAGTGAAGAATGCTTCAATGGGACATTGGTGAACTTGACAACGGTTTCATAAAATGATGCCCAGAGTAGATAGTAAAAACTTAAATCACATGATTTAAGACAAAAATAAATGCCCAATTTAATAAATGGCATCCATTTCAGCCAAAAGAATGGCCTTTGTTCCATTTTCTATTTGGTAAAATTCCCCAAATGAAAGCTTACTTGGCGTGTTGTTGATACAGCTCTTCAGGTACAGTGTACTGGTATAGATTCAAGACTGGGTTGGATCTGGGCAAGGTCCGAGTCACTTTCTTCCACACTAGACGACAGATAATAAATTTGGAAGATAGTGAGTAAATTTAACAATAATTCTTATCATGATTCTCTATGCTATTATTGTGAATACAATGATGATCAGTCAATATCAATGTCATCCTCGTTACCATGATCATGTCATCATCATCAACACGACTACCATCATCAACACCACTACCATCATCATCACCAACATCACCATCATCATCATCATCATTATCACCATCACCATCATCATCGTCATCATCGTCATCAGCACCATCATCATCATCATCATCACCATCTATCATCACTAGCATCACCATCATCACCATCATCATCATCAATCATCACTAGCATCACCATCATCACCATCATCACCATCAATCATCACTAGCATCACCATCATCACCATCATCATCATTATGCAATCATCTTTCATCTTTCATCATCATCACCATCATCACCATCATCACTAACATCACGGTCACCATCATCATCATCATTGCAATCATCATCATCATCATCACCACCACCAACATCACCATCATAATCATCTCCTTAATAACGCCACCCTCAGGGACTTACTTGCACCCTCAATGTTCTCTTTAGGAGTTCGTTGGTTGACATAAAAGACTCTAGGAACCATCAGTTTGATGTTGTGAAGATCAGAACCAATAAGAGCCCATAGCTTGAAAAGCCCTGGATGACCAGTCTCCATGATCTACAGCAGATCAAAAAATGCACACATTTCAAAGCCATTCAGGATTAAACTTCATGCATGTAATGTCGTATGGCACAATACTAAGGCTTTCACAGGCAATACATTTTCATGAATCCGTCATGTTACCTTAAGACCTCCTAAATGACCAATCTTTGATTATCTGACTTGTAACATATTCAGTAAAACATGTGTATTTAAAGACTACTCAAGGGGAGAAAGATGAGCGGTGTTGATGCACAAGCTACATGTACTTTAGTCTGGTTACCAGCTTTGAGCTGCATGTCGTAAAAAAACAGTTCATTTTAATCTAATTCACTTAATGGAAAAAAAACTACCAAATTATTTTGTGTGTGTAATTTTTCTAAGACTGGAGATTCCATACTTTTCAATGATAGGTAATTTACTCCAGAATGACCAACTTAAATGCTATAAAGAGAACTTGATGGCATCTATTTGCCATCAGTTAACAATTTTTACAAACATTAAGATTGATCTCAGAACTGACAATTCAAAGACAGCTAACCTGAATGATCTGCCAAGGCGAATCCAGCATGGTCTTCGCCGTCCGTCGGAAGAAGCTTCCAAGTCCTGTGCTGGACCCGGCTCGGACCACGCCTCCTACGCCGGCATCCATCCCATCATCAAGGCGACGCCGCTTCCGCTCTTTCCTCTGCCTTGCCTGTAGGGCCCATTTCTGCTTTTGGTACTGCACCCACTTTTTGATTGTTTTCTGGATCAATCAGAAAGAAAGAGAAGAGGAAAAGAGAAAATAAAGAGAGAGGAAATGTACACAGTCGTTTCCGCACCCTGCAATAACCCGTTTCTGTAACGTAATGACCAACAATTGACAAAGATGGCGCCATATCCTCCTAGTCCATTACATTCATGATAATGCATTGATTTTTACATGTAATACAATGTAAGTAAGACTTAATACCTGACAGGTACTGATCATAAATGTCATGTACATGTATTGCTTATAACTGCCAGCATACCGATTATAGTTTGGCACAATTTCTAGTAAACATAATTATTGACCAGTCTACGGTTCTCTGATACATGCAAAGACTAATTCAAGCAAATAATATTGAGATGGTCTTGGAAATTATAAAAGATGCAACCAACACCACATCAGTTTAAAACTGATACCCTTGGAGTGGGATTTCATTAAAAATTATCTGCATAAGTCTCTTTGAAACAAAGTCATGCCTTAACCCTCTGAAAACCAAGATACAGATTCCTAGCAATCAGCATAAATAAGCAATCAACAAATTAATCCATTAATGTTTTGTGAAGAAGTCGACAGGTGGCAGATAAAATTGCCCGAAACTAACCCTCTTTCTGCCCATTCCAGGAGCCGGTCCTAGAACATCCTCCCATGATTCTGTCAAGGCTGCGCTGCTCTCGATACGAGCTCTGCTTCCTGCATCGTCTCTCTTCCTCTTGGTTGCCACGGCCACCTTGGGTGACTTCTTCTTGCCTCCTGAGGGCGCTCCAAAGTCTTCCATGTCGACGATGTCTGGCTGGCTTTCTGGTTCCATGTCGAGACTTGGTTCTGGTTCTTGTTCCTGTAGCATCGATATTATTGCAGTTTGGAGAAAGGAAGGTGAATTCAATCAAACACTTAAGGGTACCCTTCATATTGTGGAAACTTCTTCTTACCAGGTACAATTTTAATGAGAGAAATCAGTGAAGACAGCCACAATGCAAAAATCTTGAATCTGATGTCCTAGAGAGTGCAGGCATTCTGTGATATACATGCCAGTATGGAGTTTGATGACCATACATCCAAGTAGTGTCTCTAGCACCTCCTTCCCCCTACAGGCATGACATCCACAGCAGTTGCAAGTGTATCCCTGGATGGAGGCAGTCTGTTATTCTCTTCATTATAACTCAAATAATCATATTGGTCAGATGGCTAATAAGATCATGTCCTTTCAGCCTGCAAATTCCACATTCTCGGACATCATCTTTTTTATCAGGGGTGGGAGGGGGGGGGGGGTTAAGGGCAGTGATGAAGATAGACTCCTTCAAAAGCATTGAGATTTTGCAGTGATCTAACTACTGCTCCTGCGGCAGTTACTCTGCGCTTTACATGGATATCATCAAAGCTACAGGTTTAGGTTTAGGGTTGCAATCTGGGTTTTGGTTAGGTATAGAGTTAGGTACAGGGTCGAAGTTCAGAACTTGGTTTGTGTAGGAAAATGAGGTTGAGCAATTGTCGCAGGAGCAAGAGCCGCAAAATCTGATCAGACGAAAGAACAAACGGTAGATCTAAGACTTACCGCAGCTTTTGGTTTCCTGACGAACATCTCACTGATCTTCTGCTGCTTGAAGACATCATTCTTCTCACAAAGCTTCTTGTGAAGCCAGTCAGGATGGGCTACACGTGGGACTGGGTTAGCTACCTACAAAACAAAGGTATATAAGAATAACAAAATAATTATATTGATATAACAAATAAGTGCTTGGCTAGAACCCCTCTCCATCTACAATGTTTAAAACACCTTCAAAGCTATATAAAAATATGTGACAATTTGTTATATAGAAAAGGGTATTTGTTAGAGTATCGGACTGGCTGAGAAGCTATCATGTTCTACATGTATTAAGCACAAGCATGCAATATAACAACCTTTTTTGCACAGCTACCTTCAAACAATAGCACAAATATCGAATAAGCACTAAAGTTATTTTATAAAGCGAAACCGTAAAATGTACATTAATTAACAGGTCATGTTTTAAATGAAATTGATAAAAGTGAGATTAACAGAATTAATAATTAATGAATAGAAATGTACATGTACAAGCTTCTGAGACTTTCCTCCCCCTTGCCTTAAAAGGGGGGAAAACAGTTTTAATCACTCTAGCAAATTTTGAAGCTAAATATGGTAATACCAAGTATATAAATTGTTGCCTTTGTACTTGTGCATCTGGCAAACCACAAAATCAATGTCATTGTTCTGAATGGCTTGACATTCATGTAGGTCTTGGCTCTCCTACACATAGCAACATGACTTAATGACTGTTCTAGGCTTGGGACAAGCACTACTCCTGGGTGAAGAGAGTAACAAACCTGTTGAAGTGCAGCAGGAATGGTGATGATCTTCTGAATAGTGCTACCCAATCGCTCAATGTAGTAGTTCCAGTCAAGAATCTACCAAGATGATATAATAACAAACATATGATGATACAAATTCATGTTTCTCTCGCATTCCTACACATTTCTCTACATAAACAATGATACTTGAACACTTATCTCAGAACAGGGCCCCATTTCACAAAACTTGTCATCAGTGACAAATGACAGTTTTTGTTATAAGCTAGTGAAATCCTTGTTTCGGATTGGTTATCAGCAGATTTGTCACTGATTTTTGTCATCTGTCACTGAAAAAGGGCTTTGTGAACAAGTCCCAGTTCTATAGTTCTGTTCAATTCTTAAAGTTCTTGACTAGCGTACTTTGGCACAAAATTATTAGGAGCAAGTAAGAGTAACACAATCTTCCAGGAAATTCTCAGATTTAAAGTGTGCCATAGCTTTGGGATTCAACTTTTTTTCAGAATAATGTTCAACCAACTTTCCCCAAGTATTCAACTAAACTGATAAAACGAATTATGCATCCACTAGTAGTTAATTACATAGGTTTCCATTTGTTTGGCGTGTTTAGTTTGGACCAAGATCATATCAAACAATTCTCATTAAGCACTCACTGTTCTGATGTCAAAGTCTGTCATGGTCTGAAACTTGAGCCATTTCTTGAGGTAGTGCTTCTTGATACTCGGCTCGGCCTGGAAGATCGCCATCGGGATGGCACGCTCAGTGACTGGAGCGCCGTCTGGTTTCCGAGCGATGACAAACTTGCAGGCCAAGCCCTTATCCTTCACCATCTGATCCCCAAGGAACTATCAAAAGTCCAAGATAAAGAAAATGTTCAATTACAGATAGATCAATCAATCTTATTTACTGGGTGTAAGCCACAAATTTGAAATATGTTCAAATAAAAGAAAATGTGAACGTATATGTAGATACCACTTCTCATTTGCTATATATTATCAAAAGAGTGGAAAATGTCCATTGTATGTACAAATCAATACAAAATACAAGTTGGACAGTAAAATTATACATTTCAAAGTTGGCAAGTCATTAATTATTCAGCTTGTCTGATTCCATATGTAACTGTTCTATTCACATACCTCTGCAAGTCTCTTAGCAGTGCTAATGGAGGTAGATTTCTGTTCGCCATAGTCCTCGAGCTTACGAGACATGCTGCGATTCTCTGAGATCAAATGAAACAGCTCACAGTCTGGCATGTCCACGGCCTACAGAGGAAGACAAATAACACAAAAGATAACAGGGACAATGGTACACGCTTAATGGCAACGGGCAATTAAATTTTCTCAATGGATACCCAGGATTTTTCAAACTTGACAATGTCAGCATGGAACAATAATTCGTTATATGCCTCGAAGAAGGGTGACAAAATAAAATTGTCATTTGTTTTTCCTAGTCCTGCTTGTTATAAAAAGGACTTATAACCTTGAAACTATTGAAATTTAGGCAATGCTTGGACTGAAATGAGGTGAAAATCTATGATGCATTTTTCTATAAATGTACATAAACATTGGTGTGGATGATGTTGAGAAAACTTTAAATGCAAAAAATAGCTCATGAATCACGAATATATTACTGTTACAAAAAAAAGGAAGTACATACTACAAGTACCTCACTGTACTATAGACCTATCAAACTATCTTTGGTCAGATATTTTCTTACTTTAATTTCATATACTTAAAAAAAGAGCATTATTAAAGATTTGTTTTGCACCTTGCTGTAGAGAACATCAAGCCAGTAGTCGGCAATCTTGGCGACAGCAGCATAGCATTCATCCAGGGAAGTGCCTTTCAAGAATGCTTCGAAGACGGAGGCTTGGAAGATCTTGATCAGCTGAAGCTCTCCGTTCCGCTTCACCTCGAAGCCTTTCAGCTCGGCCAACGATCCGTCAAAGTTGAACACAGCATACCTGTATGAAAGAGAGATCAGTGTAGGGAGAGTCAGGTAGGCGTAAGAACAGTCGGGCAAGCATGTAAAACTGCGACAAAAGTATTAGGTAAACAGGAGAAAAGAGTCAAAGAAAATTCAGTCATGCAATTGAAATTGCCAGAAAAGTAAGAGGTATGATAAAAAGTTGCACAAGAAAGGATCAGATTATCCCAAATTTGTTGAGGTTCCACCTGTAGTTCATTCAAGCAATTGAAAATTTATGTAAAATTGCAGTTTGATCAAATGAACCCACCTAATGATACTCTTCAAAACTGGATCCCAGAGAAGACATTAAATTAGCTATATAACACCTTGGTTAATCAGGAAAACCGTTTCTTAAGTGAAGATTTCATATTTCGTATGATATTGAACTTTGAGCTTTGATCTAATGACCTCACCTCTTCTTCAGCTTCTTGCCTTCTTCCTTGGACGCCGGGAGGATCATGGCGAGGTAGGGACCATCCACCTCAAAGAAGATGGAATTCTCATTCCTGACCTCATAAGTCAGATTGCTGGGGTCAACCAACTCCTGGTATTGGTCATTGGTGTTATGGTCCTGGAGAAGATAGAAATCAAAAAGGATTTTTCGGTTTTATTACAGTTTCCAAATAACTGGCAGGTTATGGAAATTAAAGGTATTAATCCCATTTTATAATGTCGAGAATCACATTAGACAATGAGTTTATTATGCGCAAACTTTGCAAGATATGGAAGCCAAGAAAGGACCGAAAGCTATCAGGGCATCGTGTAATGAAACTGTCGAAAATACAAGTTCAACGACATCCCATTGAAAAGCATGTATTAACATTTACAAATTTTTTAATGGGATGTCGGCAGGCATGTATGTATGACGGTTTCGTGAAACAGTGCCCCGATGAATACGAAAGAAATTTCAGAAAAGTAAGAGCACAGAGGTCAGATCCTCATGTTCATACCAAGAATAACGACTTCTGATTCATTAAATTTTTCACATACTCCACACTAAACTGTGACCAACATGTGTGAATACTAGAGAGCACATTCCATTGCGGGTTTTGAATGAGGATTTTGAAATGATGACGTGGATGTACCAAACTAAAATCAACCAAGAAGACAAAGATGTGGGGTAATTTGTCTGCAGAATCAAGTGGAAAACTTATCCACACCATAAACTTCAGTATCGCCCCAGGGTAGAGAAAAGCCACTTTGGGCTTCTTTGTGGACTTAAACACATTTGGGCTGATTTGTCTGCAGAGTCATGAGGTAAACTTACCCACACCATGATGTTGAGCATGGCTCCTGGGTAGGAAATAGCCACTTTGGGCTTCTTGGGGTTGGTGGTCTTGATGTCAAAGGCCTCAGGGAAGCTGGCTGGCATCACGCACCAGATACCATCTGTGTCCAACTCAAGAGGGCGTCTGTTCATTTACAATATATGAAATCATAACAAAGTATTAATTTTAAGCTTTTAAATATACAATCATTTGTATTCAACAGACATTTGCAAAGGAGTTTCATTACCAATCATCACCAAAAATCAAATTATATGTCTCTTTATTGAACTGCATCATCAATTCCTTCTTGGAAAACTATCATCATCAACAATATCACAACCAACATCAGCATGCGAAAAAAGAAAAAAAAGACAACAAGTACTTCAACTTTCAAAACTGCTTATTGAGAATACTATTCCTAGATTCACCATCCCCCAGACTTGGGTCATCCATACTTGCAACTACGATGACCACCTTCACCAACTACATGTTTGCAAACCCTCCACACCATCATAGAGAAAATAAACTTACCCGATCTGTTCAATGAGTTCCCTGGCCCTGGTGATGATCCCTGCTCCAGTATAGCACACGATACCTGCCATCTCCATCGAGTACCAGCGAGATCTAGAGAAACCAAACCAAAATTCATTGAACCAAAACATTCTAGTTCATTTTGACACAACTAAAAAAATGAATTCATCACATGATCTCTTTTTCAATTTTCTTTAAAGAGGGCGATATCTCCTCGAAGGCTAAATTTATATATCTTTCGTCTATAACCAGCTCTCCTGATTCCAATTTCCACAACTCTTTTTAAAGCTTTCCAGAGCTAACTTGCTTTTGCTCAGGTGCATACTGTCACCATTGTGAAAAGGGTATTAAGACACACACAAATACATGAAGTTCCAAAAGAAACATATCGATTACACACAGAAAGACACACATACTACGGATGCTTCTGGATTGGTAAGTATTTCTTTGAAAGTAAACAACAATGTACTTGTGATGGCAAATGTTTATGAAACTGTACATTTTAAAGATCCACAGAATGGATGCGGTATATAGAACATTCATTGACTGCTCATTATGGAGTCATGGTTGCGGAGGCATAACTATAGCCCTCATTGAACCTACCCTTTCCTCATCACATAGCCATAGAAGGAGTTCAGGATACACTTGTGGGCCAGCTGCAGAGAGTCGTAGAGGATCTCTGTGTTCCTGGCGCTCTTGATCTCAGCCGCATCGCCTTTCTCTATGGCGGCTACGACCTTCCTCTTCCAAACCTGCCATGAAAAATAAAGATTGAGTTTCAAATTTGTGCACCATCAGTCCTTTAGAGGACAGAGAATATATTCTTTTAAAGCCCCACTGCACTACTTATAGCTACTTGCGCCCTCTATATAGCCAACAATGCCTAAGCGGTACCCGTTGATCCCCCATGATGTCCGTTTTCTTAATATGTTAATTGAGAGCTGAGTTGATGAGATAACCACCTGTCAGTGACCACCCTAATCCCTCTAATCCTTTCTGGCCAAACTAGTGCAGAGGGACTTTAATATCTTGGTAAATCATTTTGATATACAAATTATATAGATGGAAAAATAGGCATGCAAAGAAAGAAAACAATAATGAGATTGGAATTAGACATTAAGGAATTCTTTGCTCCTAGCACTCTTGATCTCGGCTGCATCGCCCTTCTCCATGCCGGATGATACCTTCTTCCAAACCTGCCATAGAAAAACATATGTCAATTCAGTAACCTTTTATAGAAATGAGAATACATGTACTGCTTAATACCTCTGTACATACTTCTGGACTATGAGTGTTACATGTACAGATAAACAGGTAAGAAGAGAAGGCAGAAAGATTATGATTCTGAAGTTACACATGGAGGAACTCCTTTTTCTTTTATAGAACTATTGATGTGAGCTGCATTTCCACTTTTACACGACCCCTGCGACCTTCTTCTTCCAAACCTGCCATAGAAAATGCAATTGTTATTAATTAAGTAACCCACTAGAGGACGAAAAACGACTTTTTACAAGTATTAAACATTCGTTTCGACTGTGATTGTTACAAATTTCACAACAGACACGGACAGAAAGACAGACATTTTGCAAAATTTCTTAAGTTGGGCCTGATTGGTATCTGATCTTGGCACTTTAGAGCTTTGCCATCTTCTCCTTTTCAATGGCTACCGCCATGACCTTCTTCGTTCGCAAAAGAGCTATTAACCCATGAATGATGAAATAAAATATGACCCTCTGTACCTTAATGTTGCCTTCTGGTGGACCAAATAGACCACACTACACAATTGTGAAAATGGCATACAAATTACCAAGTGTTAATAAAAAATAGAGCTCAATATACAATGCTGGTAGGTACAGATATTGGCAGTGAAAAGAAGAGCTATCTAGGAATGTTTGAATCACTGACCTTGAGAAGACCTTTGAACTCATAGCGCCGATCACGGAACGCCCTCACTGTGTCGACGTAGAAAGAGTTCTCTCGCTGGCAAATGGTGGTGTCACGTTGTTCTTGCTTTGTGATTTTGGTCTTCTTGTACGCCTTGCGACAATACTCTAGGAGAAAGAGATAAAGAGATGCAAGAATCAGGAAAATACCACCAAAAGAACTGCAAAAACTATAAACTGTTGCTGATTGTTAACGACAGCTGTTTTTCTAGGCACGAAACTTGCTGAGCACATTTTTATCAAGTCAAGTCAGTTCTACCTCTCATGGATGTGACATGACCATTTGGTAACTCTAAGACACTCTGAAGATTTGTGAAAGTTTCTTGCTCACAATAGTTTCTTGTTTTACAGAAACACATGTTTGATCTCGGTTTTAGAATAGGTTTAGGGTTAGGTTTATGTATCCTAGTGGTTCATAGATTCAAGATGGTGATAGGCTTAGTAGTAGAAATCGATCATGGAGCAATAGCAATTGAAGGGATCGCTGGGGCAATCACTTGTTGGCAAAAGAAATTGCATGAATTACTTAACAACAAAATGGTTTAGCTCTACAAAACCAATGTGACAATACCTTGCAGTCTTTTCTTTTCCAGCAAGGCTTGTTCCTCTTTGCCCAGTTCATGGAAGACCCTGTGAGGTTCGCCGGGATTGGCTGGAGGGATCCTCTCAATCTCTAACTGCTGTTGAATTCTGTGGTACTCCCCCCTTGAAGCTGGCACTATAATGCACAGACAAATATGTGATGCAGACAAAACAATGTGTTACAGGTATTTTCCTTTACATTACCGTATTTTGCCGGCAATAAGGCCGCAGCACCGCAAAGGCCGCACTCCCGATTTTTACATTTCAAAAACTATAAAAAAAAAAAAAAAATGCCCTTCATGTCAACAATATAACACAAAATTGTCGTTAAGACATGTCTAGAAATGTCCAGTACCATTGCACATTAACTGGTATAGTCATTGTAGTCCCATATGTACGAATTCGTGCTGTTTTCATGGATTTGATACTTCGGGACATGATACGGCCTTTACGCCGGCAAATACTGTATATCCTGGTGCTGAATACTGTGGTAACCCCCTCCTCCCTTCCTCCCCATTACAAAAAATGTTACTATAGAACACAAAGGATACATAGAGAGCAATTCAACAAACAACAACAACAACAAATCAAATGTTCCAGACCACATGTACACGTAGTATCTCTACATTTTCTTCGTGAGCCATGGATTGTATCACGATTAACTCGTCTGTAGTCTTCTGAGCTCTTTGCTGGCTTTGGGTCAGCTTTGGTCGTCGTCCAGAGTTGACTATTGTCACACGTACAGTGTACTTGGGTAATATACCTGTACTCCAAACAATGTGGCAATCCTGGGGGGTGTTTCACAAAGACTAAGATCGACTAAAGTTGGACTTGAACTATGGCAGGCCATTCATGCCGCTGTTTGCTCTCACCATTTACTAGTATTGGTCTCTCAAGGGACGTACAAATCGTGGTCACAAATCTACAGAATTTACATGTTTTGATAATTCTTCATTGAAGGAAAAAAATATTATCTAACGATCATAGTTTCTGAGGTTTTTTTGCCTCTAATTTTACATCTGGTTCAAGACTTATTAAGGGCATAAATTGCCTACTGTAGTATAAGTTTAATTCTTAAATTAACTTAATGAGTTTACAATGTAAGTAACCTTTTTCTTCAAAAATGAACTATCAAAAAATGTAAATTCTGTAGATTTGTGATGTCCCTTGAGAGACCAATGGTGAGAGCAACCAGTAGCATGAATGGCTTGCCATAGTTCAAGTCCAACTTATTCGATCTTAGTCTTTTTGAAACACCCCCCAGGGATTTAATGGATGGCCCATGAGGAGTTAAAGTGAATTCTGTGTTTTATCACTGTAAGCTCTTAGATAACAAGGGAAACGCTCTCGGCGGTCTCGCCTGCATTACACAATTCGAAATGATGACAAATTGAGGTTTGGACATTATTTATATACATGTAGGCAGGGTGGCCCATTAGCAGGCCCCAAAAATTTGAAACCCTCTGAATATAATCAGCATTTTGAAATGAATATTGACTAAGAATCATCAGAAGAATTATTTACTACTATTTGTACCAAGATTGATAACTATCATGAAATATGAACAAATAACAAAAATTGTTTTATTAATTCTCATATTAAATTGTGAAAACGTAATTCAAGTCTACTGACCTAAACTGACCTTTGACCTTGAATTTGTGACCTGGAATTTTTGTCATATGATTTGAGAGACTTGATAACCCTTGGGTACAAGTTTCATGGAATTTGAACAAACACTTTTGAAATTATGCTAAAAATTTAAAATCTTGATGTTGATGCCACAACAAAGTCTAAGTTGCAGACCAGAAATGACCTTTGACCCTGACTTAGTGACCTGAAATTCTTCTCACATAATTGGGGATACTTGATAACCCTTTAGTCCGAGTTTCATTGAATAAGAACTTATACTTTCTAAATTATATTAAAAATTCAAAAACTTAACCTTGGTTAAGTTTTTATGTCGACGCCGCCGCCGCCCCCGTCGCCGCCACCGGAAAAGCGGCGCCTATGTCTCGCTTTTTGCTACGTAGGTAAGACAAAAATCAGATAACTGTATCAACAAAGGTCTTTAATCAAAACTTTTCTTGACTCACTGTAATCTCCCCTCCACATCCAATTCATCGCCCTCTGACAGCGAGCTCCTGGTTTGTTGAAGTCACAGGCAGCACACACTGCCTCGTCCACCATAGCTGAAGGCTGAAAGAAGTAATGAAGTACAAGTAAGACATATGAGCCACAGTGAAACCTTCTTTAGTGACCACCTGTATACAAAGACCACCTGTCTATAAAGATCACCTTTCTTGTCTGGCTTTATGTTCCACAACCATTGAGAAACTGTTCGCTCAAATTTCAATGGTGCCTCTGAAAATTCAGATTTGGAATTTAATTGTATTCCAAGTCTAGTATTTGCATGAGTTTTAAATACATACAAAATTCTATGCGAATCAACAAGATCTCCTCACATGCTGATACAACTTGAAATTAAGAAGAAAGTGAGCTGCCTGAGAAGAAATTGGTATTGCCAATCTAGCACGGCAAAATTCATAAGGTTGTATGAATAATGTCTCGTAAAAACTGCCTCAAATGCAGGCCGCATTGCCAATTTAGCAACCACCCATCTAGAAAGTCAAAATCCTTAAATTCAGGCAATATACAAACTTCCCCAAAACACAATTGGATTTACTAAAGGAGTAATCATCATCCTTTCAGTGTCATCAAGGTCAAACAACACTGACATTGTCAATTTTATCTGCCTACAAATATACATGTACTTGTGTGGATGCTGCCTCATGCTATCTGCCTCAAATGCAGCCGGCATTGCCAATTTAGCAACCACCCACCTGTAACCTGTTGGTAAGGATGATGTTGGGGTACATAGCTGCGACATCAAGATGGTAGATGACAGGGTTCTCAAGTCTGGCAGGGTTGTCTCGAAGAGCTGCTAGCTTTTCCTAATCTCCTCACAAATCTAGGAAACAGAAATGGAGAAACATAGTTATACATGCATTTATGCAGATGTACAGTCATGTAAATGTTGCACTGACAAAATGCAACACATGCCTGTAAATTTAAACCTCCCAGGCTTTTCTACTAAACCACTTTATTTCGTCAAGGCAAAGAATTAGGGACACGATTTAGTTTTAGGTCAATTTAGGGTCAGAGCTAGATCTTGTTTGTAGTCAAGGATTGAACTTGAAACTTTGGTAGGTGTAGAAAATTGAACAAAGAGCAGTTGTTGCGGGAAGCATTTGCCATATAAAACTCTCACCTCTTCAAAGTTAGTGACGGTGTTGAGTGGTATCTTTTCTTCAACTTCGATGGCGTGCTTCATCGTTCTCTCTACGTCCTCCATCAACTGCTGGAAGGCCTCAGGTACCTGATCAAGGAGATAAAAAGGAGAGGTGTGATACATTATGTTTTCTAAGGAAATGATATGATCTGTGTTGCATTTATACCTTGATGATTTATTTGTTATTTCAACTTTCATTTCATATCCCTAATTGTCTCAGCCATATGTCTATGTGTCTGTCTGTTTCTGTCTGTCCCTGCCTCTCTCTCCCCCCCCCCCTAATCGCTACTTCTCTGTCTCTTTCTAGAGCTGTATGTCTGTTCCAATATCTCTGTTTCTCTTACCATTCTAAACCAGCATGGCAAATCACTCCTGAACAACCCAGACTCCAGAGCCTCAACATGCCCTCCGACGTAGGTCTCCAACACTACTCATTCTCCCCTCTTCTTGGTTTGTCCCTCCTTCTCTCTCTCTCTCTCTCTATTTCTCTTTCTGTCTGTCTGTCTGTCTCTCTCTCTCTCTCTCTCTCTTTCTTTCTCTCTCTCTCTCTCTCTCTTTCTCTTTCTGTCTGTCTCTCTTTCTTTCTCTCTTTCTCTTTCTGTCTGTCTGGCTCTGTCTCTCTGTCTGTCTCTATCTCTCTCTCTTTATCTATCTCTTTCTCTCTTACCATTCTGAAACGGCATGGCAGGTCACTCCTGAAGACACCTGACTCCAGAGCCTCAACGTGGCCTCCGACGTAGGTCTCCGTCTCCAAAAGATGTCCGTCCTTGGTCAGCTTGTTGAACACTTGCTCCTGTTTGTTCGGGAAGATGATGTTGGCATGGTAGGCCTGGACCATCAGCAACGCTTCGCAGAGAGTTCCAGACCCCTTCCGCAAGACCTAGATCAATCAATACGATGGAAAACGTAGAATAGTAGCATTTCAAAGACAAGCTAAGGCTGTCATCCTTAACAGCGGATTTATATGGGGGGTCGGAACCTACAGTTTGTATCGAGACATCTCAGAACAAACACAATTTAAGTTTACACTCACACACAAGTATATAAAGTCTTGAGCCGAGCTTAGTTTTGTTAGTCTCTAGCTGAGTTCAGCTATAGAACAGGGCCTATGTGGGATGCTTATTCTCTTAGTTCGCACACTTTGTTACACACTACGACTGGCCAGAGCTGTGCCTGCAAACTACTTTTACATTTAATTTAAACCATAGTTAGTTGAGTAAGAGATAGTCACGACAGCGGAAGTCACTTCGAATCGGTCAGTCATTTCAGAGAGGTCCAAATAGAGATTGTACATGGGAAGGAACTATTTGGAGCTCCATGATTTAACCTATGACCACGCTCACATACACGTATATGCGTGTATCACAACTATGGCGGTCAATAGGCTATGGTCCAAACTGACTAGAATCCGGTCTCGCAGCATCTCTGGGGTTGCTTTGAGAAAAAATAAAGCTATTTTGCATTTTGAAAGTATACACTGACATCCTTATCAGAACCCTTATTGGGATCAATTTGCCCTTGGTACTTTTTTTGTCTAGTTAGCAAGAACCCTGCAGCCACAACATCCAGCCTATTCAAATACTCATTAATATTGTCACACAACAGAATAAAAAAAGGTTCCACAATCCAGTGACATTACCTCGTCCGGTTCCATAGGGATAATGGTGCACAGCGCGAAGATAAATGGATGTACGTATTTCATATACAGGTAGTACGTCGCCACCGCGTCCGAGACCGAGTAGTTGGCGAGGGTTTGGGGCTGCTCGCTAGCCATGCGACACATATCCTCTGGATCCATCTCGATGGGGTCGTAGCGGAGCTTGGCCCTGGAGGCGGCCTTGAGGTTCTGGGAGCCTACGGGGAGGTAGCTGTCCCTCTTGACCCATCTAGGGATAAGCATAGAAATAACTAGATGGAACTTCAACTGCGCGCAGTCGAAAATGATGCCTCAGCCATAGAGCAATTTTACAAACCAAAATGGAAGCAATTTTTAAAATTCAAGTTTGATTGTAATCCATCTGTTGGTTCTAATGATAACGCGATCACGAGCTATTTTAGGATACATAATGAGCCCTGTGACCTTTGACCTCGTGACCCCCCAAATCTAATCAGTTCATTGGCTCTGCAAGATACATACATGACCCAAGTTTGGCGGTAATCCATCAATCGGTTCTTGAGATAACGTGATCACAAGCTATTTTGCATACATAACGAGCCCTGTGACCTTTGACCTCGTGACCCCAAAATCTAATCAGTTCATTAGCTCTGCAAGATACATACATGACCCAAGTTTGGCGGTAATCCATCAATCGGTTCTTGAGATAACACGATCACGAGCTATTTTTGCATACATAATGAGCCCTGTGACCTTTGACCTCGTGACCCCAAAATCTAATCAGTTCATTAGCTCTGCAAGATACATACATGACCCAAGTTTGGCGGTAATCCATCAATCGGTTCTTGAGATAACGCGATCACGAGCTATTTTTGCATACATAATGAGCCCTGTGACCTTTGACCTCGTGACCCCAAAATCTAATCAGTTCATTAGCTCTGCAAGATACATACATGACCCAAGTTTGGCGGTAATCCATCAATCGGTTCTTGAGATAACGCGATCACGAGAACGGGACGTACGTACGTACGGACGGACGGACGGACAACCAGAAAACATAATGCCTCCGGCTACTTTGCAGCGGAGGCATAAAAATCTCTTTACTGGCCTTTCATTTTGAACTGGAAAAAAAATCTGACTGCCATTTCTCTTTTTTCACATGTACAGTGTACAAATACTCCAGGCTAGCTAGGGGCTTTGATCCAGGATAAATGAAGAATTAAAGATTAGGGCAAATTTTGATAAAGCTAAATCAATTGATTTTTTTTAGCTTTCCCACTGTTCTTAGTCCTATGTGGAATTATAATGAAGTAGCAGTGTCAAATGATAAGAATAGAGATCTATTGAATTGCCCTGCTATTTAAAATGTAACATCTAAAAACCTGAGACTAAATTGTCATGTCACCTGTGTGTAGTCCCATATACCCATATCGGCATGCAGTGTTTACTACTCTATATGATTACCATCAAATTTGTGTCTCATAGACTAACAAAATTTCCTAAATTTAAACCCTGGACAAGCACTATCCCTAACCTAACCTATACCTCCACCTTAACCCTAAAAGCTTGTTCAGTAATGATGCAGCAAAACAGCAGCATGTGTGTTTAAAGATCATAGATGACATGTAACATGCAACACATTTCTGTATCGTACATCAAGCAGATGTCACAAGAGCATTGCCATCACCACAGAAAATCTGGTTAGAACAATACACATCAGAGCAAATGTCACCAGAGCAAAAGTTGCCAGAGCAAATGTGGAACAATTAGAGGTCGGCGGAGCAAAAGTCTGCTCAGTGATTACCTACCTGTAAGCATCCATGTGGATCACACTCCTACACTTGTATTCTCCTGCGGCATCCTTCTGAAAGCCAATCTCTCTGTACATATCGATGCCATGATGTTTGTATCTGGTCTCAATGAAGGGCCTGCATAAACAGAAGAAACAAAGTTTTGTTGAAGATGCACTTGTTTTCGGGAGCTTTTGAATAGTTCTTTATTGTATGTCTGTAAAGTAGCACTGTTAGGAGCTTTGTTTTCATCACGGCTCAGTAGAGTATATTTTTTATAGCAGCTGTGTTATATAAATTGATCTACTATATATTATTATCATTATCATAGCACACATTAGTCAATGCATTTAATTTCACAGGTCTGTCTCACTAAACTAATTGGCAACTCTGTGACCTACTGTATGCATACAGGGGTTGTATAAAAAACATACCGGTATTTGCAATAATTATACCTTGGGTGAGTGTATGTTTGAAAATTTTCTTAAGGGAAAATATAATTTTTTGAAGTTTTTTTAATACAGGACAAATGGGAGGGGAGCTCACAAGATACGTTACAGAGTTGCCAATTTGTGTGTGATTGATCGCACTTTCAAAAATTCATAACTTTCTTATTTTTTATCAGGTTTTGCTTAAACTTTCACTGACCTGTTTCTCTCATTTTTCTGCCTCCAATAAAAAAATGTTTCTATCAGGGTGGACTTTCCCTTAATATATCATACCAATTGCATATCATAGAATAAGAGATAGGTTATAGGTGATTCATTGGGGGCCTAGCTCGGAACAACCGCATCTCTTAATAAGACACATTTATATTACTATGATATGATTATGATATATTACTTGACATTTTGATATTTTGCACTAGCCATTTTTATTTCAATGTTGCATAATTGTGAGAACAATGTGTTATGTCTAATGTTTGACGGTCCATTTGGACAGAGATCTGTTTTTCAAACCTATTTTCAAAGTTCAAAAAAGAAAACGCAGAAATCAAAAAGTGTGAATACATCTCACAAAACCACCCGTTAATTTCACAGACATCAGATCGAAAGACATTTACATCATTTTGCAAACATATAAACAATGAATCTGTATGTCCATGAACTAAAAATTATAATTACTATTTTTTTTAATATTGCTTCTTGGAAAAGATAATATGTAATCCATACTTACCAATCAAACATGTCTCCGTAACGTGACGATGATGTTGGGCTTGATCTCCAAGACGTGGTCAATGAACTTCTGCAGGCAGGCCATCTCGTTCTCCTCGTTGTAAATGATGAAGGGACCTTCATACTCCGGCTTTGGGGTGTACTCAAAGTCTTCTACGTCTTCTGCGATGATCTCACGATTTGTGATTAAATATCCCTTGAGAACAAGATGTGACAAATAAGAGAGGAGGATAATCATAATGTGTACTCCTACAGTTGAGAAGGTGGAGGTTATCCCTGCAGAGGGATAATGTAAGTTTTGAAGTACCCTTTAAGTCTAATTTCTAAATTTCTAATCAGCTTCCTTCACTCCACTCCTGACGACGGTCTGTTTAGCTGTCCGAAACGTTGAGTCTTTATTGAACCTCATTCCTTTTCAGGACTTCTTAATCAAAACTAAAGAAAGCTAACAGTCCTTTAAAGCCTATCTGCACCAGTTTGGCCAGGAGGGATTAGAGCTCCCTGCATGGTCACCGACAGGTGGTTATCTCATCAAATCAGCTCTCAATTAACATATTAAGAAAGAGGTGAGCATGGGGGACCAACGGGCACCGCTTAGGCATTGTTTGCTATATAGAGGGCGCAAGTATCTACAAGTAGTGCAGTCCCGCTTTAAGGATGGGAGGAGAGAAAGAATGGAGAAAAAAAAGTATCAATGCTTTTCATTTCATTTTTCACTAAATATTCCTCACCTGTCCGTCAACCATATATGAGATCATCATGACATTGTCCGTCTCTGCATCGGGGAACTTGAGTGGTAGTTTGGTGGTTTCGATGTCAAAGGCCAGCACAACAGGATCCTGAGGATGAAAAATATATGGAAAGTGTTCTGAAATGTAGCGATAACAGACTTGAAAATTTGGAGCATGTAAATTACTTAAAAGTGAAGAATTTATAGCTGAATAAATGTTTACAAGTAACAGTTGTCTGAGATTAATACAGTTCAGTTTCTTCTTCTTTTTTTTTTCTTATAACATTTCTTATAAATTTATGTGAAAATAATTATTTTCTTTAAAGTGGTATGATAGGAATCAATCAAGCTAGTTCATCATGATCCCTATTCATGATCTTTATTCAATAACGAGAAACATTGTAATCTTTAGCTTAAAGATAAAGTTGAGTTCTGGTCATGCGGTTGCATTGTGAAAGAAACGTTGTGGAATCGATAAGAAAAGGTCGATCATCTAGCAAATAAGTATTGGTGCGTACTGCAATGTTCTGGAATCATCAAAATGATAAGAAATTTGGCCCAGTCTTGGTAAAGTTACAAGCACTGTACACAGAAAGATGTATATGGGACTACGTGATATCTATCCAGTCCGGATCGATATGATAATTTACCAAATATATCAATTAGTAGGCGGTTTCCCGGCAAAATTTGTATCATCACGTAGTAGTCAAAACATATTCTTTCACATGATTGGTAATAAGAACTTCCATTTCATTTTTTGAGAGGGGGGCGTTTCCAAAACTGGTCTATACCTTTAATTACAATCAACATCATCCCGAGTATGATCATTACTAACTCACCATCATCATCCAGGTAACCCACATTACTAATTAAAATCATCATTAGTATCATTGTCATTATGATAACCACAACCACATCATTGTTATCTTCTTCATCATGAAAACCATCACCATCACCATGATCATGTTCATCATCATCATCATCATCATCATCACCACCATCATAAAAAACCATCACCATCATCATCACCTCACCATCATTACCATCATCATAATATCAATTACAATTAAAACCAAACGTAGTATCAACATTACTAACTGCAATACCATCTGCCCGTACTCTCTATTTAACCATCCAAGTCACTGGCATTACCTCATTCACATTCATTACCATCATCGTTATCACTATCACCATCATCACTATCATCATCATCGTCAACAACATCATCACCATCATCATCACCACCCTTATCATCCTCATTTCCACCACCATGATAATCATCTCTCCAGCCTATGTGAGGACTTACTGGTCTCTCTAAAAGGTCATCTCTCTGTGTGATGATGGGTGCCATGGAACCCCTCCCCTGTACTGAGTACCAATGACCCTGTAAAAGTGAAGAGAGAGAGAGAGAGAGAGAGAGAAATAAAGAGAGAGAGAGAGAGAAAGAAATAAAGAGAGAGAGAGAGAGAAAGAATGAGGGAGTGAGAGAGAAAGGGGAAAGAGAGAGAGAGAGCGCGAGAGATTCAAACAGTTAGATTTGAGGAGAAAAGTCTGTTAAGTCTGATGCAGTGTTAGCCTTTGTTCATGGGACAGGGATATCAAAAAGAAATATCAAAATCCCATTTCTAAAGACAGAATTATCACGTTCTGAATATACATCTGGAATATCACTTCAAGTCGCAAGAATATTTTGTCACTCTATCCCCCTACAAAGAGGGGAATCTTGAATTACATCAAAAGCGAAATAAAATTTAGTATGACCCTCCTAGGAATCGTTTCACAAAACCGTCTTAAGTACAAGTTCACTGACATCCCATTGAAACTTGTGTTAAATTTAGTACATGCGTTTCGATGGGTCTTTGGCAAACTTGTACTTATGATAACCCTGAACATAAACAGATTGACCTTCTTTTTAAAGGTAGATATCAATCCGATGGCTGGGCAAAAATAAAGTGCTTTGAATCCTACTTTTGCATTGGGTGCTGGATGAATACAGAATCACCATTCTCTGTAGTAGTAGCAGTGGTTATTTTACCTGACTGCTAAGAAAGCATAAATGCATGTTAGTAAGCAACCATGCTCAGCTGTTCAGGCGCGAGGCCTGCTTTGAACACTCCATTTTTTTCAAAGTAAATGTTCCCGCCTCTCTATGTGAAACACTTACCACATGAATCTTCTTGTCGATAGCCACTCTGACATGGTAGGGGACATCATACTCCCTGATATCTATGATGTTATCCATCTGGTCGTTGATCTTCTTACCTCTTGTGCTGCCCCCAGTGTTGCTGTCTCCACCAAGATGGCTGATGATAAAGGGAACAAGAATCAATGATGTTTCAGAGATTAAGAAATCAATCGTGTGACGTCTTTCTTCAACTATACTTTTATTTGGTGAAGAAAAAAATTATACTTCCCTGGAAAGCTAAATAAACCATGAATTATGACGAACCCATAATCTTAGAGCATTCAATTTCAAGTTGGGAATGAATGATACACATGCTTTCTATGAAAAGGACATTTTACTAATACTAGCATTCAATTTCACCTTAAATCTAACAAGAACTTTCTCATGCCTAAATGTATGGAGTATTTAAGTTAGACTGTTATCTTTCTAATGATACACCACTGCTCACAACAGGGCCAGTTTGTGAAATAATAAAGAGTCAATACCAATCAGTTGAGGAAGTGATCATACCTGCTTAGAAGGGCAGTGTAGGCCGAGGAGGATTTCTGGTGCTCTCGATTCTTACGAACCCGCGGCATGATTTCTCGTCGGACCTTCATCAGATCCTGTGTTGAGTGGAAACTCAGCTTCAGGCAGCTACACTTCAGACCCACCAAGTGATTTGGCTGTTGGAGGGGAAAAATAGGGAGTATTTAGTCTCAGGAGGCACGTTGTCTCAGTAGGCACGACAGCTTAGGAGGCACGATGGCTCAGTGGTAGAGCAGTGGTTTCCTAACCGGGAGGTCTCAGATTCAAATCCGAGTCAATATGCCTTTAGTAAAGCATTAATCCTCGTTATCGGAGAGGATTTAAAGCCATCCTACTTGCTTACCTACAAGCACATATATGCTTTCTTAGCAGTCAGGTAAAGCAATCATCAACATCAAATGGATTGACACTGACCTTAGGATCTTGAAGCAGTACAACATGATGATAAGGCCATCATTGCTCAAGGTTTTACTTCATCAAAAATAGAATTGGGGTTACGGTAGTAGCTTTACGAAATGTAGTGGCACGAAAAGATGCATCCGGAATGCAAAATGCATAATTGTTGAAGATCATAATCCTCATTACTAAGTCCTTCAGAGAGAATTCTAGCCTAAAATCCTGAAAAGAATGTAAGTACTAAACCAAAATGAATGCAGTGAAGAACTGATTTATTCCAATATGATGACAGAAAGCTATGTTACAGGGATATGATAAAATAAAAACACAAGAATTGTTGAACCCATGGGAGAACTGTTCTTTATGAAAACAGGGCACTGATTGATACATACCAAGTCAAGGTCTTCCTTGTAGACCGTTTCCACTGAAGCAAGCGTTCCAAAGTGCTTCCTAGTCAAGTAGGCAGATACCTCCCTTTCACATTCTTTCTTGGTGACGATGTAGAAGTAGGGTCTGAACGGGAAGGAAACCTGAAACAGAGAAAATAGAATATTTCCATCAGTTTGCTCCATAGTACAGTCAAACCTGTCTATAAAGACCACCCAAGGGAGACAAGAAAAGCGATCTTTATAGGCAGGTGGTTTTTATTTACAGGTTCTTTTACTACATGTTTCAATGAGAAACCATTTTCAAGGGAAACAAAAAAAATTGTGGTCTTTGTAGACAGGTGGTCAAAAAACAGGTTTGACTGTATCTCATTGAATTGTTGATACAGTATAAACCAGAAAGAATGCTGCATTCCAGTATAAAGTTGTTACTTTATGTCCCACAAACTGTGACAAAATCTTACGGGGGAAAGTCCATTTTCATATGCAGCCACTGTTTTATGGAATAACTTGCCGGGAATACCTTTGAAATTTAGAAACGTATGAAAATTTCAGAAGTAATTTGAAAACGTATCTATTTAGTACTTTGTAAGATTTCACAATAACACCATTTTCACTCCTTATGTATTATATTCTGTAAAGCACATAGAGACAAGCAAATATGCCTATGTGTTATGTGCTATACAAAAACATTTAATTATTAGTAGTATTATTATTTCCCCTCCCTCCCTCCTACTTTTCTCTCGGTTCTGATTTCCTGAAGTGTAATATTCCTGTAAGAATTGGGAGTCTCTGTCCAACGATCTTTGCCTGGATCAAACAAGAACAGTTAGATAAACCTAAGCCAAAATCTGCCAAGTGCATCAAACATAAAACCTCTGTGTGTCGAATGTTTTGGACTAATCATCAACAATTAATTTCAGTCGTTTAAAAATTGAAGTTTGAATTCTTTGGCCTTGTAGCACTTTCATGGAACAAACTCTATCTCTTTCTCTTTCGAAAAGAGAGAGAGAGAAAAAAAAACTTTACCAAAATAATTCAAGTTGAACATCTTTTCTTGCCATGGGTAAGTCTAGATTTTACCCTATATGATAGAAGGTGTTTATATGTTTGAAGTTGCTAATTAATTTTTTTTTTTTTTGGGGGTGCTTTTTTTCTTTCCAAAACATGATAAAAGTAATAAACTAAATACCATGATAAGTTTGAACCAAATTTGTAATCCCCCAGCCACTAAAAGTAGTATACGCTCTAAACAAATTTGATGTATAAATACCTTGAAGCGACTGCCGTCGTCTTGTAGGAAGTAATAATCCACAGCACTGATCAGCTTCTTACTCTCATCCAAAATGTCCGCCTGACAGGGTAAGAAAAATAGTACATTAAGTCCCCTAGAAACACTGGTCATTTTGGCCGCTATTTTGCTAAAACTGGTCACTTTTGATCACAGATAATTTTTTCCAAAAGAGATTTGATGGGCCTATCCTACATGTATGTAAATGTGTGCCCTGATGTAACAATTTGGTCATTTCGGTTACTTTTTGGCCCCCCAAAAAGAAGATAATTTGTATTGATTTTTGTTCAAAATCAGGCAAAATTTTCAGTCAGAATTAATAGATGGGTAGGTATTGACATCTATCCAAATTCAATATAAAACTGTGCCCTGATATAACTATAGGCCTATTAAGGGCAGTTAATCTCATTGAATGAATATATACATGTAGGCCTACATGTACATGCAGTTTGGACCACTTTTGTTATTTTGATCGGTGGGTAGTGCTTTGGAAACATTTTGAAAGATGCAATACCAAAGTCACAATAATCAATATTACCTATCATATTTCACACTTAAAGGTAAAGACCAGTTTTGGAAACGCCCCTCTCTCAAAAAATGCAATGGAAGCTCTCATTACCAATCATGTGAAAGAATATGTTCTGACTAATACGTGATGATACAAATTTTGCCGGGAAACCGCCTACTAATTGATATATTTGGGACCAAATAGATATCGCGCACGTTGTCGCGTAGTCCCATATACATCTTTCTGTGTACAGTGCTTGTAACTTTACCAAGACTGGGCCAAATTTCTTATCATGTTGATGATTCCAGAACCTTGGAGTACACACCAATACTTATATGCTAGATGACCAACCTTTTCTGATCGATTCCACAACGTTTCTTTCACAATGCAATCGCATGACCAGAACTGGTCTTTATCTTTAACCCTAAAATAATATAATGAATTAAAAGATAAGTTGCCACAGCTCAGCTTCCAATTAATGAAGTAGCACCTTAAATTTCATTGTCTGGAACTTTTTTTTTTCTAGAGATTTTGAAGAAGGGCCCACGAGAGGAAAAAAAAATTGAGTTATTGAGAATGGCTTACTGGATGCATGTTGATAAGCCATCCCACTCTTTCGGCAGGCTCCTTGTAGCGATCAAATCCGTACAGCGAATCCAGTTCATCATTGATTACTGACCTCTGTAGCCTGGCCTCAGATGAATCTTCTGATTTTCTGCTAAATATAAAAGATGCTCAAATTTAGTCAAAATATAAGCTATGGCTGCGGAACAAAACTAAACAAACAAATATGAAATAGGGGGAAAAAGCAAAAGAATCTAACTCAGGGGGGTATATAGTTTTTGTTTTCATAAAATTACATAATCTATTCTCATCAATAAAAACAATATTAAATAACAAAGAAATTGAAAGTTTTTGAAATTGTATGTACAGACGAAATTGGAGAGGTCCTTGCAAGATACGTCACAGTGTATTAAATTCCAATTTGTGGTTGATTGATTGCAATTTCAACAAAAATCAGAATTTTCATATGTTTAATCGCAATTTGCTCAAACTTTTACTGACACTGGCCAGTTCATCTCACTTTCACTGTTTCAGACTCACTCATCACTCTCCTTTTGATTTTCTTAAAACTAAAGTTAATATCACTGTGTCTGTGAACTTCCCTAATTAACAATAATTCAAAAACCATTTGATGTGATAGTGTTATAATCTCAACGTTATCCTTAATTCAATACACCCTCATCGCCCCCCACGCTCGATGTTAATAAAATGTTCAAAACAAAGATTAAAATATCTATTCCTCATCAATAACGACAATAACAACAGAGGAAATTGGAGAGGTCCTCGCAAGATATGTCAGTCAGTGTTTCCAATTTGCGGTTGATTGATTGCAATTTCAAAAAATCAAAATTTCTTATTTTTAATTGTAATACTAATAGTACATGTACCAACGTGAATCAAATGCAGAGGGGCACATAAGTTGAAGCTTCAAGTTCAAGCCTCAACACCAAAGTAAACCAAAGACAAAGTAGACCTAAGTAATTTGCTCAAACTTTCACTGACACTGGCCAGCCTCATGCTCTTCTTGTTCTTCTTCCTGAAAAGGGCAGGCTTCATGAAATGAAGATTAACGCACTCATCAACAAAAGACATCACTCATCACTTCAGAAGTTCAGTCTCACTTTCTTACATTATAAAACTAAATTTATATTATATCACTCTCATTCACTGTGAACTTCCCCAATTAGCAATATTTTTTTTCAAAAAACATTTAATGTGATACTGATAGTCATCACAGTGCTAATCTCAACGTCATTCTTAATTCAATACACCTCTCACCCCCCACCCCCGCTCGATGTATTGTTAATACAAATGTTCAAAACAAAACTCAAAGTGATGCACAGCTCCAGCGCCCCACCGAGACACCACGGTAGGCCTACTCACCTACCACCTGCCCAAGAACTGTCGGCGTTGTCACTGCGATCAGCCTTGTAGCGGCCGCTGTTCTGCAGAACCATTCTGAAACGATTCGAGTCTAAGACGGCGATAAATGTAATCTAATTTCTGCCTTTTATGTGAATGATCATAAAATATCAATACCCATATGCATAAGCAAAATCATTTGAAGATAAACAGTCTCATCAGATGTCCATAAAGCAATATTAGAAGGTTATTTCTGTAATGCATTCAATGACTGGAATTGTAGAAAAGATAACTTCGTCTTTGGCGCGGGCGCGAAATTGTTCAACTTTAGACTGAAGAGGGCGACAAACACTCACCAAAGGCGTCTAGTCGAGCTCGTGGAAACGAAAAGTGTTTAAAATGGGGACTAACAATTTGAAATTCTGCCTCTTTCTGTCGTGTTTGAGTCTGTTGGCGTTTGAAGGTAACTGTATTTCATGAATCTGTATTGTTTGAGTGAATAGTTGTGCAAGCTATTAACCAAAATAAGTACGAATTCATATTTGTTTTGATGTGAATGTATGTAGTTGCTCAAACCCGGAACTGACTGCTGTCAGTGCGGATTGCACTGCCAATCGGCCGCTCGATCGAGCGGTTGGTTTTGCTGTAGCCAGCCGCACAGTGACAGCACAGGCCAGGACGAGCGAGATAGCTGGAGGCTGGAGGCCGGAGGCGCGGGCCGAGGCGACCTGCACATTTGTCTAGCCTCTGAGCTCTGGCTGTAGCCTCTAGGGGTCGATACAAGTACATTTTTGGCCTTTTGGGTGCTAATGCGGAATCATATCCATACTTTGACCCGTAACTCCGGCCATTTTTGCCTAAAAAAACTGGGAAAATGCACAAGAAAGACCTAGAATAGATCTAGGGCCTAGATCTAGATCTAGACTTCTAGATCTATTTTAAGAATTTTTAAAGTAGATCTAATTTCTGTTTGTGTTACTGTTGTTACTGTTAGGCCTGATAGAACCCCTACTACCCTAGTATTTTAATTTTTATCTAAAATTGCAACGCAATATTTTAATTAATTTTGTCTTTCTGTAACATTTTTTAAAATTGATTCAATCGACACAAAAAAAAATAACCTATTATTAAATCAAAATGAACACCAGAAATTGCAGAATCACATTTTTAATTATACCTTTTTTGTAGGTGCCTTTTGTCGTGAGGAAGTGCACAACAAAAAGCCACAAGCGCCCGCTTCCATTTTCTACATGTAACACTTACTCTTAGACTAATGCTTATTGTAAACACTAACACAGTCGGAGCTACCAAACCAAGTGTCATGCACAATGTGCATGACAGTCACGCATCGAGGGTCTGAGAACGCTGTCACGCATGGCAACCATTTTGTCACGCATCAGGGCCAGACTGGGAAGAAAAAAAGAAAAAGGTAGTAGGTCTAATTGCTAGACTACGTACTGGCCGACCGCCTCAAGGCCTCGGCTAGCTCCTTGCAGGGTTCGTGTACGTATATCGCATGCACGTAGCATGCATGCAGGCCAGCTTTCACGTCGCGTCACGTGTGCGCGCAATTTCGAAACGTACACTATACGCTATATCCTCTCTCGTACGCCTAGTCATGAAAATGTCACGCATAGCTGATCTTTGAACTTGGCATCTCTGCCTAGTCCACGTAGAACTTTCCGCATTGAGCACTAAGAATGATTACGATCTCTCTCTCGCTCTCTCTTTCTCTCGGCCAATGAGATTGGCGGAGCCGCTCGAGCGGCTTCAAATTTAAGTGAGAGAGGGCCTACTTAACTTAGCGCAACTTAAGTGCAATGGCAATGCCAATACGTGATATTACACAACACACTGACATGTGACCATGCTTTAAACAGTGACGCACTTCACACATATAAGCTGACGCACACTCAGCATAGGAACACACATAAAAAAATAATAAATAAACGAACATTTCAGTACAACTTTCCAGTTTGTACCTTAAATATTACGAAAACAAGAATTTTTCAAACTTAAAGGCATCGTTAACAATGTTTAATCTACGATGCATGGCCCTACATGTTACATGTATCAGTGTCTGTGATATGGTGTAATAATGAAGCCCTAAAAACATTCGCTTCAAAATGATCATGGAGTGCCTCAAAAAAGTAAAAATCTTTGACCGGTTTGAATTACCATACTCATTTTCCCAAATAGAGTAATAGACTGTAGTGTTAAGAAAACCGATTCCTGAATGACCTAAAGGTTTATAATTATGATTGCAGCATGAGCTAAGTCCAGGATTTTGTTTCAGAATCTGAGGCAATGTTACCGAGTCACTTTAAGTAAGACTTCAATTTAAAGATAAAGGCCAGTTCTGGTCATGCGATTGCATTGTGAAAGAAACGTTGTGGTATCGATCAGAAAAGGTTGATCATCTAGCATATAAGTATTGGTGTGTACTGCAAGTTTCTGGAATCATCAAAATGATAAGAAATTTGGCCCAGTCTTGGTAAAGTTACAAGCACTGTACACAGAAAGATGTATATGGGACTACGCGACCACGTGCACGATATCTGTTTGGTCCCAATAGATATAATAGTTTACCAAATGTTTCAATTAGTATGCGGTTTCCCGACTTTCCCGGCAAGATTTGTATCATCACATATTAGTCAAAACATATTCTTTCACATGATTGGTAATGAGAGCTTCCATTTCATTTTTTTGAGAGAGGGGCGTTTCCAAAACTGGTCTTTACCTTTAAGTGAAATACTTCACTTTTTAAAGGTACTATGTCCCATTTGCAGGCCCAAAAAATGAAAAGGTTAAATTCTAACAGCATTTGAAAGACAATACTAATTTAGAACTTCCTTTAAAAAAAGGGGGCTTGAAAATGTCTTTAAGTGGGAAAATAACGACTATTAGTTGTCGAATCGACTTAGGAGCTATAGAGCCAGTAAGTAATAGTCTGATTTTTCAGACCATTGTACCGAATGGTCGTACGTTTTATGCTGCGCAAAGATTCAATCAGTTTAATTTTGGCCATTACAAGAAGTGGGTTATTGATGTAGACAAATGCTCATGTACCCTTTACAGCTCATTTTATGTATGTTATTACCAAAGATGAAAAAAGCCAGTCAGTCACTCAATAGTGTCTGACAGTGAAGTCTAGCAAGTAAACAGGTTTCCTTGCATAATTTGAATATTAGGACACTGCTAACGTTTAAATTTAGAAATAGATATAATCAGATGGGATACACATGACATACATGTATTCATAACTCCTGCAAAGTTCTACAGAATTTGATGTTGGCTGCAAAAGGGACATAGTATCTTTAAGGATGATGAAAAAATTGTAACAAATAGAGGGTTTGACTGAAATATCATTTGGTATCAGATCAAACGGAAAATCTCCTCGCACTAATATCTTATAACATAGAGCCCATGCCAGCCAGCGATAGCCAATCAGAAGGGCCCGTGTAGGCGCCAAGTTAGGAAAATGAGGCTGAGACGGTATGAACGTAATGCGCATGTGCTAGATGTGAGCTAAAGTTCTACAGTACGTGCAGTCACAGGCTATTTTGAACTTTTAACAAACAAGATGTGATCCTGTTGGAGGTTTGAGAGAAACATGATACATTTGGTAAAATAATATTAATAGGAAATTATCTACAAAATTAGAGTACAACAGGGAAAGATTTCCTTTTGCGACAGCCACCCAAATTGCAAAAACAAGATTTCTTGTAGGCCTATTGACTTATTTCACTTTCTTTCCATCTCTCATTATCTCTCTCACTTTTCCATTGTCGTCTCAACAACTTGTAATTCGGTGATATAAACATACGAACGAATTATAAATTTCATTTTTTGTTGGAAGCTCTCTGGATTCAATCCTGCACCTATTCAACGGGGTGATGGGGTTTGTAACGAATTTCTAGGTAGATTAGACTATATTTTGTAGGTCAGTAGATGGCGCTGTTTAGAGCCTTATTTCGGAGTCTATATTTTTAGCCTAACTCTAACAATAACCCTAACCCTATTTTATCATATATTATTATTAGTTATATCATTCTAATTCTAAGCTGTACCCTTTTTTTCTCAATTTGGGTGGCTGTCGCAAAACGAAATCTTCCCAAAGTGAAATCATAACGAAAAAGTGCACCATCCTCTCCCTCTCATGTAAAGAATGTATCCCAATTTTCTGTTTCTGCAGGACTCGCCCAGCCTCAGATTCAACCAATGTCCTCTGTTCAGCCGCTCACCAGCGGACAACGAGTAACCCTCGATTGCACGGTCACCAGCACCAACACGGGCGAAAAAATCGAGTGGTACCATGACGGAGATGTTATCAGCTTTGGTGAGATGCTTCTCCGCGATCGGGAAGGGGCCTACACCCTGCAAGTAACGCAAGAACCAGGGGTGCCCTCTACGTATCACTGGATCATCACGATTGCTAATCCGGATATTTCACGCGATGAAGGGTCGTGGAGCTGCAACTTTGCACCTGAAGGGTCACCGCCGCAAGTAGTGGTGACAGATCTTCTTGTAATTGGTAGGTTCTAGTGCTGTGGCAATCTTATATTGAAAACAAATACTGTTGATAATTCCACCCCTCAAATGGTTTGGTATAATTGTTTGTTTGTTTGTTTGTTGTAATTTTGTATACCGGTATTGTTTTATTTTTGCTGGGCAGTTTGGGTATATAATCTAAATGATTCACCAAATGTTAAACACTATGGTTTACATTAAAGGTAAAGACCAGTTTTGGAAACGCCTCTCTCAAAAAAATGAAATGGAAGCTCTCATTACCAATCATGTGACAGAATATATTTTGACTAATACGCGATGATACAAATTTTGCCGGGAAAGTCGGGAAACAGCCTACTAATTGATATATTTGGTAAATTATTATATCTATTGGGACCAAATAGATATCGTGCACGTGGTCGCGTAGTCCCATATACATCTTTCTGTGTACAGTGCTTGTAACTTTACCAAGACTGGGCCAAATTTCTTATCATTTTGATGATTCTAGAACCTTGCAGTACACACCAATACTTACGTGTATATGCTAGATGATCAACCTTTTCTGATCGATTCCACAACATTTCTTTCACAATGCAATCGCATGACCAGAACTGGTCTTTCTATTTAAAAAAAGAATAGACTACACATTGTTATCATTCTTACATTTACACTCCTGATATAGTGATATTGACAATTATACATGTAAGCTTAAAAATATGATTTTTCTTGACACCTAATTAGTTACCCATATTCACTGTAAGTGTAACCCGTCTCTACAAGTAATATTTCTGCTGTGTAGAGAAGTCATCTTCTGGATGCAAAATTAAAACCTGAATAATTACACGAAGGGTGGTCTTGAGACCAGTTAAAGCGATAGCACATGACTCACCATTTTTGGTGCTGTTTTTGAAAGTTTTAAAGTTTGGTGTTAGAAGAGGTGGGGTGGGAATTTACATACCGGTATTGATGTATGAAGAAGGTATGAAAGTAACCAAAAAGAATAGAAGTTTGTTTTCACTTTTAATGCTCTTCTTGCTTTATAAGACTTATCAGAATACCTTCATCACTTCAAGGAAATTATAGACACGACATTTGATTCCAGAGACAGGTTGGGGGTTTGGGTTTATACATGTACATGTATGTTCAGGTATGGAAGCCCATGTAATCAAGAAGAAATTGTTTCTTTTGACATCCATCTTGCTCATCTAGCCTTAAATATCGTAAGTGTGTAGGAAAGAGAGTTTAAGGGTAGCTTGGGAGCTACTGTGTTGTACAGAAGTGCTTTACCTACACGGAGTGATCCGTTTATTTGACAATCCGCTGTCTCAAGGACCTCTCAAACATCAGTTCTGTCATGTAGTTTATGTGAACAAGCCAGTAGAATCACCATTATCAATTAATTGAATATCAGGTAGGGCAGTTAAGGTGAAGAACTGCTAAAGTTTTGTTGATATCATGTGTAGATGTGGGAGCACATGTACTGTATGTCTCCAAGATGAAAATGAATTGTTTCTTTTGACAATCGTCTGTCTCTAGGACCTCCGTTCGTCAGCTTCGTCACACCCAACCTGAACAACCCCCAGCTCAACAGCGACGTTCATCTGGAATGTGTGGCCACTGGTAGTCCTCTCCCCAGCGTCACCTGGTCCAGGACTTACCCTGTGTCCTACATCCTGATGAACGGCGCCAGGAAGGGCTTTATCAGGCAGATCTCCAACAACACCATCAGGCTCAACCCGATCACAATGGACCACAGGGGAGAGTACATGTGCTCGGTGACCAACGGCCATGGCGAGATCCAGACAAGGAAGACGTATGTCCAACTCCCATGTAAGTTTATAAGAAATGAGATTTGATTTTACAGCGTATTTTGTCATGTGCATGTCAATTTGCGGCTTACAGGGGTATTATTAAATCTCATGTACAGCTAAAAGAAATTTGGAAAGAAATGCAATGTGGCTCTCCTTGTATCAAAATATACATGTATATGTACGGGGTCAGTTTGTATTCTGTCCATGATTTTCTGTGAACTGTAGTATAAATTACTCCCAAGAAAGCTAGATTATGGCTATAAAGTTCCCTTAAAGCCCAAGTCCACTCCAAAATAACTTACTTTCAATAGAACCAGAAAAATCAGACAAACCAATCAAAAAAAGTTTGAGAAAAATCGGATAACTAATAAGAAAGTTATTAATTTTTAATGACATGAAAAACTTTGAAAATCACTACACAAATTGGCAACTCACTCATGAGTCTGTGACGTATGGTCCTCACTATCCACTAATTATTTTCTTTATATTGATAATATAAATTTCCTATTTTCACCCTAAGAATCTTATTTCTTCACACCAGCATTCAAGTTAGATTGATAGTAGTATGTTTGTGTGTGGATGCACAAATAAAGAGTAATTTTTGTCCAGTTAAATCATGAAAAATTGAATTTTGATAAACTATTTATATAAAAATCAATAATTATGAAATACAATATTCAGAAAATAGTATAAATTCTTCAAAATTCACGCAATATGATACAAATCATATAACCTGGGCAAATGCATGGGGAAATCAAGTTTTGAGGGATATAAAGGGAAATTAATAGGATTAAACTATATAAAGCAATTGATAAGTTGTGAGGACATGACGTCACAAACTGATAACCATCTTGGCAATTTGTGTTGTGATTCTCATTGTTCCATAGTTTTACATACTTTTTCAAAAATTCATAACTTTCTTATTAGTTATCCGATTTTGCTCAAACTTTTTTTGATTGGTTTGTCTGATTTTTCTGCTTTTATTGAAAGTAAGTTATTTTTGGAGTGGACTTGCCCTTTAAGTTAAGCTAGGACCCTTCCAGCCTGATGGCTCCCGGCATTTTATCGTGAGTTTTAGTAAAGGCTTTAAGATCATTTAGCTGTTTCCCATTCAAGATTAATGTATACCGGTGTTAAAAGGGTTGTCATGGAGCTAATCAAGACCGGAAATTTGTAATTTAGCAAAGCCATGGTATTGGACAAAGCAATGCTTCCATCAGTTGGTGCCTATTGTTTTGTTTTGTGCACGTGACACAAACAAGTGACTGTGCAGAGAGGCGGAGAACACGGTTGACATGTTACAGTACATTGGTGTTACCATTTCAGATGCGCCTGAGGTTACAGCAACGATCAAGAACATCCGGGTGATGGAGAATTCTGAAGCTGTCCTTGCTTGCATCAGCCAGGCCTACCCGGCTACTTCATCTGGAAGTGATGTCATGTGGACTGTGAATGGCACTGCTGTGGAGTAAGTTTCTGTTTTTCTTTTCTTTTCTATTATGTTTCTCAAGCATTTATTCTTGATGTATTAAATGCTTTGTCAGTTTCTATGTGCAGAAGGCCATATTTCGCTGACACCAGACTGGGTGGAAATACCATTAATGTTTGTACAAACCCGTAGTCCCATCAAGAAATACCCCCTACATGTAGTATCCCTGAGAGTCTTTGGGTGAGAGAAATGTAAGATATTGACTCTCATATGGGGCAATTGGAGGAAAATGAAGAGCATAAGGCCTGTTGGACATAAAACTGAAAGCTAATCCTGGTGATTGACAATACCTGTTATTGGATAAACACGCGAATGGTGTGAAATTCCCCATGAGAGCCCACTACTATGCGTCCTTAATGTAAGATGGGATGAGTGTGTTACAAGATGGGCATAGTTTTTAAAAGAGAAGGTCGAGGTCTGGTAAAGGTGAATATTATGTGAGTCTTTTCATTCTTTTTAAAATCAATGTGGAAGAATTCTGAATACCATACAAAGAAGGTACCCTAAAAAGGATTGCTCTTCAAATGCCTCCATATCTTTGTCATGTGATAAGAATTTGTTAGAGTAATTTTGTTTAACCCAAACTTTTCATCCCACATTGCATGTACATGTACATGTACATGTATGTGTAGTCTCAATACCTATTTCTGTTTCCAATCAGGCGCAGCGGAGCACCCCAATTACCGAGCGATCGACTCTCGTCCAGTAAACATCATTTGCATAAAATAAACAATTGTGTACCGATTGATGCGAAAAAAAGTAAACAAATTTCGAAGGCAAATTCTTCATTAATGTGATGAATATCAGCAATCAAAGCTACTAAATCGATTATTTAAAAAATTTGCAAGACACTCATGTGTATAACAAAAGTTATTGATGCACGAAAATGTGAAATTTAAGGGATAATTTTGACGAACAAAACGAAAAATGAGATACGAAATCACCGTAAAATTCACCATTTTTCGAGACCGCCAAGAATTGCCTCATATGAACAGAAAAGAAATTTAATAATCTCAATCCTTCTGAAATATCTCTTTTTATAGTTGCTGGATAGGGTAGAGTCAGAGAAAACATACCCCAACGTCCGAATCTCATCGAACAAAAACAAGCCTTCGTGTGCGCAAAATGTTATGACCAGTCCTATTCATTCAAATATGTGTTATGTCAGGAAACCTCGCGTGTGCCTGGGTTATACATGTCTTGCCGGCCGAATGCACTGAGCCCGAAGACGCATGCGCAGAGAATAGGGACTTTTAGATTTGCACGACGAGCGTGCACCTGCTGCGTGGACATCCTTTTAAGGCAATGTTACGTCCTTTTACGGCACTGCCGGGCAGACTGTCAGTCCCGACAGTGCCTTAAAAGGACGTCACATTGCCTTAAAAGGATGTCCACGCAGCAGTCCACGTCGTGCAAATCTAAAAGTCCCTGAAGCCCCATGAAACAGGACTTATAACTATAAAAATACTCCATCGGCCAAGCGAAAATTTCGCCCATATATGGATTCAACCCTCATGAACATTCATACTAAGTCTCTACTTCCTGCATTGCTGGATAGGGGAGAGTCAGAAAAAAATAGACGGCGTGTTTATCGAGGGTGAAGCTCATATATCGAGTTTTATTCCATGGAATTTCATATTTATTTCACTGATATCAAGTTCATAATAATTGTAGTTAGTATGGAAAGTTTTATAACGATATTGGCAGTAATAAAGGCGCAACGCGAATTTTAAGATTTTACATTCTAGCAAACACATGTTCGGATTCACGTAGATGTCCGTTGGTTATTCAAATAGAACGGGCCGCTAATGATATGCTAATTGGGGTGCTCCGCTGGGCCTGCAATGCATGTGAATTAAGCAAGATTGAGCTAATTTCTTGATTTTCTTCATATGTTGATGATTCAAAAACTTCACAGTGTACAATGATTTTATGTATTACATAATCAACCAGTCCAATTTGCTTCCAGACAGTTCCTTTCACAATGTAATTCCATGACCAAAACACTCCTCTTAAGTCTTAATCTTTAATGGGACTGTTGTTCTTTCGTGGAAGAGAGCTGGTTCTGAAAAGAACTGAAGTTCAAATAGTTTACTGAACTATAGTATTCTTACAGATTATATCTGTAAAGAACCTGTTGGCTTTTTTTCCCCAAAGAAGAAATTCTGCTCAATTTTTGTTTTCTTCTTTTTCTTTTCTTGTCCATTACAGCCCACTGCAGGGAACTGATGTGAACGTAGATCGTCACCCTGATAATTTCAACGACGACGCTACTACTCCCGCCTGACTATCAGAAGGGTCAATATGAACCACGTCGGAACGTACGAGTGCATATTTACCAACCAACAAGGGACAGGCTCTGCTACCGTGACTCTTGGATGTGAGCTGAAACATTTTTATTTTCGATTTTCTGAATTTTGTCAATATGAATTATATCTCTAATTTTAGATAAGAGTAAGCTAGATCATTGAGAATTTCTTTGGACTACAGGCTTGTTCACATATGCTGCGGTAAATCGCTGCCGGTGTTTTTGTTTACAGCATGAATGGCAAATGGGGCTGAAAAGGTAGCTCTGCACAACAATGGTCCTATGGCTGCGTACTTGTACTCACAATGTATTTCTATGTTATAAGATACAAAGAGATGAATTCTTTCACCTTTCTTGACCAGAAGGGTGTTTCAAACTCGAGATCACTGGAGCCAAGATAAGTGACAATGACATAGTCATTCAGTGAAGGATTAATCCTTTTTATCCAGATAGATGCTTTCACCTTCCTTGATTAGAAGGGCGTTTCAAACTCAAGATCACTAGAGCCAAGCTAGGTGACAATGACATAGTCATTCAGTGAAGGATTAATCCTTTTTATCCAGATGGATTCTTTCACCTTCCTTGATCAGAAGGGCATTTCAAACTCAAGATCACTAGAGCCAAGCTAGGTGACAATGACATAGTCATTCAGTGAAGGATTAATCCTCTTTATCCAGATGGATTCTTTCACCTTCCTTGATCAGAAGGGCATTTCAAACTCAAGATCACTAGAGCCAAGCTAGGTGACAATGACATAGTCATTCAGTGAAGGATTAATCCTCTTTATCCAGATGGATTCTTTCACCTTCCTTGATCAGAAGGGCATTTCAAACTCAAGATCACTAGAGCCAAGCTAGGTGACAATGACATAGTCATTCAGTGAAGGATTAATCCTCTTTATCCAGATGGATTCTTTCACCTTCCTTGATCAGAAGGGTGTTTCAAACTCAAGATCACTAGAGCCAAGCTAGGTGACAATGACATAGTCATTCAGTGAAGGATTAATCCTCTTTATCCAGATGGATTCTTTCACCTTCCTTGATCAGAAGGGCATTTCAAACTCAAGATCACTAGAGCCAAGCTAGGTGACAATGACATAGTCATTCAGTGAAGGATTAATCCTTTTTATCCAGATGGATTCTTTTACCTTTCTTAACCAGAAGGGCATTTCAATCTCAATAATGTGGACATCATCCCATCAAATTTGAAGTCCAGTGGATCTGCTAATAACAGAGTGAGATGGAACGCTCAATCTGAGGATTCTTTTTTTGCTCTTTTAAAATTCCATGGGATGATGCCCATATTATTGAGTTTGAAAGGCCCTTCTGGTCAAAGAAAGGCGAGTGAATCCATCTGTATTTAACAAAGATTAATCCTTCACTGAATAGGGACAAAGGCTATTGAGTGCCACCTATCTTCGCTCCAGTGAACTTGAGGCAGCAGAAAACAAGAAATTGTGTGATCTATCAAAAGTTCACTGGATGAAAGCTTACCTAATAGATTTTTTTTCTTACTCCTTTTTCTTCCTTCGCTCTCTCGTCCCCCTTTATTTGTTTAGGCCGCCAAAAGAGGAGGGGGATCCGCCACTGTTTCTAAAGCTTAACAAATTATACAAGAGAGAAAAAGTTAAATTTCTCAGTATTTCTTATTCCTTTTGATTGTCCTTGTATTTACTTCAATTTCCTTTAAAAATTGATTGACACCTTCAAAATTCTGTATTTTCCTTAAACTAAGGAAATGCGAGACTCTCTCCCGGGCGGTACGGATTGGAATGCCCTGCGGTCCGGACTTTAAGAAGCTCTGGTCTAGACTGATACCTCCCCACCTCTCCCCCACCCCTCTCTGCAAAAATACAAAAGAAGAAAAAATGGACATGCCATGTTTTGTATACAATTGTATATATATATAAATATATTGATAATCGTTCCCTCTATTCCCTTTCTCCTCATTTACAGTGGAACCGACCATCGACCCCAGTAAGTTTATATTTTTTTCTTCTTCAAATCCCGCTATAATTGATGATGAATTCTCAACCATACTATACTGAGCAATAAGATTGTCAAGTCGATTTTATAATTTCACAAAATGTACAAGAAATTTACCGTATTTATATACTGATTCTCATGCAAATTAAGAAGTTATAACTCTAGTGCATTATGTGGAATAGTTTCCACTTCTGTGCTTCAATAGAGTTATTACTTAAAGCCCAAGTCCACTCCGATTTTCAAAAATTATAACATGTTGTAAATAAATCAAAGGTTAAAACTGCCAAATATCACGGGCGTACTTCAATCAGGTGATTTTTAAGAGCGATTTTTGTTTCGGGTATTTCGAGCAAAACATTTATATTGCTGTACGGATGTGACGTATGCTCCTCACAACGAAAGTGCCAGCGGTATACATTCTGACAATAGGCTATTTTCGTAATGTAACCAAATTTAAGCATACGTCTTTGTGAAGTGCCTCTATACAAACTATTTCATTCACCTGATAAGAATAATAGTGTTTCATTATTCTTATCAGGTGAATGAAATAGTTTGTATCGAGGCACTTCACAAAGACGTATGCATTAAATTTGGTTACATTACGAATCTGTGTTGTGAGGACCCTACGTCACAACCGACTCGATCATTAACTTGTTTTTGCTCATTAAAAAAAATTATTAAAAATAAATCTGAGCACCATTTTCCAAAACCAAGTTATATTTGGGCTTTTTAGATTTTTGTCTATCTAATCAGCTCAACTTTTCAGTGGAGTGGACTTGTACTTTAAAGGGGAAGTCCTCCCAGGAATTAAATTGGTTTAAATAAAAGCAGAAAATGAGAGAGAAAGTGAAATCATATCAGGAAAATCCTTTAGAAAACAGGAAAGTTATGAATTTTCAAAGTTGTAATCGATTGAATGCAAATTGAAAGGTATGTGACGTACCTTTAAGGCTCTCTCTCTCACATTTTTTTCTATCATAAAAGATTCACAAATGTCTATCTTTTTCCTAAAGAAAATATTTATACATGCACCTATACTGTATATAGGTATTGCACATAAATTGTTTTTAACTTTTTACACTTTCCTTTTACGCAAATGATTCCATTAGCAACAACCATGAAGATTTCATTACATAGGTTTGTGCACTGCAATGGTCAAGTAAGCCAAAATACATGTTAATTGTGTCGCAGCCTTCATATATTTGAGCAAGTCTCTTTTCATTTTCTCGTTTTTTCCACAGACTTCGGAGCCAAGATTGAGCTGTAAAACATCCTGGGAAATCATTCTGTCTTTCACTCACCCTTTTCATGATCAGTACTGCTCGGAGAGACAGGGAATGCGGTCTGCTGTACATATCCCATTTGATGTATGTAAATCAATGGTTTTTAACACGGGGTCAGACCCTTCAGGTTTTATTGAAGAAGGGAAGAAAAAAAACATTACCGTCTGTACACTGTATACAGATCCAAAACGGGTAACAACACTGATATAAAATTGCATGTGGGGAGGGGGTAGAGGGAGGGGGTAAGCAAGTGATTAGGTGTGCAATTTGGGATAATGGGGCCAAAAAAAATGGAAGAACTGCTGTTTTTACCCTTAAAAATGCTAGGTTTACTGTAGTACTCTCACATCTGTGGAGTGATGAAAAAATTCTGAAATTCAGCCTATAGAGAAATCATCGCATATTCAGCAATTTGATAACATTTCTTATCTATATCTTAAATGGATTAAGAAATTTAGCTACATTTAAGTGGTTATTCATATCCTTTGGTAATTCTGCAGTGTGTAAATTTCAAATGGGGAACGCTGTGCGGTAACCCAGTAATTGAACTATCATGAATTTTGTATCAAAGGATTTTAGAGGCTGAAGTCACAAAAGCTCTCAGGGTGAAAAATTGATACCGTGCCCCCAATGCCTTTTTAGGGTACCGGTAACTTGTACATTTAGCTTGTAGTACACCTTGAAAATTGAAACTAAATGTATATAGAGGGTTAACTAATGATATTTAGTTCATAATTGAGTTTGGCACACCAGGTCCATTCTGAATGTAAAGATGAAGTTAAGGAGATGAAGTTTAACTTGAACACAAGAATCCATGCTCTTGCCTTCTGTACGGAATAACATCTCTGTTGTTTTGTGGGAATCATATGAAAATGAAATATGAAGAAATTGTGCCTTATATGGACGATTACTTGTAGTACTTTTCGGCTTGAAACGCTGTCAACTTCTTTTTATACATCCCATTTAATAATTTAAGTAATTTTTGTAAATCCAGTTCCCATTTTAATTCATTAAGTCCCTCTCTTTCACTTGATGGTGCCAGGAAATTGAACTTTCAACTTTTAGATTAACCTTTACATGTTTTGTATCTCAAAAGTGACCTTTTGTAAGAATTTTTTATATTATTCAAAATATCTTGGGTGCTTTCAGCATTTGTTTAAAAAACTTGTAAATTGAAGTAGTGCATTTATACTACCCGTTATCCGCTTTCATAGCAGGTACAAAACTATATACTGCAAAGAAATGTAGTAACATGACTGTACAAATTACATTTTTTATCACCCAAAAATATTGGATAGGGGTGTCAATAACATTTTGCTCATTTTATGACCGATGATTACCAGTATTCAAAATTGTGAAAAGATTTGGGGTGACGAGCATGTAAGCTTACTATTGAGGCTGCATTATATTCAGTACTTTAACACATTTTATTTACGCACAAGGTCGTTATCGTCTTTACTATTCTGTTATCTTTTTTAAAGAAAGATTTGCCAAAGTTTTGCGGTTTATTGTTTGCTGTAAAATTCTCATTTTGTAAACTTTCCATCAAATTTTCTTCTGTTTCACTTGCAAAATGGATCGCTGGTACTACTTCTTTTTATTTTATATTTCTAATTTTTCTTCCACTGGTTGAATAGGTGTTGTTACATTTGATGAAAGAAGTGATGTGGAATCTGTTTTTGGTTTTGATATCTTAAAGAGAATACAGTGTATTGTTATTCCTGTTTTGGTATTTTTATTTTTATTTTGTTTGCTAGTCATATTGCTTTCTTTATTGTTGTTGAATGAATTCAATCTTTGATAGAAATAATTCAGTCTGTTTTTAGTTATGTGTTCAATTTTCTTACTGTACGTTATGTTTTCGTACTGAATTTGCATTCTTAGTTTGACCCAAATTGGCAGACAGTACTTGCGACTTTAGTAAGTTTAATGTATTCCTTTAGGCCAGTGTGAGTTGAAAAATCAAGCAAACAGTGTATGTTCAAGTCAAGCAATAATGGGACCTATGACATTTACTCCAACTAAGAGGTGTGTCATCTAAAATGTATTCTGTATGCCAGGCATAAAGTTTGTCTGAGCTAATAGCACCCGCACTTTGACTATTGAAATGCAGTCACTGGTACACAGATGAATATACATGCAATATTTGTTGTCACCAGGCAAACATTTACACGTTTGTATGCATTGTCATATTATTTGCATATTGGACTTTGACTGGCAAGGATGATGCAAGAAATTAATTTGCCCTTAATTCTCCAACCCCACTTTCAGAGTTATAATGCAACAATTTGAATCTTTTGACTAGTTTCCAACCTTGTAAGGCCAAGTTTAATCCCCAGTTTTTCAAAAATGCCTGGTTCCATGATATAGATATTGTTGGCTTTGTTTGCTGGACATATATTGTTTTTGATTTTGTTGTGATGGTGTTCGAGTAACATACTGAATGCGTTTTATTATTAATGAAAATGATGGCATGAGGATTTTAAAATAATTGATATATTTAGAGGCTGCACTTTTGTATTCTTATTATAATGTATTCTAGTTGCAATATTGCCAAACTTGTAGCAGTATTCAAGTAGCTGAAAGTATTATGTAATAGATACACTGTTATGTCAAGCTCTTTGACAAAATACATACCAGTAGCCATTGTTCCTCTGAATGTGTGTATACGTTGTCTATAGAGTTTTTGTAAAGAAGCTGCCTTTTTTCTAAAGAACATTTTTGAAGCCATTTGGATAATTTATCATTCAGTGATTGGTTATTTTTGCCAGCAAAATATAGACAGTTTTGTAAAGCAAAAATGAAAAACACTGAAACATGATAAACATTTGAAAAGTGTTTTCACATCTATCAATTCATGACATATGTCACATATTTAACATGTAGTGTTATTTTGTTAGAGTCTGACTTTTTATTTTATTTTATTGTTAATATCATACTAGAACTCTAGGCAAGTTTTAATGTGAATGAATCATAAAGTACTCAATTTAATTGTCTAGAATGTGGACAATTTTAATGTATAAAATGCTTAGTATAATTATATTCTTAATAATCGATGGCTTGTTATATGTATATATTTGGTTAATGGATATCCCTATTTTATCATACCTGATCTGATATTTCTTCGATTATTGCAACTGATTTTCAAAGAAAGGTTTCATAATGTGAAGATTGTATTCATGCGCGTGTTGTAATAACATAATAAAGTAGAGCATTTTGCTTAATATAAATGGTGTTCTCAAGTGTATTGTTTTCTGTGTGCAAGATGAGCGTTATTCATCGATTATGATGGCTGCTGCTACATTTGTATATAATAATAATATAATGATGTTAGTGGGGGAAATATTAATAACGAAGATAGTGGTGATTTTTTATGATAGTATCATGATTTTAATGGTGGTGGTAGTGATGGTGGCCATAGTAGTGGTGGTGGTGGTGGTGATGGGGATGATGATGATTATTATTATACAAAATTATAATGAAGAGTTGGTGTTACTGTTAATAACAATCACAAAAACTGGGGGAGGGGCGATTTTGAAATTTTGTGAAATTATATTGATATTTTTTAAACCATACAAGTTGATGTTAAAGAAGAAGAGGACAATGATGAAGAAGATAGTGATGATAGAAGTGATGTGGTGGGGCTTACGGATGTAAATGACGATGAGGAGGAGGGTGGTGATGGTGCTGTTGGTGGTAGTGGTTATGGAAGTGGTGGTGGTGATGATTAATTGATTATGATGATGGAGGTCTCGAATATGGTAATGGGAAAAGTGTAGAATGATCATTATTTATTCATGGGTTGTGTAAAATCCGTTTATTTCCAATCTGTCCGTAATTATGCATCAATTATTAAAAATAATAGTAACACTGCACGAAGTGCCCTGAAGTTGTGCAGCTACATAATATGTTAATAACAAGAAACATATTTTTGCCATGCAGTCGCCCAAAATTCGCACAGGTTGTGGTTAGGTAGGGGTGTTTTTAATGTCATTCATTAATGCCATTTTATCCTTGCCTGTATTTGATTTAAAAACATCAGCACCTAATACATACTCTGCTGACTTTTAAAAAAGAGCTGGCCAAGCGAAGATGATCCCCACCCCTCCTTTTTCCTCCTGTAACCCTTCCCTGTACGTGGCCTCGACAATACCTTTTTGATAAATGATACGGTCTATTGGCGCAGAGGACGCTAGACCGAAACTAACATAGCCAACATTATATCAGTGTGCAAGCAAGCATGCATGCCAGCTCTGCTCACAACGTGTAATTTGATACCAAAACACGAACGGCGCACATATTGCACCTGTGCATATAATACACCAGGAAGTCGAGTTTTGGTAGTGTTCGGCGGAATTTTGGAAATCATGTTTGACATAGTTTCTCACATTTGGAACAATATGGCACATCCCAAAGGATTTGTAGCAGCAGTACTGCTAACTTATTGTAAGTATCAATCTTCAATTCACACAAACTTGCTTCAAATTCGCAAAGTGAGCCCGAACAAGGTAGATCAATTATTACCAGGCCTCTCGCTGCACTGGGCTGGTGTCAAGAGGCCCCCATACAAAAGTCATTGGATGCATACCATGAGTTAAAGCGCGCAGCTTTTCAACGGCATTGTGCTGTATTATGTAGCCGGGCGGTTCGGCTTGACTAGGTGTTGACGGGTGGTCGCGTGGCTGGCTGCATGGAGGCTGTGTTCTGTAACTTATGTCGAGTGCATAATTATTGGTGGTGTGTGTGGTGGAATTTGCCCTGTAATTCGGCACCAGGCAGCTATAAAGGCGTAAATTATGTTTGTGTTTTTCTCATGGAGTGTCATTTTGCCGTAACCGACGGGACATAGTTCACATTTTTGTTTTCAGTTCCAGGAGTATGAGATTACAAAAATGATGATGATGATGATGATGTGCCAGATAAAAACTTATTAGTAGCAAGGCCTAAAAACTTATTAGTAGCAAGGCCTAATAACTTTGGCAATGGCTTAAAAACCGGTAAAAAATACTTTGGAAATAAGCCGTTGCAAAGAATGTTGATGATAGTACCTGCATTGATGATGAGTATGATTATGAATAGGCCTACTGATTATGAAAGTGATAATAATTATGATGATGATGACGATCGGATACTACTACTACTACTACTACTACTACTACTACTACTACTACTACTACCACTACTACTACTACTACTACTACTACTACTACTACTGCTACTACTACTACTACTACTACTACCACCACTACTACTACTACCACTACTACTACTACTACTACTGCTACTACCACTACTACTACTACTACTACTACTACCACCACCACCACTACTACTACTACTACTACTACCTACTACTACTACTACTACTACTACTACTACTACTACCACTACTACTACTACTACTACTACTACCACTACTACCACTACTACTACTACTACTACTACTACTACTACTACTACTACTACTACTACTTCTACTTCTACTTCTACTCATAATAATAATAATGATAATAACAATACAAATAATGATATTTTTTTTTCTTCTTTTTAGCCACACTTTTCTTTAAACTCTTCAGGCTGACTTGAAACTTTCTTATCTTTTAGTGTGTTTTAAATTTTGTTTGATTTTATCGTACCAGTGCAAGTATATCAACTTAAGTGAACTTGTCTTGTTTAATTTATAAATATAATTATATTCCCTTGCTTTATTTGGCTCATTTAAATCCAAGCATGAATTTTATGTAGGTTGTCTTTTCAAACTAAAACGTGCTTTGTGTTAACGTACCTAACATTATCTAGTAGTAAATAACTGTGTATTATGTATTGTGTATATGTTTTTATCTGTTGTTGTTGTAATTTTACCATGTACTTTGTCACTCGCCTACAGGGCTCCTTTGAAAAGCAGGCCTTGTGGCTCTGAAGGGACTACCCTGTATTTTAAAGAAGACTGAATAAATAAATAAATAAATAAATAATGATAACAAGCCTAGTAATAGTATTTTCCCTCGGAGAGGACCTATAAGTATAAAGCCGTCGGTCCTCTGGTTGCTTACTTGTCTAAATCATTTATGCTTTCTTAGCAGTCAGGTAAAATAACCACCACTACACTACTACACATAGTATTTTTCTTGAAAGTAGTCAAAGAGGAGGGATGGATGATGAGGAAGAAAAAATGAAGGATAAAAAATGAAGAATTGCAGAACAAGAGGGAGATAAAGAAAGAGAACACTATTAATTCGACACCCAAATACACTAGGTCTTTGTAGCTTTCATTGTTTGAATGCATGGAAATACGTCAGATTGGACCAAATGAACAAACAAAAACCCAATTGGGCCTATACTAAAGGTATCTATAGAACTTTGAAGAGAGAAGCTGGGGAGGGTAGACCGAGAAGCGGAGAAGGATAGACCGAGAAGCGGAGAGAAAAGTGAGAGATGGAGATAGAGGGAGAGAGGGAGAGAAAGAGAGTGAGAGACAGAGAGAGAAAGAGGGGGAGGGTGGGGAAAGAGGGCTAGAGAGTAATAATTATTGATAGAGTGACGTTAATAATAGATCGGGAATATTGATGAAAAAGATGAACTGGACAGGGTCAGATGGACACAGTAATAATAAAATACAGACCAAAAACGATGGGGAGATACCGCATGCAGGTGGAGAAGAAGACAAAAACAAAATAACAATCAAAAAATAAAACGAGGGGGGGGGGCTACCCAGAGCAGCTGAGGCCTGGAAGAGTGAAAACATTCGCTGATCGATCGATAATAAAAACATTATTTTTGGCCACAAGGCCAAACCCTCTGCTTCTTAAAATTGCATCCACTGTTAGCGTAATGTTTATGTTTTGGAGAGGACATCATTCATTTTTGAAAATCAATTTTTGCCCCGAGCTGCAAATTGCACGTCAGAATCGTGAATTACTTCATGTACTGGAATGGCGGCGCTACAACGTTTTCGGATGCGAAGGGTGCAGGTAGGGGAAAATTTGACCCAAATTAGTTTGGAGACAGAAGGCGAAATTTTGGCATCCAAAATATATCTCGAAGCTGACAGTTTTTCCAAATACAATAATTTATCTATCACCATTGAGAAAAGAAGAAGATGCGGAAAGAAGAAGAAGAAGAAGAAGAAGAAGAAGAAGGAGAAGGAGAAGAAGAAGAAAAATAAGTAGAAAGAAGATGAGGAGGAGGAGGAAAAGTTAATATGTATCAGGCCGCCCAGCCTGTCGTGCTCTTGTTACATTGTCATTTTTCAGTGGGCCTCCAAACTTCAGGGTAGGGGGCGTGGGGCGCGCACCGACTCAAACCTGTGCTGGATACATACTATTGTGGGGGTGTGGGGAGTGGTTGAGGAAATGATTGAAATATTAATTATGTATAAGAATGAACGGCCTTCGCTTGCTCAGTATGTATGTCGAATTCAATAACAATTCTTTTTCATTACATTTGTGAGTTTTGTCCCCTTTGTTATGCAGATCGTATTGTGGTTGTGGTTAAAATTTTCATAACGACATTTCCTGCCTACCTATAATGATCTACCTGTAACAATGTATGTTTTCGGTGTAGAAAAATAAACCACAAACTACATTGCTTCATACACTGTATCTGCATCGCTTCATATACTGTATACAGTATGTATTTTCTGAGATGTGTACAGAGCTTGTATATCGGGAGGGTTAGGGGATTGTAAAAATAGAACTCTTTCTCAAATTATTTGTTTTGCTGCAGCTGCAACCCGTACTGTTGTGTGATCACAATAGATCCCTTCGAGTTTTGATATTTCACTAAATAGGCAGAAGGCATTTTTGTTCAATTATTGCTCATCTTCATGTCAGCCTTTGGTCGCTTGCCAATAATAATGCTCGTTAAACATAGAAGCTGAATGTTATCTCTGACTCTGAGTCGATTTGCTGGTTATCGTTTATACTTTGGGGAAACTGCCAACTGTTTCTTAGTTTATCTTATGAACGCATGCAGTCACTGCGGACATCGTAATTATTTTGTGAAATGAATTCAGGCTTCGTTGTGAACGTATTGATATCAATTCTTAATGAATTTGTGTATCAAAGTGTATATATAAAATCGCCATAGCACACACTTTCTCCGAATTTTATTTCGTAAAAGGTATATGGTTATATAGTGTTGTTATGGTTAGGGTTGCAGGTTTGAACTTTGTTTTATTAGTGTAGGATATTGACACGGAGCAAACTGTCGAAAGAGCAAGTGTCGTATATAGTAATTTTTTTTAATAGGCGCAAGCTAGCCAAGACTGCATAAGACAAAACATATTTTCCCCTTTTCTCTAGCCCTTTTTAGGAGTAGTTCTATAGGGTTATTGCAATGCATACCTTGGGAGAGGGGGCTCAATTAAGCCTCACCGAATTTCTTCAAGCCCCAGAAAAAAAAATATATATATACATATATATATATACATATAGGCCTAAATAGGAATTTTTTAAAAGTCGCATGAAGGAAGCTACACATGTAGAAAATGAATGCAAGAACCCCAAGCCTCCCCAAAGCTCACTCAAAGCCCTCCACCAAGAAAATGTATACAAGCAAATGAAAATATTTGTATAGATCTGCTGCTGGCCCATTCAAAGAAAGCTTCCTCATCAATAATGCAGAAGGTTTAATATAGGATTGAAATCATTATTAATAATGAAGTATTGATTTGGTTATGATTGGTTAGATGTCAGATTAGTATGTTTTGCAGCGGTTCTTAAAGATCGGTTTACTACCATAATCAAATTTATGGATCTTTCTTTCCTTGGGACCTAGTGACGAGTTATTCAATTAACCTGTAATTAATTAATGAACTATAGGCCTACAATACTTGGAATCCAGTCTGCATACATTATTTGTTGCTATGTCGGGCAAGACCCCTGGTAAGCCTTCAGGTTGTCAAGAACAACCTTTGTTTAAAAAGTATGCATCGAATTTGAATATGTGAGTAAATCGGTCTAATTCATCGGGGATGTGTGACCGAATACCACCCCCCTCCTTTCTTAATTTTGCAAGTTTGGCTAAATAACCTGTGCTTAATAATTAATATCATGTATTAAAGGGAAGTTCACCCTGAGATTTTTTTGGTTTAAATAGAATTGGATAAATCAGACAAATAGATTTTTTTCATGTTTCTGCTTTTATTGAAACCACACAAACAGCAGCGTGTACTTCCCCTTTCAAATATACATGTATGAGACATTATTCATAGACTCATATTTTGTGCATTTTTACGAGCAGTGCTAGAAGTATCCCTTCGCTAATGTTAAAAACCTGTTATTTGTTCCTTAATTAGACATTTGTTGGGGGTGGTGCAAAGCGCCCGTTGCCCACTTCAAGTACGCTAGCGAACATGGGAAGAACATTTTTAAAGAAACAAAAAGTTGAATACCATACCCTACACACTAAGGCCAATTGAAAATATAGTTTCTCGCCCCCTTCTCCTTCCTTTTGTCGTCCCGCCGCATATTTTTCTCAACATATAATAATCCTAGGACTTCAATAATTGATAAAATGCAATGTCACATCGTTTTATCCTCTGTATAGTACATGTACAAATGAAATTTGATTTATCTATATTTCTGTTGAAATTGACCCAATATTTCATAACTATTTCTAATTTTCTATATGTTGAAAGAATATAAATGATCAGGTACCATAGAATCTCCTCCCCGTTTTCCTAAAAATTCGGACGAGAAACTGGGATTACATGTAGGATCATACTTGGCACTATACGGTAGTACATTAGACCTGTTGTTTTTATAATGTGCAGGCTATATACATGTAGTATAGAACCTCTTTTGTGTACATGATTTTGTTATTATTATGTGTATAGAGGGTTGAGGTTTAATATGTAAGCCTTGAATAAATAAAAGTCACGGTTTAATGGCCCAGAGAACGCGTTGTTTGCTCAATGACTCATGTATATAGGTTGATAATCGGTCTGACTTGAAAATTATGAGCGAGGAGTGCCATGACCCTGGACGAAAATATACGGTTTACAACTAAATTATTCATACCCTTATCCAATCCAGGAATTTATAAAGCGCCAATATCTAGTTGCCTAATCAAAGGCGCTGATGAGACTGAAAAACTACCAAAAATGTATGTTCATGATTCTAACCGGGAAAGACAAGTTTTGTAATTTCTAAGTATGTGAACAATTATTGATTTGCCCCGATTTATGTTTCTCGAGAGGTACTGACATATTAAAGCTCACATCTAAGAGTATTCAACAAAGACCATAATTCAACCAGACCACCTTTTATTATTGAGTTACGAAGAACACAAAAACAACAAACTTACAAGGGGTATGAATAATTTAGTTGTTAACTCTATACGTGTAAGGATTAAGGAATGCACATCACAGAAACAAAACTCCCCAGACGACCCATGGCGCTTGCTCCTCCGACATATCAGCAACTAAAAGGCAATGCAGTGAATAGGAAACAAAAAGGGATGACATTTAATAGGCCTATACATTGTACCACGGAGCTATTAAGAGATTGTACTATATCCAGAGAAAAAGAGGGAAGGGAGAATAGACGATGTTTGGGAATTCTTGTAAACTGTATTCCAAAAGGAAGCCAGACGAAGCTGTAAAACACACTTTTTCCTTTATCGTGCATGGCAATAGAACTAGATAGTTATAGACAGATAAATAGATAGATAGATAGATAGATATAGTTAGAGAAAGAGACAGAGAGAGAGACATAGAGAGAGAGAGAGAGAGAGAGAGAGAGAGAGGGAGAGAGAGGAGAGGAGAGGGCATATAGAGAGACAGGCAGAAGGAGGGGGTGGCCATACAGAGATCGAAAATCGGGTGAGTCATCAGATCATAACAAAGGCATTTACATCGGTAATACCATTGTCTGTTATTTTTCGGGGGAAAATACATTTTTTATATTCAAATGAAAAGGTTCCATTTTCATAATTCAATATTAATATCAATTTTAAGCTGAAATTAAGTAATTTCATGTGCATGCATTTTTATGTTCAATATAGATCAGCTTAAAGCTTAATGCCAAGCACTCGATTTTTGATATGGTATTATTAGTAGTATTAGTATTGTTGCTGTTGATGTTGTTATTGTTATGATTATTAGTAGTAGTATTGTTATTATTATTATGATGATTATTATTAGAAGCATTGTTATTGTTATTATTATTATTAACTTTATTTTGTATACTTTTAATTTTACGTGAGATTGTATTATTAAACTGTGTCTGCTCATACGTCAAATATTATACAGTCAGCCTTGCCGAAGTGCAAGGCTGACTGTATAATATAATATACAATAACTGACAAATTAAAAATATCACATAGTGCACCGCAAATCAAAATGATTAACCGTTCCACCGTTTACAATAATTGGTCATGTATGGCACCAATAAATCCCCTTCCACCTAGTTACCACGCACTTGTGCATAGAAAATATATCAACATAATAGACCTTTATACATCAGCCTATTACACCCATTTTCTGCCTAGTGCAATTTGTTGTAATAAAAAGGTCATTCCACTTTATTTTGAGTAGGCATTTTGTATCACAAATGCATTTTTGCCCCGTACATTGTAAGTATATGGGCAAAAATCGGTCAGAATCCTAAGCGCGAGGTTTGCTGGGCAGGGTAATTCATTCTGGAGAGCACGTATACATGTATCTAGATAAAAATGGATTTTGGCGTGTTGTGGTTATGATAATGCAGTTATACGGCCTTGTAAATCTAAATTACGTTTGAAATAATAGTGGTTGTCTGGTAGAAAACACTATTGTTGCTGACTTGCTGTTAATTGGCCCCAAACATCTACGGTAAATTCTTGCACAAGTATCGTGATAATTATTCATTTTAGTTGTTTGTGTGCATTGTTACAACTGATATTATGAAATGTGTCTTGTTGAATTTATTATGACTAAATATATACGAGTGAATCAAGATTTAAGGGTTGCTTGTTTTCCTGTTTGTCTGTGATATTCCCCTTGTTCATAATATTGTTCGCGATTCGCCATATAAATTCATCTATCCCTCATAATTATATTACATTACTATTATCAAAATTGTCCGCTACTGTCAAATATTTCACGACACATTTACGCATCTTTTTCGATGACAGTGTTTTTTAATTCAATTTCACTTGAAAAATGTTACATACAATACCTTTAATCCTGGCTCTGCCTTGCAGGGACGGCATAATACACCCTCTATACCGCTGCACTTAATTTTTCTAGCGGTGTGATTGGTATGGCAGGGTGAAGCGCGCGTTGAAGGACCGTGAAAGGAAATCTCATTAGGATGGTCTAAGAGGATTTATAGATCCGATATAATTGTTAGTTATGCATCATCTGTCAGGATACCTGCTTCATGGTAGAATAAGAAGCGATGCAGGGAGGATGGATCGTATTAATGCACGATGGAACTTCAGTGAGCGTGCGTTCATTTCAAGTTCATGAAGAAAAGAAAGTAATCTGACAGGCTACAGCATTTGGAAGCGAGAAAGGTACTCGAAATAGAAATTATATTATTTATTCATTTATTATTTACAAAAGGCCAATAAATTTATTGTGTTAGGCATTTTAGGCTTTTTGAAGCGCGCATTGGAAGGAAATTTCATTGAGCTAAATTTACCCCACTGCACATTCAAATGGCCAGATATCAATAACTATTTGAAAATGTGTTTATTTTATATTTGTTTATTTACTTTATTCATTCATTCATTCATTTATAAACTCATTTGATTGTCAACTAATTGATTAATAACTGTTTTATTTTTATATTTTGTTATGGGTTGGGGGATCATCCGTAGTTTCGCCGCTGTAAATGTGTGTAGGGAGAGAGCGGGAGAGAGAGAGAGAGAGAAAGAGAGAGAGAGAGAGGGAGAGAGAGAGAGAGAGAGGGGATAATTTTTATTTTTTTTAATTGACAGAGGCACTGTTAGGCATTTCGAAGCGCGCATTGAAAGGAAATCTCATTTGGATGTTCTAAGCAGATCAATTGATTCGATATAATTGTTAGCTATGCATCAACTGTCTGGATACCTGCTCTTGAAATAACGAGATGATGTGATGCAGGGAGAAAGATTAAATATGATGGAATTCCCGTGAGCATGCATGTATGTCAAGAACAACGAGAGATAGAAAGGTGTACTGCAGAATTGTGGAAGCGTGAAAGCTGATTATGGTCCTTAAGTTATGAATATAGAATTGTCGTAAAAAATGACAAAAGCCAAATGAAAAATAGTCATTACTTATTTGACGATTAAGTGAATCTATGAATGAATGCATGAATAAATAAGTAAATGAATGAATAAATAAGTGAGTAAATGAATGAATGAATGAATGAATGAAATTCATGAATTAAAAAATAAAATAAACGCATGTTCAAATAGTTACTGATGTCTGACCATTTGAATAGTAGGGTGACTTACATACATGTAGGTTCAGCCATTGATGGGGGCACTGTCATTATAAGGGTGGGGTGCCGATTTTTACTTGGTGACTGGAAATGTGAAGTCCTCAGTTGGGGGGGGGGGCGGCGGGATGGGTCCCGTCACCTCCTAGTTATATTGTCCTTTCGCACTTTTTCATTTTCTTATACTGATACTGTCTGCTTTCCTATTTCTTATTCTTCTTATTTGTTATTATTTCTTTTTACATTTGAAGGAAGGGGCACTAGCCTCCTTTGCTATGGCACTGTGAATGTGTGAGATATTGCAAGGATTACACCGCTGTAAACTAATTGTGACAGCATTGTTAATTTACTTTAAATAAACTGAGTCTGACGGTGACCTAAGTGGCGTAAGTCTGCGTAAACGCAAGTAAAGGAAGCGAAAGGAGAAGGAGAGGTGAGTTTCATTCTACGCACCACCAACTTGAACTCGATCTAGCCTCTTCGTCGGGGGAGAAAAAAATACTGAGATGTAGAGCGGGTCATATGGCAAAGGAAAATGATAAGGAAGGGAGGGAAAGAGGGGTAGAGTCTAGAGAGAGAGTGGAGAGTGACAGAGGGTTGAAAGTGGGTGAGAGATGGGACGACGGGGTAGAAGAGAGAGAGAGAGAGAGGGAGGGAGGGGGATCGAGGAGAGGGGGAGAAGATGGAGATGGGATAGATAGAGAGAGGGAAGGATCGGGGGTATGTATATTTATTGATTTATGACTAGTTTTATTTAAGCAGGGTTGCCCCTTCAGTTAACACACTGCCATCCCTAGAGGGCCCTGCACAATAAAAAACAATGTATATTAAATATTTACAAACTTAAGTACAAATTGAACACATAAATACCATAGAAAACAAAGGTTATGAAAACAAGGATATACATGTATAACATAAAAAGAAATATTATGAATACAATTTGCAAAGTACAGCTAAGTATAAACATATGCTATATTATCAAAACATCCAATAATTTATAGAGAGAGAGGGGGAGAGAGAGAGAGAGGTAGAAAGAGAGAGAGAAATTTCTGGAATTGATGATTGATGAAGAGGAAGGCTGAGACTGAGAGGCAGGTAGATAGATGGGGAGGGAAGGAGGAGAGCAGAGAGTGAGAGAGAGAGAGAGAGGGAGAGAGAACACAGTACCATTATCAGATTATGCTTTGCAAAAGAGCCGGGCCATTTGTGCTACATCGCGGCTTTGCTCATTCCAAACGTTAGAGCTTTGGTGACATTTTGTTTGACATTTAAATGTTGGAATCAAATGCGACATTTATGCCAGCATTAATACTGCCCCCGAGGTCTTTCCGATGCGAGAAGGGTAACTAATCTGCACTTTATGTGACCCTCGCACGAGTGTACGCTTTGGACCTAAATATGGTCACCATTCCATGTGTAAGCGTTGAAACGTCCGTATGTTCAAACGTGCATAAAAATCTGTCTCAAAAGTGAATCTGTAATTTGGCTCAAAATCCTCTATTCATACGGAAATTGTTGATTTTTATTTTCTGCATAAAGTTCCGGTTAAAGTCTTCTGCTCACATCATAGATCATTATGCCAAAAATCCGTTTAGCCTCGCGATTTTGAAACAAGTGAAGGGCCTTATTATGTGGCAAATGAATATAAACTTTAATTGTTAATATACTAATAGGTACCGTTTACACATCGTTCGTTCGCCCCCCCTTTCATTGTAAGTTAAAGAGAAAGAGAGAGAGAGAAAGAGCGAGAGAGAGAGAGAGAGAGAGAGAGAGAGAGAAAGAGAGGAGAGAGAGAGAGAGAGATAGAGAAAGATGGGAAGATGGAAAGATGGAAAGACGGTGCCAAAAGAAAACAATATTGTGATCCCCCCTATCCTTCTTATTTTAAATAAAGTAAATTCAATTGATTAAAGATAAAATTGAGTTCTGGTCATGACTGCATTGTGAAAGAAACAGTGTGGAATCGATCGGAAAAGGTTGATCACTTAGCATATAAGTATTGGTGTGTACTGCAAGGATCTCGAATCATCAAAATGATAAGAAATTTGGCCCAGTCTTGGTAAAGTGACAAGCACTGTACACAGAAAGGTGTATATGGGACTACACAAACTTGTGGCATAAAAATCCGTCCCGATTTTCTGCTACATGTCATATTTAGAGTATTAAAGTAGAAACGGATTCAAATACAATATTATATTAATGGAAAGCTTATAACCTAAAGAAAGTGAAAAGTGTCATATCTTTTCCCTAAAAACACATATGTGACCACAATCAGACATTTAACTTTGAATCTTGACATCCCCCTCATCAACAAAACCGAAATCATACACATTGGGCGGTTTCGATGATGACGTAGGCGATTGGGGTCAGATTGGGGTATACTTCCGCATTCACACAACACCGTACGTATCACACACGCTAGACGGTCGACAGAAGCCATATACTCTCATCAATTTTAATTATTTATCATCCATTCAAATTAGTGAAGTTAGGCCAGTTAGTAACTTGATGTACAATATTCATCGTCTGAATCCAGTAACGATGATAGTGATGGCATCGATAGGCCAGTTGGAACAATTCAGAATACCCAACCACGGTTTCACGGGGGCAGAATTAGAACCAACAGTCTGACAAATATTAGATAGGGACTTTTAGATTTGCACGATGAGAACGTGGGCTGCCACATAGACATCCTTTTAAGGCAATGTGACGTCCTTTTAAGGTACTGCCAGTGCCTTAAAAGGACGTCACATTGCCTTAAAAGGATGTCCATGTGGCAGTCCACGTTCTCCAACTACCAATGACCATCGACCAACATTAGTCTAAGCACAAAGCTATTTTTTTCTTTTGTATTTTTAGCACGAGACATTCCACTATTATAAGCACAAAACTATTTTGTTCTTTTTTATTTTTAAAACCAGACATCACTTGTTGATTAAAAAGCACAAATTATTTTTTTCTTGTGTATTTTTAGAACCAGACATCAGTCTTGTCGATTAAAATATCTAATAGGGTCTTTGACAGCAGACTTAACAGTATAAGAGCTATACTAACTATAGCGGGCACAAGGTACATACAAAGGTTATACAAATACGTGCGTGGGACTATACACAGGCTGGACTTTTTGCGTTACTGAAATAGTGCTCAGAATTCAACTAATTCATCTACTAAATGACCATAATAGACAAGAAACAATTCAAAGGTAAGGACAAGACTCAGTGCTTATCAAAATAATATAAATTTTGCATGAAATATCATCAGGAAAGCCATCTAAATTTATCACAAATTAGAGACGAACACACCAAATTCAGCGCTGCAATGACGGACAAAACGGCGTAGAATTCAACTTTTCATCCACCAAATGAATACGAACACTTGCATTATACAATCTTCAATACCTGTATCACCATTATCGCAAACAATAAAATCACAGTCTATATCTACGGCTAATATATGAAGACTAACAATATGGTAGGGTATTCTGCAATCAAGCCGGCCAGTTTTCGATAGCACGAATGATCACCGGCAATATTAGTTATTACTTAGACATATTGTGTTAATTTTCATTGATTTCTTTCATCTGTATAATTTCTTTCGTCAGTTTTATGTAATAAGGAACATTACACCTTTTTTCTTTTTAGTTTATCTTTATTTAGTTCAAAGAACAGACATGCAAAACAATCAGAACATGCAACAAACTTATACGGCAAAAGCCATAGACTCCATGTAGTGGGTACGAGCTTTAGTTTGTTTTGGGGACAATCTCCCAATCGCCTACGTCACATTATTTTGGGCGATTTATTGGTGTCATTTGGGCGAGAAAATGAATGATGAACAATTCATGGTTTTGGGGTAGTTTTTTGGTTGTTACGACCTGATTAATTATCATAAAAATCTGAAATATTTTTAAAAAAATTACTGAGGTCATAAGCTTTCCATTAATATAATATTGTAGTTGAATCCGTTTCTACTTTAAGGCATTTGAAGAGCCATGCTTTTCAGGGAACATTTTTTATCTGATGTTCTTCCACACTTGCATAATAACAATGATAACGCTCACAAATTATTTTTCACCTCTTCCCAGAACTCAACCTTCTCTTTAAACCTCTACATTCTGCGCTTTTTTCTTCACATCATTTTCAATAGGTCTGTGTTTGACCAATGTCGCCGCCGTGTCACGGACCGTGGTGTTCCAAGGGAACTCGGCCGAGCTCGAATGCCAAGTCGACGACGCCGTCATCACCATCTATTGGAAGAAGGGTGACGACATCGATACAGCGACCACGGTTGCATCGTTCTTGGACGGTGTCCGGGAGGGAAGCGACGATGGTCGTATTTCAATGTCGCCGTCCAGATCGTTGCTGATCAACGATGTCGGGATAGCGGATGAAAGCCTGTATTATTGTCTTGTCACGTTGACGTCATCAACCAATGATATAGTGATTGAAGCCCAGTTAGAAGTTGCAGGTGAATAATTTATTCGAAATCAATTTGATGTCATGATGGTGCCTAAGGTGATATAAGACCACTGGACTTCCTCTCTTTTTTCCTCCTGTTATTTGTAATTTGCATTCTAAAAGTAATTAATAAAGGAAATTCAAAAAAAGATATCCGTTAAAGACTTTAATCATCATTGATTTGTTTCCAACACTGCTAATATATATATATATTTTTGTTGGGGGTAGGGGTTGTATAATTTGCATTTTGCACAAACCTTATTTTCTTTTCAACTAAATGAAATTACAAAAATGTATTCGAATTGATTAAAATTAGCATAAATTGTATTTATATTTATATTTGTATTTCTTGATTCTTTATATATTCATTGTAATTCTGCTTTGTATATTGTATTTTGTTTTATTACCTGTAAACTAGTATGACAATTCAGCCATCCGGCTTCGGAGATATGTTTTTAATAAATCTTGAATCTTGAAATTTCTAGTAATGCGATTCATTTATTTATTTAAAAGCCTCATATTAGCGTGCATATGTTGAGATATATTAAATTGAATCTTGAATATTAATATCCTTGTTCAAACCAAGCGATGTGGCTCACATTAAAAGCCTGGCGTGAAGCATATAAATTTATAACAAAATTATGACTTTGGAGTATAATTAAAATAATTTGGCAGCGCATGGAGACGTTATTTTCCGCCTTACAAAAAGTGTTGTTATTTTTATTTTTTGTCATAATGGGCTTTTGGGGTCTTTATTTTCCTTTCTGTATTTAAGTACCCCCAGTCGAGCCGTACCCTACCATAGCTTTACTCCAACCCACTTCGTCGCCGTCCGCAAACGCATCTTGCCAATACACCATACCACAAGGCACCCAATACCGATTATCGTGCGAGGAAGCTAGCTTCAGGCCGTCTGTCGAGCTCGTGTGGTTCGTTGACAACGCATCTGAGCGCGGAGCTCCGCTGAAGTTTGCAGACAATCCGGACGGGACGAGGGATGTGTATGGTAGCCTCGATGTGACAATGGGCGCTTCGAACATGGAAGTCAGATGCGAAGTGAGCGGTGACGCGGTGCCAGACCCACCGCGGATAAGGACAGCGTTGGTCTGTTGGGCCCCGAGCACCAGCGGTAAACCATTTTAGAATTCTATTCAGCTCAGTACAAAATCATATTTCAGTATACGAGTGAATAGCATCAAACAAAGTTTGTCCATTCTATTTCCCGACAGGAAAAAGGAAAGCCTTTTTATGGTTAATAGACTTTAATATGTTTGGATGTTAAGCCTGCATCTCAATACAAAATTTTACCTCCGAAATGTTCAGCTGTTCAGATACAGCTTTCGTCAGCGTTGTGTCCCGATTTTTTCTTCGACCATTCTGACGTAATTGGTAATAATCGGGTCGTAGACAAGACAATTACGTCAGATATAAAAAGTCGGGTCACATCTTTGACCAAGGCTGTAGCTGAGCAGCTGAACCTTTCGGAGGTACATATTTTGTATTGAGGTCAGGGCCCCGTCTTGCAAAGAGTTGATATCAATCGCAACTATGTACATAAGAGATATGAGACTGCAAACTTGCGATTGATTGGAGGATTGATTGGAGGACTTGCGATTGATTTGGATCGAGCGTAACTCTTTGTAAGACGGGGCCCTAAAGTTCAAATTGCAAACATTCGTATTACCAATACCGATGAAGTTTCATGATTGTAACACGTTAATAAATACCAGGTAATAGAGGTAAACTTTCGATCTTTATTTGATTTTTTCCTCCCGACTATTATGTGGCAGGTGGAGGCAATAACACCACAACCGTTATCGTCGTAGTTGTAATCGTCATTGTATTAATAGCAGCCATCGTTGGAATTGCATTATGGATGAGAATATGTGAGTATATGGTTGCAGTACAAAAATAACTATTGAATTACTAAAGTTCACATTTAAAGGCAGGGTATTCTACTGATACTACTTCATATTTACCTATACTGTCATCTGCTGCTCGCAATGTCCCAATGTGTCGACAGTCATGTCCCACAATACATCACCAACTAATAACGCTCGCATGATGATGTTGGGTACACGATCCGGAAATCGCTCTATGGACGCCTTCAGCAAAAAATGGCGCAATTGAAAATACATTACAGCAGTGACAGTGATGCCGGTAAAATGCCCTGCCCTTAAATTATTGCTGAAGTGCATTTTCTGACAATATTGAAAGTGACCTCGGATGTTCATACCAGCTCAAGTTAGAATAAGTTAATAACATAGAATAAGTTTTCAAATGTGGCGAAGATAATTTTATATTACACCTTTTACTGCTTAAAGGGGGTATCTCACTGAGCGGCGAATGCTTTCGAACGTTGCGAATTTTGGCAGTTGGCGACTATTAGCGACTGTAAGCAAATGTTAGCGACATTTTTTGCGAAGATTAGCAACTATTTGACAATCCTTTGCCACTATTTGTGAATGTTAGGGACCCTTTACGAACCCTGGCGAAACCCCAAATTCGCTACGTTCGCAAGCATTCGCCGCTCAGTGAGATAGGGCCTTTAGGTATCATATTGGTACAATTAATAAACTGTTAGTAATGTTTAATGGTCGCAGCAACAACAAGCTTTACATGAAAGAAGAAGGCGACAAGCTGCCGGGACATTTTGCAAGGAATAATTCACATTAATACCGATCCGAATGAATTGCCTTTAATCGTGTCTTTAAACGGGGCACTTTTGGTTTATGATTATTTAATTCTTTCGAAGAGAACATGATTAATAATCGCATGGATATTTACATTTCTAGTGTTTTGTTTGTTTTTTCATTTTCCGTAGTGATCAAAGACACAATGGTACGATCAAATTACAATAAAACAGTGAGTGCTGACGGTGAGTGTACGTTTTTGTTTCACTTCCAGAAAATATATTTAGACATCTTATCGTTATGATATATCTCTGTTAAAGACCCTATCCGATGAAAATACAACCTTGTATCAATGGAAAGCTGAATGAACATAGAATACAAATATAAAGGAATTCAAAATATTTTCCCTTTCAGTATTGCACAAAAGCGAATTAAAACCTTATTTTCCGCACCTCTCCAAATTACAGGTCAACAGGGGTCAAATTTGCTGCAGTTACAGTGACGACATAATAATTATGTGCACCCGATCGGCTCGTCTATTATGAGCCGTGCTTAATAATTAATGCAAAGTCATTGTGAATATGCGTACTCCACAAACGATGATGTCATCAATTCGATAGCTAGTTTTTAGGTCGACAACTCTCGATTTTCAAGCTGTTACTCGTCTGGCAGGCACGAAAGTAGCATATAATTGGTATTATTGTAATCTATGGCTTGTAAGCTTTCCAAAAATGGAAGACATGTTAACTACGAATTAGGCCTTTATTTTATCTGATTAAAGGCAGTATTGAAAGTACAATTTTAGAAAAATATTTATTTTTGTTTATCTTTGATCAGACGATACACCATCTCGAAGTCGTATGTCCAATTTCTGTCACATCTGCGTTGCGACCTGCTGCCCATGTACGGTGCGGGAAGATGAAATCGATGCCGAGACGCAGAGGAGAAAAACGGCATCGAACGAGGAGAGAGTGAAGAAAGCGCCCTCAGCAGGTAAGACCGATTTTTGTTGGATTGTACTTTTCATGGGTTTACCATTGACATCATAGGGAGATTTTGAGTTGGTCTTATGTGTGGTACGGTCAGCTCACTGTTTCTGCAGACATTCTGACTCTGACGGACCCCGGTAAGTTCCCGAGTCCTGCTGTCTTTAATATGGATGGTGGCGTTCCTCAGGGCGGTTCCCAGACGTAAATAATCATAATGTGATTGATAAACGTTCGTAAAAACTAACCGATCGCACACACATTGGCATAGACAATACCGCTGGATAAAGCTTGGTTTGGTTAGTAGGCTCTATGCTTGCTGTTGAAATGATAAGACGCAATTATTTATCTTATCCATATTCATGACACCCTTTTTCTATTATTATATGGCAATTCTGTCATCGGATGCGAAATATGTCCATATGTTAGCTTAAAAATGACCCCAACTAATATGTAGGTATTATCCTGCCATTTGCAACAAGTTAAAATCTCTCTCTCTCTCTCTCTCTCTATCTCTATCTATCTCTCTTTCTCTCTATATATCTCTCTCTGTTTTTCGCGTGTTTGACAACAAAAAGGATTGCTAACTTATCGGCAAATTTTAGAATGTCCCACGTTCCTTATTCAAATAAACGACGCCCCATAAAGTGTAGGTTTTCCCTTGCCATTTTGCAATAGTTAATATTCGCAAATATATGGATAATTCTGATATCACAACTGTACAATTTTCTATATGCGAATATCATGGTAAAGTATTTATTGATTTAATATACTGATAATTGTATTCCCTTTTCTGCTTTTTAGCGTTAAAAGCAAGAATCCAACAAAATCGGAAGAAACAAGAGGGAAAGTCTGGAGCAGCTGCAGAGAGTCATCAAGTGCCTTCCGATAAGCCGAATGAACATTCACCTATGCTTGGTAAGATCGTAGGATTTTTTTAATGAACTCCCCCATTCCTGCCCACTTTCAGTTTCTGTTAATTAAATTATCGAATATGGAGCTGACTTTTGGGTTAAAGAATATCAGGCGTTGAGTTAGCTGTTAATATTGACTCCACAGTTATTTTTCAATGCAGCCGTTTTCATCGTAGTTCGTTTTGTGTGCTTACAATTTATATATATAATATATACATATAATTATATACTGTCACTCGACCGTTTGCAAACTGTATAATGATTGTATGAATCGAGTACATTGACTGTCATTAGTGCTATCCATTGTTACTTAAATGCATCTGCAAAGTCTAGTCAAAATCCTACTCGGAGTCAAACAAGGGATGACGTTTTGGTAGAAAGATATTAAACAGTCCGCATTAATTTCCTGTCATACAACAATACAATACTTTTGCGTGATTTTTATGTTTGACTTGGGATTTCACTTTGTGGACATTTAAACAAATTATGTTTAAAGTTATTTAAAGCCTGCTTCACTGTTTACATGTTTTTCTGTCCATTTTAGTGATCAATCTACCTAAGATGTTTTTTACATAATTTTGTGTTATTTCACTTATTTGTACCATTGGGAAATGATTTTTAAAAATGGAATTGAACCTTTACAGAAAACCCAGCTGAGACGTCAACTCCGATGAATCCTAAACCTCCTGGTGCGAGGCCTAAAACAAGACCAATTGATGATGCCTCAGTTGTTATTAGGTGAGTTTTCCTTAATTACTGGTGATGAGGTTGGCGGCGTTGGCCCCGACATCTGACAAGGGGCGTCGCTATGATCATAGCAGAGGAGGGGGCTGGGAGAGAGAGAGGGGTCGTTTTTTCCTGACAAGTTATTAAAAAACCTGCATGGCACAAGCAAGAAAACAGAAATCAAATTTGTTCCAGAGATAAAACACCATCATCAGATACGATGGCCGAAAAGGCACTGAAAATAAGACGACAGAAAGACTAGTGCTGGGGTCCTCCAGTATAGTGACGCCCTATATCTTACCCGACACCCCATTATAATAGACAGTAACACAGCAAAGTATGGTTACCTCTGCCTTTTAAAATTATGCGCTCATGGAATTGACTCAAACAAATAATAGGGCTCTCGTCATAAAAAGGCATGATGAGTTGTGAATGATCCGAATCGATTGTAATCACCTATGGATAAAATTTGGTAGCAAAACTAACACTCTTTACCTTTTACCTGATTATTTCTACTTCCTCAGAGTGCCACATCAAGCACCGCAGAGTCGAGTAGAGACGAACGGGACAGCGACGGGTGAGGCAGAGACGGGCTTCTGATAGAATCGAGCACCTCGCCGATCGAAGGCATCCATTTGCCACTAAATGAACAGTACTTTTCTCAAGGTCTATACATGCTATTATGGTGGGGTGGAACAGCCCTTAGTCGATGTTTTGCCACCAATTTGACAAGGCATGATGCCGCTCGAATATTGTTGTACACAGATGGCGTGGTATAAATGCCATACTAACTTTTTCTAAGTCCATTGACGTGTAGCCGCTAACCGCCTCAAAATATCGCCGTGGCAAAATCGTATGAAGAGAGCACGAAATAGAAATAAAATGTCCGCGGATCGGTTCTTCATTACTGGTACGACAAAGGGTTCCATGATTCAAATTTAATGTTTTGGCTATCCGACTTAGACAAGTAGTGAGCGAATTCGTAGACATGGTATAAGTCCATTGCTTGAGAGCGGAATAAGGTCCTCTTTACAGTAATGCCTCTTTCAGACCAGTCGTAATTTTGGTGCACTGAATAGGACTGCGTCAGCGACAAAAATGGTCTTTGACGTGCCCTGTGAGAGTGACATCAAACAGTAGGAAACTGCAAAGTGAACAGTCGAACCATCGCGCTAAATTCCTGGCGAATTCTCTAATTGTCTTCACAGACTTGATAAGAACAGGTAATGGCGCACTCTAAATGACGCCTCGTGTGCAAGGCATTATGCGTTTTTTTTTTTTTTCTTTTTTTTTTCATTAATGCTTGCACCAAACGGGGTGGTTTGGCTGACATGACCAAGCCTGACTTGCCTGCATTTTGAAAATCTTGTGTTATCCAGGAGTGTTTTGACGGGAAAATGCTTTAAACTGCTCTACTGTATGAACAATTGTTTCTTATCGCATTGAAGTAAAGTGTGATGGTAGATATGTCTATAGTTAATTTAATTTGATATTGAAATATTAATGTGTATCTTTTTTACTTGTTACTTCATATTTCGAAAAAAATTTTGGTTAAAATTTGCGTAAATATTGAAAGACAATTGAATTTGCCATGAGACGACCTGGACTACGCCTTTTTCTTCATCCTCAACAGAAGATATTGATGAACTTGGGATAACATAATAATTTACTTGTCGAATGACAGTGATATTGTTGATTTAGTCAGCTTTTCAATATACTGCCATTCTTTTCATTTTCCCAGCGTGTGATGTATTGATGTGGTCCTTTTCAAAGAGAATTTTACGTACACTGTTGCCCATAGAGTTGGCATATTCCTTTCTTACCGTTTTTCTTGAAATGATTGTGACAATATGGTTTATTCTTGATAGATAAAGTCTATATCTTTTTATGACTTTATTTATCAATCTCTATGACTCTTTCTGAGAACATAATTATAAACTTAATCTATCAAGAATGTATCATATTGTCATAATCATTACATGAATAGAAATAAGAACATTTATTCCAACGTTATGGGCAACAGTGCATTTTTACCGACGATCATTAGATATTAAGTATTATACTCGCCACTCCATTTTAGGATGGATTGTAACAAATTATTTTGTATTCAGAAAAAACGCTCGCAGCTGCATGCACTTTTATAGATATTCATTACGCTTGACTTATGGAAAAAATTAAAATACAATACAAATCTCTAATTTTAAATTTTCGCCAAGTATCAAAGTATCAAAATGTGTGTATAGTTTATTCTTTATACCTTTACATGATAATAATAATTTGTTAATGCGCTTGACTTGTATTCATTTTCCGTTTGACATTTAGTTTTAAAAAACAGTACTCTACTCCACGCTACCGGTATTTTCGTTTTCTTTCTGGTCGGCTAAAATTTAAATGCCTTTGTGTTTTCTTTGGTTTAGGACTCGAATTGCCATTCAATCTTGACATGTCATGTGTTACTTATTTTCGTTGCCTAAAATGATTGCAATGCCAATCATGACTTTGCGCCGTAAAATGATTTATTTTCTGTAAATATTGAAAAGGGGACCTATGCTTTCTTTTGCCACCTATTGTAGTGTATTGCAATCTGTAATAGTTGAAAAAAAATAAGCAGAAGTTTGTATAATATGTTGCACGTATTTGTATCTGTGTTTTTTTAAAGAGGGGTGTCGGTAGCCCATTATGAAAGAGGGGGAGGCCGAAAAGCGCCCAACGTTTCCAACAAGGAAAGATAATAAATAGAATAATAATCTAGAAACGTAGCATTCTATGACATGTGTTGTTTTAATATCTCTTGAATTGCTTCCATTATTCCGTACCGAAAACAAACCTCATATTCGGTTCACGTATCATTAATTTCATAAGAACAAGTTCGCCGACTTTCCGTTGAAATAATTATGTGTATTTCAGTACCATGAGGTGTCGACGAACTTATGACGGTTTCGTGAAACATTGCTCAGTTCAGGTTAGACACTGTTTGTGTGTGTTTGGCATGAATATGTCATGATTTCTGTAATATCTCTATTCGAATACATTTTCTTTGATTGATCAGTACTATGACTCGGATCAAATGTGTGACAGATTGGGGGTCAGGGATGGGATTGAAACGGTACAAATCATCTCTGAGGAAATATTATTATCATATTCAGATAACTATATTGTTCTAAAGCCTCTGAAAGGATATAACTGTATTAAGAAATTATTGATCAGTACTAAATACTTTAGATCAAAATTTTGTGATGAAAATTTATAGTTATCTATTCATTATAGGGTGTTTAGCTGTATTTTATCGCCTTGATGATTGCTGTATAGCAAATGTCCTTTCAATATTATGTATATTGTACGACTCAGATTTCATGACTCTGTTATTAAGTTAACGTGATTGTTCACAACTCGTAATTGTGACCAACATTGTTAGTTCAGCTATACTGTAAAATAATGCTACTCATGCCTGTATTCAATAAATCAGTACTTGCGTACTCTTGAGCATTTTAAATCTCATTCCTATTTTTACTGTGCATAAATCTAGTTTTAAGTGAAGAAATATTGAACAATTCCAAGCCTATTTATTGAGTATAATTATGCTGCTGGCTGTTACATTAATTTCTCCATTTATTTATTTGGCAAACGAATGGAGAATGTTTGATGTTATTTGATTAATTTTTCTATAAGTTGTCTTTATACCTATAACACTTGATTTTTGATTTATCTCATTCTCCTCACTTTAAACTTGATGAATGCTGTGACAGGCACTAATTATTACCCCCTCCCCCCCAAAAAAAAATAAATAAATAAATAAATAAATAAAAATAAATAAATAAATAAATAAATAAATGTCTCTGCATTATCGCCTGAATACATAATCTTATAATACTCTATTGAGTCATGCTATGGCAACATGTTTTCATGTTGACATAGTTTGATTACTTTCCATGCAATTACGATTCACATTTCTACCATGTTTGGGCAAAATCCTGAGCTAAATATAGTATAGAAGGGGCTTATCACGCCAGGAGATGGTCCTATACACACAGTGGCGTGGCGTTAGTAGAGGTAAAGGGGCTCTCTTGGGGGCACGATTTTTAATTGGCGGATAAAGTGCGAATAAGCAGTGTCACCAAAAGGGGTGGAAGAGAACCACCATTTTTCTTTCCACCTTCTTTTCCCTTCTCCGTTTCTTGCTATCAGTATCAGCATCATTCTTTTCTTTTTCTTTCTTTTTTGGCCATGCGATTTGAAACACGTTCCCTCCTCCGCCTCCTGTGACGCTACGCCATTCCTATGACCCATAGTAACCGTACGTTTAAATCCATTTTTTGAAGAGCAGAATGATAATAAACGTCGCATTTCCTCTGTTTGATTGTGCTTGACACCGTGTCACTGGATTTGAAACATGTGTCTATTCCTACATCATTTTCAAAGCAGCTCAGTTAGATGATTTTCTTTTTCAAAACAAGACAAGGCAAATTCATCTTCTTGATGTCGAATTTCGTTTATAATATTTATATAATGCTGACATTCTTTGTTATCATTTCCCTTACATCTGTACCTTTTACCAACACTTTGTATTACCTTCAAGTAGTTTTTTACTGGGGCACGTTTATGATAAAGATGATTGTGAATTAAAGGTACTCTTGTTATGCTCGAGTAAAGATTGACATTCGGTGTACTGCGCATTAGTCTGCTTGTCTGATCACGTTATGAGAATATTTTATTACTATCAATATTATTATTATTATCAACATCATTATTACTATTATTATTATTATTATTGTTATTATTATTATTATTATTATTATTATTATTATTATTATTATTATTATTATTATTAGGCCTATAATTATTATTATTATCATTATTATTATTCCTTTATTGCAACAAAAAACTTGGATTTCAAATACAAATGGAAATACTAACAGATACATAACAGTGGTAAAAAAAAAATTTGAATGTACACAATGAAACTTATAAATATATGAGTCTGATACATAAATAAATGAACAATTATTTGCTTCTTACAATCACATTTTTACACAATATCAAAATAAACTAATATGAGCTTATACGTATAATATTCCATTTAGTTGTGTATAACATCAGAAGAAGGCAAGGTAGGAATGTTTTAAAAGCAGTTTATAATGCAAACTATGTTAAAAGGGAAATGAATATGGATTTTTAAAAATAAAGAAAACACAGGTCAGAAACATTACATATGTCATATATCTCGAATTGAGTTGTGAGTGATTGTACCGTGTATACGGTCTCTTGAGAGGCGGAATGTCGTGAACTTGCTATTCATTACATAGACACAACACCCTCCCGGCTCTCAACAAACCATGGGTCATAGAAATCTTAGTGAAATCAAATTCGATTAAAGTAAATAGGCCTATAGGCCTACCTTTTTTTTAATAATTTCATTGGTTACTATTCATTAAGAAAAAAACCCGCCCAAATTACCTCTAAATGTGAATTTTAAATACTCATTTTTTAATTTTTTTTCCGGGCATCATGACTCGGACGTTATAGTTATGTTTGATTATGTTTTAGTACTAGTGGAAAGGGTTTTAACATAAATGTATTTTGTCATGGTAGCTATGATTTTGATTTAATGGAGGCGCTTGCATGATGCCGTTTTTCTGAACTCCCCCCCCCCCCAAGTCTTCTGGCGAAATCAGCGCTTTTCTTTGTTTCATTAAGACTGTCAGTAGTTGCAGGTTTGAGTGCGTCACATTTTATTATAAAGTTTGATTAGCTAAATAAAGAAGTTTTCAACCTATACATCTATATGAGTGCTGCCGTTCACAGACCGTTTGTTATTTTAATGGAAATTGTGATTTAATATAAAGTTCTTGAGGGGCGGATCAAGGGCTCGGGGAAGGGAGGGTGGGGACATTGTCAACAATCCAGTATTGTTCACGTGCTGTGGGGTCTAAAATTCTAAAGTCTAAAGGTCTAAAGGATGTTGCATTTCCCGTTGTGCACGTTGTATGCCATCGGGGGCGGTCGACTTTGCCCTCCCCTTATTCATCTAGATCTATCCGCGCCAATCCTTATACATGTACTTCCCTTGAAGGGATATAAAATACACAATCTAACAGATCAAAACAGATAGAAAGGGGAGGAGAGAGAGAGGGAGAGAGAGAGAGAGAGAGAGAGAGGACATACAGAGATCGGGAATGAGAGAAAGAGAGAAAAGAGAGCGAGAGAGAGATCGGGAGAGAGGGTATTATTTGTGGGGGTCAGTGTATGAATATGTATACAGACCGGAACAATAAAAGAACTCTAGTGCGAATAAAAGCGAATAAATCACAAACGCGTTTCTTCCCCAAATAGAAAATCTACACTTTTCGTAGTGTTGCATTGTACATGTATACAAATTTATGTGACAAGCAGGAATTCAAATCAGTACACTGTACGCTACGCTGGGCACGTACTGTCGTCTGCATCGGGTGGAATATGGGACTCTCACGTACGTTCATAGTCCAATCGTTTTGATATCATATCGGGCAATAACAAAATAATGCACAAAGTATTTCATTCCGTTTTTTCATTGTATGCGCTATGCGAATGGACGCTATTTATCTGTACTAAATGAGTTTCGCTTTGGATTGATAAATCTATAGTCTCTCGCGATGGAATTCTAATCTATTTTGAAGGATAACTCGATCTCTCAAATCTCATATCTCGATCAGTTACCAACCCGGGTGCTTCGGGGAGCAGTAAGCTAGTGGATCATCTATCACAATGGCGAATACATCACTTCTGCCGCGGAGACAAAGTCTGGTCCCATTCATATGTTTCTGTGTTGTGATTTTTACCCTACCTTCAAGCCAGGCGGGCAACGTCCTCATCACCACAAGTCTCGGCGAAGGTTCACATTATTTTGTTGGGAAGACGATTGGAAAGTACCTGGTGAAACATGGTCATAATGTGACGATGCTAGTCAGCGAAGCTTATGCTCATCGGGCTGAAAACCCAGAAGACGCGGAACTGAATTTCATCGTTTTTCATCAGTCAGCCAAACAGATCGAGTCAGTGAAAGAGAGACATTTGTCCTTCTCAAAAGTAGGCCCTAATTTATTGCAATTTCTCATTTATTATTTCAAAACAGTACTGTAATTGAAAGAGGACTCCCAGTTTAGGATTGCATCATATAAAAATGATAATAATTAAGGAAGAGACGCCATCCATAGCTAGGCGGCGATCGCATAATCAAAACAAAGGTGGAAAATGACAATTGAGCGATCATCATACAGTATACAATATTCTATCTAACTCCTGCGGAAAGAGATATTAAATGGCATTTTCCAAGGTATATATCTTAAATCGGTTTCTTTCAGATTGGTGTATTATTTCAAAATGATATTGCAAATCTGATAGAACTCACGGTCTTTTTTAATCAGTATCAAGTACGTAGGTCCTATGAATAGGCAGAAATTCAAGACTAAATAATTACATTGAGATAAAGTCAATCAGAACAAACGTGAGTAGGCTATTGCATGGTAAACATTATAAAATGACGAGTTGAATAATTTCATGAGCGATCATCCTAGGACATACTACATCCTGCCAAAATATTCTAATACAAACCCGATGGGCCTAAAATAATGTGGGTCAATACAATTTTTAAATTAATTTTGTTCACCAGGAGTAGGCCTATTTTGGATAATGAAAATTTCAGTAATAATGTGCCGTTCTTGTATAGCGCATATCGAATTACGATATATCCAAAGGACCTTGGATATTAGTATTAGTCTATTATAGAGGAAATAGTTTGCACCGGGATTCGTGTGGTCATATTTCTGTGTGTGGCCTAAAAAAAGATGTTGTATTGCCCTTTAGGTGCCAAAACATGGGTCGATCGGTTGGTCGGAAATCTTTTTTTTTT